>VZRW01005846.1:111607-122671 GCA_013398125.1 Aegotheles bennettii | reverse complement strand
TTTTTTTTTTTTTTTTTCCAGAAAACAGAGAGTTTGCCATGCTGGATCAGATCAATGAACTGTCAGAAGAGACCTCCTGCCTTTATTCCTGGCTGGTGCCTGATGCTTTGGTAAAAGCTCCTCCTTGACTTATTTTTCCAGCCAGATATGTAATGATGCCGGTAATAGACATACATTACTTCCAGAACCCTCTGGGGAACCAGTGCACACCATAAACCACGAGTTTTGATTATCAGTATGTTAGATGTTAAAGCTACAGCTGCACCGTTCAGACAGAGGATCAGCCAGACCTTCTTGAACACAGCAGTATTATTCCACTGATGTGACCCACTGCAGAATTTTCCATGGCTCATCTGGCTCCATGGCGGGTAAAAAATCGTTCTTCTGCAGGGAACATGCACAGGGCTTATGAATCACTTGAATGTCCTTTAAATCCTCAAAGCAGGGATTAAGTAGGACTTAAGAGGAACATATGACTTGTGCTTGTCCTCAATACAGTGATGACTTTCATATTATGCAAAGAAATCACTCCTTTGATTGTTTTGTATTTCGTTGGTGTGGGTGTCACTGGTTGCCTTTGTTGTTCCCTTGGCAGTGTAAAAGAGCAGCCTGGTCTGCCCGTACAGGCTTTTGGCAAAGCAGGATTCCACACCCAAATGGGCTCTCCAACCACTGCTGTAATAGCACATAGCAGCATTCTGATTAATTTAATACTCCAAGCTCTAATTCACAGATTCTTCATCTTGCTGGCTAAATAAGCAGACTCCTTTGTCCTTCGTGGGCTAGTTGGCAAAGCATATCTTTGCATAAGCAAGTTTGATATCTGTTCCCTATTGCCATGTACCACTTCCTCTTTAATTAGGATTCTCCTTTATCTCCTTCAGTTGAGTGTTTCCTCCAGTTTTGCAGCAGACAGGTCAAAGATTTGCTCCACACACTGATTTTCCAGCTGTTAGCAACCCAAGGAGATAAGTGGAGTCACAAGTACCTGTGTGATCTTTTTTAAATAAAGTTAACATTAAAAAAATTACAGCTGTGGATATTCTGCAACTACTCACAATTTGTGGTCAATTTAATATATTGCAGTGACTAATTAAAGAAGGATTTATTTTATTTTGAAATACTTTCTTTTTTCTTTTTTTTTTCTATACCATTCACCATCTTCAGTTGCTATATTCATTTTCAATCGCTGTTTTTTCCCCACAACACAAGATACCCAAACACAGACCTAGTGTTACAGATAAAGATACCATTCAACATCACATCTTAATGATTGTATTTCTATTTCTTTTTATTAATCAAGCAAAATATCACAAGTACTTTTCTGCTGCTTTACTGTTGTAGGAAAATGGTCTCACAGAACTTGGCACAGTCACCTAATATAGATCTAGGTAAGATTTTCATAAACAACCTGAAATATACCCGTAGATATGCAAGTGGTCATTTGTGAATTCTGGATAAAATATCCATATTCATTCACAGTGGAAAAAGAGATGGATTTGCCATGTAGGCTGAGGGGTGACCTCATTTCAGTCTCTGGCTTCCTTACAAGGGGAAGAGAAGGGGCAGGGACTGATCTCTGCACTCCTGTGACCAATGACAGGACTCAGGGTAACAGCAGGAAGCTGAACCAGGGGAGGTTTAGGTTGGATATCAGGAAAAGGTTTTTTCCCCAGAGGGTGGTTGAGCACTGGCACAGCTCCCCAGGGCAGTGGTCACAGCACCAAGCCTGCCTGAGTTCAAGACGTGTTTGGATGATGCTCTCAGGCACGTGGTGTGACTGCTGGGGTGTCCTGCACAGGGACAGGAGTTGGACTCGATGATCCTGGAGGGTCCCTTCCAACTCTGCGTGTTCTATGATTCTATGATTCCATGTATAAAGCATGCCGAGACACAGAAGGCCCGGGTGGCAGGTAACAGCTCTTCTTGCAGCCAGGTTGGGCGCCTGTTATTTCACCCAGCCCATGGAAGGCTCCGTATGCAATGTGTTGGCATGTGAGGACAGAGGCAAGCGTAAGGTTTATGTTTTTAAGCTGTATCAATGAGGATAAAGGAAATCAAAGGTTATGACCAGATGACAGGTTCTGAATACAAATAGAGGTATCAAGTGGGTTGAGCGTGGAACAAGGATTGTGCTTCCCCAGAAAGCATGCCTGCTAGTTCAACCACTGGATCACCTTCAGGCTTCAGGCAGACACCTGGCATCCTTCTACAAGTGGTTTGCTGGCTCCTGCCATACATCACAATGGCTGAGATGTTTACCTAGGATTATGCTGTTGCAGTCCCATGTTGGGGAACTGGCTTTGGCCAGCAGATTACCTGTTCCAAAGCACCTCAGAGTGGAAGAAAAGGAGAATATTAGGTAAGACTGAGTAAGAACAGAGGTTCGATATTCTGATGCACATTTGGAGAATCCTAGTGCATGTCTTTGCCTTTTATAATACACTGTTATTAGCAGAACATTCTAAAGTAGCTGCTGGCAAGACATTTTGCACTGTGCTGTTATGTTTGCCCTACAACATACATCTTGCCATACTTACTGCTATCTGTACCTTGTTGAAAGGCTCTTCCTGCCATGTCTCACATTAGCAATGTTTTTCGCTGCTGCACAGTACAATGGGATCATTATCCTGAGATCAGTCCTTGGACACCATTAAAGTCAGAAAATACTGCTGTACAGTGTTGAATACTAACTCATGGACTATTGCTTTGAGGCACTGGGGCACAGACAGGAGGTAATGCATATGAATGTCCTTTCTCTTTTTCTACATAATGAACAAGGATTTGGAATGTGGGACAATAATGAGCCAAAAGCTTCACAAATTCAAAAGGCAAGCAATTTGAAACAGCAAGGTGCCATGTGGGGAGGGAAAGAGTCATCTGAATTGTAGTGGCCTTACTGCAATGTGCTCACCAAGATCTCAGGAGCATTTTAAACATCATGAGACTTGATTTTGAGACTTCAAGAGAAAATAAAACATAGGAAGAGGTGCTCAGGACTCAAGTGCTAAGATCTAACAAAGCACTTAAGAAATACACCCAACAGAAAGCACACCATTCCCCTCTGTCATAGACAGCACGGAAGAGAGGAGGCTCCAGTCCTGCAGAAAAGGAATAGGTCACAAACCACTGGAGTCCAAAATAGACCCTGGCCCAGACATAAGTAGGACAAGACACAAAAATCAAGATTGAGAAGCTAGAACAATAGCAGTGCCCAGGGCACAGAAAAGATTGGATGTTGATGGATTGATAGTCTCTGAGGGTTGTCTAGCTGCCTTCATTTTGTGTAAGACTTAGAATTATTTTGAAATGCTTACAATCACTTGAGGACAAGGCTTCAAAGCATCTAGATCTTTCACTTTAACACATAGTAGCTGCCAGTGTTTTTGTTTATTCAAGTTCCTTCTTTTTATATAAATAATTGCTTCTGCTTCACTTCAGCTGTCTCTCCAGTATGCAACCACCATTCTGGCCAGGTAGGTCGACAAGCACTTCAAAAAGAAAATTATCCTGTTCCTGAAAGAGGATGTACAGCTTTAACACCAAGCATAAGCTATAAGGTAAGTATACATTTGAAACACATACTGATAGGCATTTTTGCCTCTCCCTCATGCTGATAATAATGCAAGAGAAAGCCCTGCTGCCAAAGTAGCTCTGCAAAGCAACCTACACTGGGAGGTTTAATCACAGAAGGACAAGAGTAGCAAGGAGCATTTCCAATCCTGTGCCACAGACACAGGCACTTGAACCATCTGCTCAGAGTTTTCTGCCCTTGTGTGGTTCTTCCAAGCTTCTTGCAGACTTAGAGCTGAGGCTGCAGAACCCGAGCACCTCCAAGGGAGATGCAGCCCTTTGCTGCAGGGCTTTTGATTTCCCCCAGATCTTTCAAGTTATTCCTCATTTCCCGTTCGTACTGCTACACTGCACAAGAAGCTTGGTGCTGATGTCTTCTGTGAGGTCCTGCACTTGTTTGGTCTCTGCTCAGGTTGTGTCAAGTCATTTCTCTAAGCATTGCAGCTAACTTCAGTTTCCCTTTACCAGTGTCCTGTCACTGTAGTTATTACCAATGATCCCTGACAGACTGCAGCTGCTTTCCTTTAGCCATTACCCGCGCTGCTACTCGCTGTCTCTCTTCATATCTGCTCCAATCTGAACAGCAGCTGCAAATGACTGTCTCTTTTCTTCCTTTTTTTCTGTGAGTGGCTTGTTTAGTGTAACTGCTTCTAAAGCCTGGCTGCTGGACTGCAACCCCTCTACACCTTCTTCTTCAGTTGATGCATTCCTCTCCTCCTGCCTAGTCTTGGGAAAACAGCATCGCTGTGGCCCAGCTTTGACAGGTAAGGGTCTCCTCCTGACTGTCTCACTTTTGCTATCAGTCCCTCCACTGTTTATGCTGCCAACTGTTTGCGCTCCCTCTTTTTCATTTTTGATACCCATGGCAAGACATCTGGTGTTCAAATCTGTCCTGTTAAGTGCTGAATTGCACAGATTCTGCTGCAGCGTGCTACGAGTCGTGTCAGAGCAGAGCATGTTAGGCATTTCACACTGTGGAAAGGCACTGCTTGACTCCTGATCCGTTCTTGCCAGAGCTTCCACCAGAGTCACCTATCAGACAGCAGACTGTCCATCTCCGGTCCCTAAAAATGACCATTTGTGACGGTGTCTTGGAGTGGCAGAAAGTTCATAATTGATCAGCATACCCTGCACACAGGTCACGCTGGGCCATACACGCTCCCCAAGGCACATTGCTGCCTGGCCAATGGAAATAGTCTGGCTCAAATAAAGCACCCTCTATGCCTAGGTATGAACTTACTCATTTCCTGATGTCAGCTCTTATATCTGCAGGGATTACTGCTTGTCCTGCTTTAAATAAAATCCCATCTTGCACATGTGCTCTCGCACACACAACACTCAATCCTTTGCCTAGTAACAAGACAGGCGATGTCTGTGATCCTTCTTTCTTCCAGTACAGCCACACACTCTGTGTACAAACTATTTTAATGCCTTTATCATCCCACCCAGACAGCTTTTATAAGCACTCAGCATTTCCTCAGCATTCTTTCTTTTTGCTGGAGCTCACACTGCATCTTTATGCCATGTCCCAAAGTGACACAATGTGATTGTCCCATCCCTCTAGGCAGGGGCAGCGGCTCCTTGTTTATCTGACTCCATCCCAGTTGTGTCAGGGCTCCACCAGTAAGTGCTTAAGGTGCTGACTTTACAGCAGCACAGCTCCAAGCTTTCTGTGGCTCTATCTGTTCCAGGCGTTTATAGCAATTTGGGACTGGTTCCCTGCACTGGATTGCCTTTGCGCCATCACATGGGGCTCTGACTGCTGCCAAATGGTGTCTGTGTGTTAACTGCTTAGATGATTCTTGTGTTCTGAGAGGTGGGAGGATAAAAGAGAAGAATCTAGTAGTTTATCTTCTCTATGAACCCTGTGGAATCCTTCATCACTTTTGCTCTGGACATTTCCATAGTGGCTTTAAAGTTTTTGAGGTATAGCTGGAAGCGCTCAAAAGTTCACAGATCTTCAGGTCACCAGACTGCAAGCTTCAGCTTATCTGCATTCAGGCTAATATGCTGTTCTCAGCATCTCCTTGGGGCCAGCCACAGTCTGGAATCATGGCTGGGGACTCCCTCTTCTTCAGCAATTTCATTCACTGTAGAAAGTGCCATCACCCACTGCCCTGATGCCTGGGAGTCCCTCTACTGCACTTTTCAGTTTCTGCTGGGAACACTGTAATCGCAAACATGTTCCCAGCATTCACAGTCTGTCAGATGTGATAAAGGTCACTACAAATCCAGTTCAAGATCCTGTCCTAACTCATAAGAAACACTGAATACTTTTGAATTTGATACCTGAAATTGAGCCTGACTTCTATTACTGCTAAAGACTGGTGACTTCTGTCCTATCCTGTATACACTGGTTTGGCATCAGTGTAGATTCTCATTTTATGCAGATGTCTGTTGTTTTTTCTTTTTTTCCACTGCCACTGATTTATTCTCTGCTCCTGTCTCTGTAGGTCTCTTGACTTCTTTACAGAGTTTTCCATCAGTAATATTGAGAGTGCCAACAGTTTCATGTTTTGGTAGCTTGAATGTCAGGTTCGCAGTCAGCTTTTGAGGTCAGCATCAGCTTCCTTAACTATAAAGGCAACACTTTCTTGGGAGGCTAAATGAGGCCCATGGGGACTTCTCCTTCTGCTCTTTCAGACTGAGGATATTGTGGTGGTGTACTATGTTTACCACATGGCTTGCTTAGTGATGGATGGACTTCTCGAGTGTCCTTTATCATAAGACCAAGTGATAACGTGCCATATTTCACAGCAGCATACCAAGAGTTTGTACCTGTCCACTGGCCTCAAAATAGCCTCAACTCTAAATCGTCACTGTATATTGCAAGTCTTATTACTGTAGTCTAATGTTGCTGTTAATGAATGCTCCTGGAGTTCTATTGCAAGTGACCTTGCAGCCCAGCTAGGTCAAAATTTGGCTCAGATTCAGCGGGATAGCTGTAATTACGGCAAGATAATTCGAGCACTGGGAGTACCCCAAAGTGCCTTGATTTACTAAGCCACACTTTCTTTTCTCAGAAAACTCAACTAAATTATGATGCTTGTGTTCATCACCACTCTGTCTTCAGCCTCAAGCTCGGGGTTTCATAATGAGACTTGTGTGGAAAGGACCACCATTTTCTCATTCTTTCCTGGACAGTCCAAATAGAAATGCCATATGAGGGGAGACTTATTGAAGCATCTTTCCTATAAAATGGAATAGTCCTGCAAATGATCTCACGCAGGAGAAACTTCAGTGTTCCCAAAGTTGCCTTCTTGGTTGTGTATCACTGCCAGAACTTCTTTTTAGTTTTACAAGAACATGCTTGCTTTGGTGTTGTTCTGTCCTCCACTGGTGTTCCCCTTCCCTGACAGCAGTGCTTCATGCGGTCCTCACCCCTACTGACACAGGGAAAGTTCACTCTCTGGTTGTCTATACACCGTGGCCAGCAGCATTTGTGAACAAAGTTCTTGCTCCAGTGCTTGTATAAGGTCTCATACTAAGTAATACAATCATGGGAATTCAAAAGTAGGTACTGTTAGAAAGAAGTTGTGTATTAAATACCTGATTACGCTCAAGTAATCACAGAAAGAAGAAGCTGTTGCCAAGTCACCCAGGACTTCTTATCCAAGTGTTGTTCCTAGTGTGCAAACTGGGAAACAGAAATTATTTTCAAAGTCTTGGTGTATGGGTGTCAATAAAATGTGCTATCTTCCTCTCACAGGACCAGCTGGAGACCAGCCTGCATGAGCAGGGGGTTCTCTCAATAGCAAGCAGACAGTTGGACAAAACTCTGGACAAAGAAAATCTATGACCAGAAAGGTAGGTCAGAGGAAGAGGAAGTGAAATTAAAACCATGAAAATATTGTTGCTAAGCATTTATAGTTACACTTTATGTAGAAGTATGTTCCTCCTATGGGTATATGGCAACAAAAGTTTGGTATTTTCTGTAGTGTAGCTTGGGCACTGTAGGGTGGATTAGCACAGTGACCTTCCATTTCATCTGATTATATAGCTCATTTGGAGAAGGACAAAAGCAGGCTTGACTCTTTCCTAATACAATACATTTTCTGTTCTCCCCTGCCCAGCCCTCCTTCCACTGCCACACTTTGCCCATATCCAACCCACTAATGTGGGATAAAAAGCACTCAGGCCGTGGCACCTTTTCTCTCCAGGCTGGTCCTAGCATCAAAACTGTCATGTGAGTGAGAGCAGTTTCTGCTTCCTTCTTCAGAGATATGTGCTCCCAAGCTCTCATCTTCCCTCTGTGAGGCAACAGGACTACTCATCGCCTCCTTTGATCAGAGGGCCAGCCCATATTTAAGTCTTTAAAAGGAGCATGAAAAACAATGAAATAATATGGCAAGAGGGAACAAAAGTCATTGACATCTCCCATCAGCTATCAGCATGCTTTGAAGCATGAGATTTGATTATCCCAGTCATAACAATGCCTAATAATGCTGAAGGATAGTAACAAGGCTTGTAAATCAGTATTAAAAGAGAAAAATCTTGTAAAAGATCTTTTGTTCGCCCCATGGAATAAACTCCAACTGTCAACACTACAAGCTCATCTTTTGTTCTGTCTGTTGACTCTTTCCCTGTCATAGACCATTACAACTTATAGAGGCTCTGCAAGGCAAATTTAGGCCAAAACACCTCCCTTCCCACATAGCATACTCTGTCTCCAAGACGATTAAGTTGGAGATTTAATGTTACTAGGCTGTTTTCCAGGCCTGGATGAATTTGGGCTACAATGTCCATGAAGATCCATTAGGTCTAAACAAACCAGGACATCACTTGCCACTTTGGATTTTGCAATGGTTTCTATTGCATGAACGACCTCTTCATGTCGAGGAAATTTCGCATGCTGAGAGTGTCACTTATGACACCTACATGAATGATGTTGTGCTGGAAAATCCACTCTGCTTCTGCGTCCATTGATTTCAACCAGTAGTTTTCAGGTTCCCTGGTGACAGTGTTTAAAGCCTATTTCACAGAATAAAACCAATGATTATTTTTTAATCCAGTTTCAGATTCACAGCAATTCAATACAATTTTTCTTTAATCCTTACAATACACTAAGAGTTTTAATCAACAACTCAATTCTCTCTGTAAAAAAAAATCAGTTTCTGTTCTTTCTCATCGAGAGAAGTCTTTCATTTGCCAGGCTGAAACAAGGGAACCTGCAGCTTCCTCTACAAGGCAAGACTTCGAACTTGCAGAAATGGTTCTACTTTTGCTGTGCTGACCTACCTTTGACACAAGGAGTCTACTAGCAGTTCTGGTTACCTGTGAGAAGTTACATCAGCAGCCATCAAAGATGGCAGCAAAGCTCCTCAACCTGTGCAACTCAGAACGCCTGCTGCTTCCCCATCTGCTTGTGCTCATGCACGCTAGCACGCCAGGCTGGATGCACTTTCCATGGGGGAGTGCAAGCAGAAGTGTTTCTCGTACCGAAAGCTATCGGAGAGGGATAATGCCATTTGCATTGTAACACCAGACCTACCATCGCACAAAGCTGGGCTTTTGATTGTTTGCGACTTGTAGTTTCCCTTCGAGGACTTTTGCTCCTGAACAGAACTTCTCAGTTTGACTCTTGGTGTGTGTGTCTGTGTGTGTGTGTGTTACCAGTTTTAATGCTGGTGGCAATTTTTGTGATAGAAAGTATGTAATAGCAGAAGCCCCACTTCAAATCTGGCAGCAGGCTGGTCTGTCCTTCCATTCCTCAATATTTAGTTTAAGCTACTTAGCACTGTAACATGTAACATATGACCTCTTTGCAAGCCCTACTTTTACTGCTCATTAGTTTATATACTTTAACAGGATTTTCAGTGGCTCTATGGCTAATAGTCCATTTTTCTTAGAAAGATACCTACCTCCCAGCATGATTGCTTGTCAGTAATGTTAGTTAGATTGGCATAAGAAATCACAGAGTTCAAAGCTATTCAAAATGAGGAGGGGGTAGCAACATCCCAGTTTGCCCTTTCACTACCCTGTAATGTAAAAACAAAGGGCACTAAACAAAGGGCGCTTTCTTTTTCCTGCTACTGGTGCACCCACAGCTTCCAAAGAGGATTTGGGTTCTGTTGTGCTAAGACAGCCCTCGGGAACAAACAGCCTAAGCAGTTGTGACAGGCAAAGGAAGCACTTTTAGTCCTGCTTTTCAGATGTTAAGAGCAGAATGTATAGACTTGCCTGCAACCATGCAGGAAACCAAGGGCAGAGCAGCACCTTGAACTCAGGCTCCTGATTGTCAGATCTGCGTGTCCATCACACTCCTGAGCGTATGTACTTGTCTTTGAACTGGTACAGGGGGATACAATACTGCACCAGAGGCGGGCGAGTGCTAGCTCACAGAAGCTATTTCTGCAGAGCAGTTCCAAGCACACTGAATGCAGAGCTCTCGGAATACTTTGCAGTCAGCTCTGTGCAGCATGTCATCCAGGCGTGGAATTCACTGCCATAAGAGGATGTTGAGTCAAAGGCTGCAGCCGAGTTTCTTGAAGGGATGAAAAACAGCCTGGTTACTTTAGGCAACAGGACCGACTTTCTTTTTTGGGGGGTTTAGCTGGTATAGGATATAGGGCTGCTGGGTCCAAGGCTGGGTGCCCATGCTGAGTTGCTAAAATGTCAGCCAGAAAATCAGTGGCTGTGATTCTCACTAGGAGAAGACTGTCCCTTTTTATTTAGTGTTTTGTTTTGACCCGGAGTGGCAGAAAGAGACTTTTCTCTTGCTCAGAACTTCACCAGAAGTTTCTCACCAAACTTTGAGCATATGTGATGCTCACTGGAAAGAAGCAAAAAAAAAGCCTGTACCAGGCTAGACAGAAAATCTGTTTCTTTTTCTCTGCACTTTTGTTTCCACCAGGGCTGGTGAATGCAGCATGCAAAGCAGCTGTGATTAAATCACCGTTAGAGCTACTGATTTAAGAATGGTTTGTACGCCAGCAAAAAATCCCAGACCACACCACCATACAAAAGAATCC
This sequence comes from Aegotheles bennettii, assembly GCA_013398125.1. Classification (NCBI taxonomy): domain Eukaryota; kingdom Metazoa; phylum Chordata; class Aves; order Caprimulgiformes; family Aegothelidae; genus Aegotheles; species Aegotheles bennettii. The sequence continues at coordinate 112,127 of VZRW01005846.1, read as the reverse complement.
CCATCCAAAGCAACAAAACGGGATAAATAAGAAGATAAGAAGAGACAGAAACCGCCCGTGAGGTCAGGTGGTTAAGTATTCCTGCACTGCTAAGGTGGTGATCTTAAGTGAAGATAATGTATTATGCAGTGGAAAGGTAGTGACACCAGGTCTGTTAAACACGGACTTGATGGTACTTAGCTCCAGAGTGCTTCAAATTACACAGGCCCAGGTCGTATTTGATCACCTCTCCGCTTTGACAAAGCGAGCAGCAGGCTTTTACATAAGGCACACGATCCTATACTGTGGGGAGCAATCCTGCCCTGGCAGGGGAGGGAAGCTGATGCCATACTGGGTCTTCTCCATCTCAAACTTAGGTGATTCATCAATTAATGAATTCGGTGGGATAACGCAGCGTGGAAGGGCGATTTCCCTGTAACAGGCTGCCTGCCCGTTAACTCTTCCCTCCCAATCTCAGCCACACCGCTCGGGCTCCAGCCTCCACCGCGGTGCCCGGCGGCTCCGGCTGCGCAGCCCCGTC
>VZRW01005846.1:83724-109488 GCA_013398125.1 Aegotheles bennettii | reverse complement strand
CCCTCTCCCTCACTTCTCCTTCCCTGCCCCTGGGTCCCCCCCTTCCTCTGTGCCACCATGACCGTGATGGCTGGAGAGAACATGGATGAGACTTCTGCGCTACCTGGCCACCCCCAGGATAGCTACCAGCCCGCTGCCCACGATGACCATGAGTGCTGTGAGCGCGTAGTGATAAACATTGCTGGACTACGCTTTGAGACACAGCTGAAGACCTTAGCCCAGTTCCCCAACACTCTGCTGGGCAACCCCAAGAAGCGCATGCGGTACTTTGACCCCTTGCGCAATGAGTACTTCTTTGACCGGAATCGGCCCAGCTTTGATGCCATCCTCTACTACTATCAGTCTGGGGGGCGGCTTCGCCGGCCGGTCAATGTGCCCCTGGACATGTTCTCTGAGGAGATCAAATTTTATGAGTTGGGTGAGGAGGCCATGGAGAAGTTCCGGGAAGATGAAGGATTCATCAAAGATGAGGAGAGACCCTTGCCGGAGGGGGAGTACCAGCGCCAAGTATGGCTCCTCTTTGAATACCCAGAGAGTTCTGGGCCTGCAAGGGTCATTGCAATAGTCTCTGTCATGGTGATCCTCATCTCCATCGTGATCTTCTGCCTAGAGACATTACCTGAACTGAAGGAGGACAAGGAGTATACAGTGCATCGCGCTGACAACACCACCCAGCTCTACAAATCCAACATCTTCACAGATCCCTTCTTTGTTGTGGAGACCCTGTGCATCATCTGGTTCTCCTTTGAGCTGGTGGTGCGCTTCTTTGCTTGCCCTAGCAAGACTGAATTCTTCAAGAATATAATGAACTTCATTGACATTGTGGCCATCATCCCTTACTTCATCACCCTGGGCACTGAGATGGCCGAGCGGGAGGGGACTCAGAAAGGAGAGCAGGCCACCTCCTTGGCCATCCTGAGAGTCATCAGACTGGTAAGAGTCTTTCGAATCTTCAAACTCTCCCGGCACTCTAAGGGCCTCCAGATTTTGGGACAAACCCTCAAAGCAAGTATGAGAGAGCTAGGTTTACTAATCTTCTTCCTCTTCATTGGGGTGATCTTGTTCTCTAGTGCGGTATATTTTGCTGAGGCTGAAGAACCTGAGTCTCATTTCACAAGTATCCCCGATGCTTTCTGGTGGGCGGTGGTATCCATGACCACTGTGGGCTATGGTGACATGTACCCTGTGACAATTGGAGGCAAAATCGTAGGCTCCTTGTGTGCCATCGCTGGTGTGCTGACAATTGCCCTGCCTGTACCTGTCATCGTGTCCAACTTCAACTACTTCTACCACCGAGAAACAGAAGGGGAAGAACAGGCTCAGTTACTTCACGTTAGCTCCCCTAATTTAGCATCTGACAGTGATCTCAGTCGCCGCAGCTCCTCCACAATCAGCAAATCTGAGTACATGGAAATCGAAGAGGATATGAATAATAGCATAGACAATTTTAGAGAGGCTAATCTCAGAACTGGCAACTGCACTGTAGCCAACCAAAACTGTGTTAATAAAAGCAAGCTGCTGACTGATGTGTAAACAAAAAAACCAAAATCCCCTTCTCGCAGCTTCAAGACTTTAGTGACACAGTCACACTTTGTAGATGCTTTACTGATAGTCTTTGAATGCTTTATTTACCTCGTAAATGCATTGTTGCATTGCGAATTTTTGCTCAGCGATAAAGAAGCTTCCAGGATCCATGAAAGATAAGATTTTGTTTATTTTTAAAAGCGTTTTCCACCTGGTAAATGACAACCATTTGAACTAGTTTAGTTTTAAGCTGTATGACGCTAGACCTAAACTTTTCTTCTCCCATCTCCCTTTCTCTTGATGGATGTAACTTAAGCAAGACAGTTTTTAGAGCTATAAAGCATATGCATGGATTCCAGTAAAAATACTCTGCAAAACTGCACAGTTGCAAGAAAGTGCATCAGATAATAATACTACTAATAAAAAAGATTAGCAAAAATCTGCAGCAAGCATTTGCCATGGTTTTTATGAAGGAGCGCAAATTTTCCTTCCACCCCCTACGTGAAAGATTACATACTTCCAACCTACAGATCCACACAGCACCTTATTAAAAACATACTTAAGCCTGGTCTCTTTTGCTGTCCATAGAAGAACTATTCTAAAAGGAAAATAACCAACAAAACTGAAGACTAAACATCTGCAATGCTGCTAAATTCTCTCACATGCAGATGATTTAAACACAATTTTCCTTTTCCCTGTCCAGAACTGGATACAAAACTTTAAGCCCCTCTGTTGCAAGATAGCACAATGGAGTTTAATATAAGCATGTTTGAATTTGATACTATTTATTTTATAATCGCATGCCTGAAACGTTACCTCAGACAATAGCGGATAAGCTTTCGTTTGAACCGAATCTTCTAAAAATAGGTCCTTTATCTCTCTTTTCTTTTCTTTTCTTTTCTTTTCTTTTCTTTTCTTTTCTTTTCTTTTCTTTTCTTTTCTTTTCTTTTCTTTTCTTTTCTTTTCTTTTCTTTTCTTCTCTTCTCTTCTCTTCTCTTCTCTTCTCTTCTCTTCTCTTCTCTTCTCTTCTCTTCTCTTCTCTTTTCTCCTTTTTTTTCTTTTCTTTTTCTTTTTCTTTTTCTTTTTCTTTTTCTTTTTCTTTTTCTTTTTCTTTTTCTTTTTCTTTTTCTTTTTCTTTTTCTTTTTCTTTTTCTTTTTCTTTTTCTTTTTTTGATTTGCATTCACCAGAAGTGCACTCCTTAATTTATTAAATCATTGACTAGTAATTTAAAGTACTGTATTTAAGTGCGTATGTTAGTCAAATGGGAACAATAACTTTTGGAGATCAAAGCATGTTCAAATATTCAGCATTATGGCCTATTTGATTAAGGTGTAACTTGAATTAATTAATGCATGAATTCAATAATAATAATAACAATAATAATAATAATAACAAAAACAAAATTAAAAAAAGTGCTTGATAGACCGAGGGCCTGAATGAACTGGTTAGAGAAACCTGATTGTTTTCCTGTATTGCTCAGGGAAATGTGTTGGCATTTGTCCAGGCATTGTCGGAAAGGAACATATCCCATCCCTTAAAGGGAAAGTTATATGGAAAATTAAGAAGTCAAGTTATATATAGCAACACCTGAAACCTAGTATCCTTTATAGTTGAAAGGTGCAGATGCATGCTTTTTGGTGCATTCTCAGAATGTAAATGAATCTTATCTATTACATGCATCCAAATTGCAGCAGCTGGTTTCTTTTGCAGTCATTAGTTGAGACTTCTTTTGTATTCCCCTAAAACTCACTGAAGAGACACAACAGATGATTGATTTAGATAGTTGCGCAGTGCCTTTATCTTGCATCCCCTAAAGTGCTGAAAGTGCCTCCAGAAACTGAGCTGATCAGAGATAGCGAAGGAATGGGCAAGGCACCAACACACTGTCAGGGGTGTTCTGTGCTGCCTCCTGGCATGGTGCAGAAGGGGGTAGAGAAGGAAAGAAAGAGCAAGTGTGAGTGAGAGGGACACAGAAAAGGCAGGCAGAGACCACCAGCACCCATGGGATACCTTCCTTCCCCTGCCAGTCCGATGCTGCAGGGCTCAGCGTTTGCTTCTGCCAAATAACTCCTAGTTGTGTTTATGCAAGACTTCAAGTTTCGCTAGGTTGTTTATAGAGACATCACTGCCATCACTGTATCTGCCCTTGCTTTCCCTGAGATGGCTTTTTGGCAGCCTGTCCCAGCAGGGCAGTGATGTAGGTTTTGCTTGAAATTATACTTGAAGTTAGTAGAATTTAAGGAAAAGCACATAGCAGAGACACTTGTTTTGGGAGAAAGTGCACAAGTGACACCACAGAGACACTTAGAATAAAACAGGGCCCTATAACACTCAGATAACAAGAACTGGAGAAAAAGAACAGAACAGGCCGTCCTTAAGACGCGGGGATGAGAAAGTACTCCTGCTGGCAAGCCAGCCATCTGGGTGCTGCTAGCACCTTATCTTGGTGAGAACTGGCTCCAACCATGGGCCCTAAGCCAAGACAAGTCTTGATGAGATTTACCTACTAGGGTCACATTAGCATACTAAAAACAATACCCACTGGCTAGAAAGACCCCTGCTCTGAAAAACCCCCTCCTCTCTGAGCATGCGTGGTGAAATTTTTGAGCACTGTAACTTTAAATGGAAGTGAGAAATTAATTGACCAATCACGTATACGACTGATAGAATATCATTAATGTTAAATTAGGATGACATAATATCTGTCTATAAAAGTAGCCTTTGTGCTTCAGGGAGTTGAGCTAGCTTTGTGGGATACCTCCTAGCTCCCTTTTCTGCACAGAACTGGAATAAAAGCAAATATCTTGAGTCTGTGTGTCCTCTTTCGGGACAACATCAAGGTGCAGGAGGAACTAAGCACCACCATGAACTGTGGCATCGCCCAGTCAGGCAGCCAGACTTCAGGGCTGTGCTTTTCTTCCCTTGGATTCCCCAGCAGATGGGTGAGCAAGGCTTTCCAGAGCCCTCCCATTCCTGCCTCCTCCATCACCTTTTAGCAGTTTGTCAGATCTTAAAGCCCATCATAGATCCTTTGAGCTGCATTCTTCTTTCTGGTCCCTAACCTTGCTCTGCTTCCACCATGATCTGGTGAAGGAAGCAACACTAGGAGAAGGTATCTTCTGCAATATGCCAGCCTTGACTGCTAATCTCTAGAAGAGCTAATGTAGGCACTAATTTTTTTTTTAAATGGACAAAATTTAGGATCTTCATTCTGCACTTCGCATGTGGCTAACTGCTGCTGAACACTTCTTCTTCCACACTGTACAGATCCTTTCTTCCCATCTTTCTGATATATGTATATATGTGTATAAATATATATTAGTGTGTCTGTGCATGTGTCACACACACATGCACAGACATGCATACATATAAAATCAAGGCACTGAAGAGTTAAAAAACAACCCTAACTCTGTAGTTACACACAAGTCTGACCTGACAGGTTTCCAGAAAGACTTGACTTCATCTCTCACTGTGTGGCTTCTGTGAATCTTAACAATGAGAAGGCAGTCAACAACTGAGGGAACTCAAACTCCCGCAAAAAATGCAAAGCATCAGATAGAACAGGGCATTACATCCTCTAGGTACATGTTGTAAAGCTTTCTTCCTGTCCCCACGCACACCCCTGCCCACCGTACACCTCTGTCCCCATTTAATTCTGGTAGTCCTGATCTTTCCAAACTCTTGAATTCTAGGATATGACTTCTCGTGTCAAAATGGAATTACATGCTGCACTCAGTTTATAAAGCAACCAACTGACTAAACTAAACAGCAATAATCAATTCAGTGCTGTGGGACTGATGATCAGAAGTAGCATCTGGGAGATGAGGCCTCACTTTGGTAACTTCTGCCACGGTTGGGCATGCACACCTTAGTTTAATGAGCAGAATGATAATCATCCTGTATATGTAAAGACAAAAACGCTACTCGCAGCAATTCGTCTTTGTCAGGAGAGCGGGATGGATTGTCAGGGCTTGGGGTGGTTTGGGGAGCCTGAGTGTTGCTTTGTCCATTTATAGCTCACTGCAAAGGTTCTCTATACATATGGAGTACAAGAATTAACCTCATGTAGCATAGGCATGCGTTTTCAGCCAGTTTGACACACACAGAGTAAAAAAACCAAAACACCAAGAAAAGCTTTTACTCCGTTTACACAGGAGTGCTGAAATGTCTTTGTGGGCCTGAAGGTGCACTTAACAAACTGCCTGTTCTTACTAGTAAGCATCCTTTTCTTTCTTTCTTTCCTTTTCCTTTTTTTTTTTCTTTTTTTCTCCTCCTTTTGGCATATGTTTCTCTTTGCCACACAAGAGCTCTATGGGGTTGTTTGTGTCAGTGGAAGAGGATCAGAAATGAGCTGATGGCCAATTTAGTGCATCTCTGAAAGAGAGAAGAAACCTTCATTTGGTAGGGACCTCCCAGGAGGTGATGCCCATGTTATGCTGGGCAGAGAAACCAGTAGATATTATGGCAGTCATAGTTGGGCTGTAGTTCGATGAGGTAAGGCATCAATTCCATCATGAGGCATCATTACCCAAAGTCTCCTTTACCGGCCACCATGCTGCCTTCTTAGTTGTCCCCATACAGCTTTTTCTTCATCCACTCAGTGAAGGGGATGAGAGAGCTTACCTGGCATGAGCAAGGCAGCAGTGTACTGGTGCAGAGGCAGGAATGAAGTGGAGAGGCAGTGGGCAAGAATCCTATAGGCTGGAATCACTGCCAAAATTCCCCACCTGGTCCTACCATCCTTAGCTATAGAGCACTAGGAACAGGCAGAGAGGCAAGGGGGAGAGTGGAAATTAAAGGCTCTGTACCCCCTTCATTCACAGATCTGAGAAGTTGCTGCCAAACTGGTGAGAGCTTAACTCCTCTGTATGGCAGCTCCAGCAGAGACAATGAACTGGATTTACTTGTCTTCACAAGGAAGTCGGTGTGCAGTAAGCCAGCGTGTGAGTTCACAGCATCCTAGCAAACCCATGCGGATTCCCTGCATGGAGTCTCTTAAGCCTTATACCCACTGGGGACTTCAGGAAAGCTAATCAGAATTAATGAAAGGTGTGCATTTAAAGTAGATTTGTTAAACTGCTTTAAAGCCCAGCATGGACATTCTGTTGCAGAATAAAAGCAACCTTAATCTGATTTGGAGTCATTCTTTTTGGAAGGAAAGTAAGCTGAATTGAATTAAGGCTGCTTTAATTCTGAACACAATGGGGCTTAATGCAGTTTACCTCATCTGCCTCACAAGTTCATTCAGATAGATGAGCCTTTAATAATCATTAAATGTAATGGAACTGACCCTACTTTGCAGGGGGTGGCTGGGCAGAGTGTGGCCACGTGCTACAAGATTCTTAGTATGTAAGTGCTGGAAATTCACAACCTGGCTTACTGAGGGCTAACATGTTGTTCCTAGTGACAATTCCAGTGATTTCCTTCTTTTGCTCCTGGTTTACACATTTGTAGGTGTGAGGAGAAGCAATCCTGCTGCCTTCTGGGAAGTTGACAATGATCAATGGCCCAAGGAAATTAATTTCCACTTACAAAGTCTTTAAGTGTGCACGTGCTTAACTCGATGTACTGTTGATCATGTGGATGAGCACTTGAAAGACAGTACGGAGCACTAGAGACAGGACAAAATTCAACCAAAATTCTCTTGTTTCCAGCAGAGATTTTGCCCAAGTAGAGATTTCAGGGATCAGACCCTTAGCAAATCAGCTGCATATCATTCATTAGAGGCTGCAATGGCCCAAATCAGCGATTGAAGCAGTGGCAACTTTTACTGACAATTTTTTTAATAAGGGACAATTATTTTCATCAGACAGACGTACAGAAAGTTTGTTTCTATTGTGAGAGAGCAGAAGCCCAACTGTAACACAAAAACCTGCTTATTTTTAAGTATAAGGAATGGAGGGCAAGTTTCACTTTTCCATAGTTCACACTTGGACTTATATGCACATATATTAACTGAAATAAAATAAACACTAGGACAGGAACATCTGAAATTTATTAGAAAAAGGTGGAAATTTTAGAATAAGATCTTCTGCATACATATGTAATATATGGAGAGAATATATTCCTTTCCAAATATTAGCTTGATAACTGTTTTTAGAGGGGTGCCATTCTGGATTAATTAATTTCCCCTAACATGAAGAAGAGGAAAATAATGCAGCTTTTCCAGGAATGTCCTGATCCTGCTTCCAGCAGCCTGATGCCACTGATCATCACAGTAATTTCAGACTCGCAGGAATGCAGAACCAGCTCCAAAGTGCGATTTACTCTCCACAGCCACAGAGTTGGATGGAATTGGAAAGCTGTCCTTGCAATTGCACAGCGTGACAAGTTTGTTCCAGACCTGCCTATCGCAAGTCTGAAACAGGCTCCTTTTCTGAGATGCTTTAACCAGGGACCTACATTTCTATTTTGGTTGGACTTATTTCAGGCTGAGTTTCTTTTCCTGTTTTCTGTTGTTCTGGCTTTACTTAATCAGGTGCAGAGAATTTATTTTTCCTGAAATGCTTATTGAATACTCTTAAAGGTGTCAGTATTCGTATCTGCAAAAATGAAACTTCAGGGTGTCCTACTGTTTCACTCAGTACAGGTGAACTTGCCACTGGTGAGATCAACAATTTATGTTGTCAAGGCATAGCATGCTTTGATACTTTCAAAGAAAATAAAATGAAACTGAGGTCTTAACTGAAACTTGTCTCAAAGTATCTGTTAATATCTATGTAATACTGTATATTTCACCTGTTCATAGGCTCTAGCAAATGTCACTACAAGTTATAAAAGAAAATCATCTTCCATTTCTGGTTTCTATAATGAAATGAAGACGTTGCATTCAGTTCCTTTAGGTGCATCAGTCTTTGATCCATGTTATTGTTTCAGTGACATTTCTATAATGTAATTGGGGTCAAATGTATATTTTACTTTTGTACAAAAGTAAAAATGATATTTTTATGACTAAATTCAGCAAACCCTTACCTATAATCTGCTAAGATGAAGTCTTTTTTTCCTTTCCTTTACATGTAAACCATTGTTTTTGCAGTATGTCGGTTTGGAGTGAATAAATAACAGCTGTCAATAGAACTGTATATGGCCTCTCAGACATACCTCTGATTTTAAAGATCAAATATTACCGGTGTGAAATATATAAACTGAATAGTCTCCGTATGAAAGTGCACCGTCAGGGCAACAAACCATTTAAGCTGACATAGCTGTACTTATTTTCACCATTTAAAAACCGCTTACACTTTGGGTCAAGTATGTACTTCATTGTCACATTACAGCTCATTTTAGTCCCAGTAGTGAAATTGTTTGACTTACCATTTTTAGAGCATCTAATGTTATGAGTTCTTGAACTATTTGAAATGCATAGTTTTCATCTATGCAATTTTATCTGCTTCTGTACTTGTTCATCTGTTCATACTTGGCATCAATTAAAGATAATTTTTAAGGATCTTACCCAGGATTATTCTGTCTGGTTATTTTCTGGAGTTTGGTTTCTCTGCTGTCACTGCTGTCCAGTATTATTTGAAATGAATGGTTGGTTCATTGATGGTTTTCTTACTGAATGGTATAAGAAATGGTGATGTAGTAGATGGGAAATGTGGCTGTGGGCTTTGAGAGGCTTTGAAATATCAACTCAAGCCTTACGGTATGATTAATCCAAGGGTTTGGCTCCTATTGGCTTTGGATCTAGCCTTGAGTGTATAATGTTCTGGGGCCAAACTCTCTGCTTTCACTGCTGAGACAGCACTCGGTTCCACCAAAATCAGTGGAAATAAATTTAAGCCTACTGATTGTGTTCTCCAAAGGCTTGTGGGTATCAATTAGCATGTTATGGCTACATTCCTGAAGCTGAACCACTGCCTGTTGCATTATCATATAAGTGCTGACTTGAAATCAGGTTTCAAACAACTGTATGACCGATCATGGTTTTTGGTTTGAGTTGAATGTAAGCAAGTCAAACTGACTTGATCTTGTTTTCTTTGAAGATTGTTTTTTCAAGGTGCGTTTCATGCAAACTGATCTGATACAGCCCTGCCTGCCATGTCACATATTGTATTCTTTTTAAAGAAGGCAATGACATAACTGCTAATTATTTTATGCCGAAGGTATTGTGTATTAGAAGTCCATCTATAAAGACTGCTAGGTCTTTCTGTAGATATGTGCAGTTTGTAACAATGGGATGCGTACATGGTAGAGTGCTGTTTACATGTGGTGAAATTAAGTAAAAATACTCTAATATTATATGAGGAAGAACATATTGTGTAGCCTGTCATGTGATTTTATTTACTCATTGGTTTTGCTTTCTTGGTCAAGAAAAGCTTTTGACAAGGATATCCTCATTAGTCAATAGCTTCAAGTATAATTTAGTGAGTCTTACCGAGTCTCAGAAGTTGACAAAAATTGTTTTGTTGAGCTCACAGTAAGGATTTGCAGTTGTCAGTCTTGAATGGGTCTAGTCCAGTCATTTGTCTGTTAGCTGCTCTGTGGTGGTGTTCTTAATTGAATGAGGTGCACGTGCCCATGCATCACTTCAAGAGTGTGTTCATTGTCATTGAGTTGATGGCTGTAGGTGTGTTGAAAGTCTTGTTGCTCCTTCCTTTTTTCTGTGTAAAAAAATTGAAATGCTTGTTTATCAGCTCTGCAGTATCAGCCTTCTCCCTTTTGCCCTTAGCAAAGCTAAGCTACATTTTTTGGATCAGATTGTAACGTTGCTGCGTTACCTGTTTTCCTGAATCTACAATTCACTTGGCGTATTGCCCATTTCTGTATCCCTCTGTTAGTTTCCTCCCTTCTTGGCCACACTTCATCTTGTGAAATACTAGTTCCTTCTACCAGCTTTCACTGCTGAGGTCCTTCGTGGTCTGTCTCATCATACCTGTCATGGATCTAGCTCAAAAAGCTCCTTTCTATTAGGCCTAGGAATGCCAATTTTGGTATAACAACCATACATTTTTTTGAAGAAAGACCTTGCCTGTTTCCATCTGTGCTGCTTCTTCTATGTGGAAAATGCTCCCATTAGGTTCCTTTGTCCATGATGCTAACAAGGTAACATCTCATACTTTATGATTCCTCATCTTTCCCACAGCCTGTGCAGTCACTGTACGCCTTGTTGTATCTTGTACTGAGATACTGTGATGTAGTCAGACAGTTTTGCTAAGTGGAGGTTTTCAAGCAAAACTATGCACATCCAGGACCAGATCCTAGGGCATGTTTTCTGCCCTCTAAAATGACTCCATAAAAAAAAAAAATTAACATTGTATACTGGTTTAGTTGAGTCTCTGAGTTAATTTCTTAGTGAATCTCAAAAGTAAATAGATGTGTGGGTTTTTTCCCCAAAAAATGCAAATCCTCCTATCTTTGATGCTTCATCAATTACAACAATTTTGCATATTGAGTACTTCCTTTGGTTACACCAAGCAGCCTCGTTATCCTGTAGGTTTGCTCTGAAGCAGCCTACACTGAGGAAAAAATGGTGTCTCTGCAGATGTAACTGAGATAACAGACTTGTCGATTATCCATGGAATAGGCTCCTATCTTCTTCAGATGTGCTGGCACTGAGGTTTTAAGGGGAACAAAGACTAATATGATCTCATTTTGTCCTTAATTCAGGAGACTTTGAACACACAGAGGGAGATAGTCCATTCAGTAACAAGGTGCCCTTTTAATATGTTACCTTGTTTATGTAATAGTGATGATTTCAACATGAATTTGATTTACCTAACACTTGGTCTTGGAAGTTATTCAGCTTACATGTACTGTTTGATTAATGGATGCAAAATAATTGCGTTATGGAAACAGGAATCTCAGGTGTGAATATGTATTCCATTATTTCTATTCTAACAAATAAGAATCTTAATACCCCACAGCATAAAATAACTCTTACCTCTGGAGGCAAAACTAAACCCTTCTCACAGGTGTACTGTTACCCACTGTTAAAAGTTTTATCCTTCCTCTAAAGCATCTGGAACATCTGCCTTCAGGGATAGCAGCCTAACTCAGAGGGCCTGACTGCCAAAGAAAATCAGACCATCTGATTTGGTGCTATCCCTGAAAGCAGCTGCTACGAGTGCCACAGCCAATCTCTGCAAATATGTAGAGGGAACTGTTGTGCTCTTGAAGTAAACCAGAGCCCACAGAAGAAATGGTATTATGTCTTCTCGCTTCAGAAGACTGTAGAAAAACCATGATTTCATGCTCTATTTCAGTCTGCTAAGAAAAGAAGATGAGAAACGTTCTGTACTCACAGCTTCTAACAGGTACTTTTAGAGTTGCATTATATCCCATGGTTGGTCTTTCTATAAAAATGCTCACTTTGTAGTGTTGAGATTAAGCGTTTGAAAATCAGAGAAGCTTTAATTAGCACAACAATACTTCAATCCACTCAGTTTCTCTAACAGCTTCCTAAAATACCTTACATTTTATTCCAACAAGAAGACAATTATGACTCTTGTATAGAAAGCTTTTACAGCTAGAAGATGAAAATATAATTGTAGCTGGTATATTTGGTGACCTCCTCTCACTAGGTAGGAACTCTAGCACATTTGGCTTTTGAACAGGGGAGCCTGCAGTTGTCATTGAGTGTATCACAGAGAGCTGCATAAGAAAAGAAAGTCTGGATGGTCCTTAAAGGGAGGACAGATATGAGGACAGATGTGTTTCTTGGGTCACCTTTTCCATCCTACCTGGTTAACAGCAGATTGTGAGGAATGAGAGGTTCATCTGTATTCAGTTCATATAAGAAGCCTGCTGTGGGACACCCAGATGCAATGTGAACTGGGGTTTAGTGTCCCACAGTTACCTAGGCTGATACCATTGATACAGCCTAGAGTCACTTCAGAAGATTTAAACATCTTTGATTGGTACGAATGATAAGAGAACTGATGCCTGAGGACTTGACAATGCAAATGTACCTGCTATAGTGGGCATATGTGGAGATTTCCTTTGTCATTTCAGTCCCTGCAAGAAATACATCATATTTGGGAAAGAATTGACAAGCTCATAGTTACACCCTCTGGCATGCACATCCATTCATGGAGTCTCATTGTACTTTTACAGTAGCTCAGTTACTCTTGGTAGAGTTGCTTCAGCTTGACAAGAGCTACACAGGGCCTGAGTCAGTCCCATAGCTCAGTATGAGGCTAAACTTTGTTAAGAATAATTTAGTGGTGAACAAGACAGAAAAAGCAGCCATCCAAAACCCTACCTCTCCAGACACACCATGGAGGGATTCTCCAGCTACTTTTCCATGAATACTGAGAATGGAATATAGACTTAACTATTCTCTGTTTGGAAAAAACCTAAGTTTTTAATTTAATGAAGATTTCGCTCATTGGTGCTTGGCCATTCTGAACCTGTGTGTTAAAATCCTCCACTAAATGCTGAATGAAGTATGATCTAGACTTTTATGGGTTTTATGGTTCCCTACATGTTTTGGATTGTGGGAGCTGAGGCTGCCAACAGGGTGCTGCCTCCAAGTGGAATCGCTCGGGCAATGGTAGGTGTTCAGATGTATCTTTGCCTTCTTCTGATGACTTTGACACTTCCCTTCTGTTTTCACTGTGCAGTATTCCTCTTCAGCCAAGAAAGCCAATTTCAGCTTACAAAGGAGGTAGCTTTCCTTTGGTTCCTTTTCCAGTTGGCCAAATGTTGTTATAAACTTGGTTTGCTCAACTTTGACTGTTGCAGTGGCTTTGATGCAAATAAATCACTTGCAAATGTTCCTGAAATACTCAGAGATGTGTTTATTTCCCACTGCCCTGGTATCTGCAGGTTCAATTAATGCCATTAAGTTTGGTTGCTTCAGTTGCAAACTCTGGTATTTTCTAGGAATTTGAAAATATAAAAGGGGAAAAGAATGTTTCTGGTTTTCCCCTTGCAGAGGAGGAATTTTTGAAAATGTCATATTTTTTTTTGCTTGAATTGTGTTATCTTGGCATTACTTACTTGGGAAAGAATAAAAAAATGAAAAAGGATCTCTGTTACTTGGGGTACATTCCTTTGTTATGATTATTTAGATGATAAAAATGGCTGGCGTTCCAAGAGAAGAGCATTTACTTCTAATGGGGCTTTAATGTAAACTCTTGTGAGACTTAATATTTAAATCCTGAAGAGGGTAAGATATCAATATTGTAGGAACAGCCACTGGGTATGGAAAGTAACAGTGCAGTGTTTAGAGGGTAATATCTCCGCAGCGTGGTGGCTACAAGTTCTGGAGAAACAGCCACGACTGGTCATTGGAGCACAGTAATGCAACTGGAACTGAGTATTGGCCACTGAGCTGAGAGCCTGGTTAAGGCCCCAAAGTCACCCTGGGTCATTGCTTCACTGAGGCAATTGTCCAACAAAAGAATTAATTAACTTTAAGGCTCCAAATACCAAATGAGAAGTCTTTTTGCCTATGAGAAAAACACTGATCTGATATAAACTTGCTTGTCCTGAACAAATTTGTTCTGCAAACTCTGGTGGGCTAACATCTTCCAGTGGACTTCATGCCCCATTGGCTTCTGTCATTTTGGCTCTAACGTTTTGTACCTTTTTCCTCTCTGCTTTTGTTTGCTTGTCCTTGAGTTTGAGACATAAAAGTGGCATGAAGCAGAACACTGCTGTTTTGTGTGCTGTGGTTAGTCTGTTGGGAACACCGTTAAATGCCCTGACACAGGTGAAATTTGTTTTGCTAAATGCTCCAGCAAGTCTGTGTGTTTGGTGTGGAGACTTTGAAGACACTGATTCAGTCCTTGTGGGGTAATGCTGAATTGATCCCCAGCATGACAGTAGGGGACATCCTGTTGGCACTTGGGATGAGAAATGCAGTAAGACCTTGGTGTCATTAAAGACTGTGATGCCATCCTGGTGTTGGGGCAGAAATGGAGTTCTGCTCTCGTCTACTTTGGCTTTATGTCTGTTTGACCTCTAAATGTTTCCTGTGCCGTTTTCGTGCTTTGGTGGCATCCCAGTGTGCTGTTGAAGAGCAGCCGTGTTTTGTCTCAGAAGTAGCTGCATTTTAAAGCTGGTAAGGGAGCTTGTGTGTCAGTTTATTAAATTGGTAAAGGGTTTGTGGACTGTTCAGGATGACACGTACAATGTCAATATAGGATTTCAATTGATATATTGGAGGATACTGAACAGCAATCTATAACTATGGTAGCCAATATCTTCAATTATTAATTAAAGGTAATAAATGGAAGCTGGCTATCACTGCATGGTATATAGCCACTATTCTTAATGCGTATTCAAAGCGTGTGTGTTCTGTCTGACAGGGCTGTGATGTATTTTTCCTGGTCTTCAAATATCTGTGATCTCATCCATTTATAACACTTTAAAAAGGCTGCTGAAATCAACCAACATAAAGAGCAATTCAGAACAGGTTTATATGGCCACACAACCCTGTATCCCAGGTTGGAATATCTGTGACTGGGAGACTGGCAGCAAGAGTGGAGGGGTGTTGGTCTTTTGATTTCTGTCTCTTTTTGGTAATACCCATTAAATTCTGACTTGAGCACCAAAATGAATGTGAAGAACATAGAATCATAGAATCACAGAATGATTTGGGTTGGAAGGGACTTTCAAGATCATCAAGTTCCAACCCGCCTGCCATGGACAGGGACATCTCCCACTAGACCAGGTTGCTCCAAACCTCATCCAGCCGGGCCTCAGACACTGCCAGGGAGGGGGCAGCCACAGCTTCTCTAGGCAACCTGGGACAGTGTCTCACCACCCTCACAGGAAAGAATTTCTTCCTAATATCCAGTCTAAATCTACCTTCCTTTAGTTTGAACCCATTTCCCCTTGTACTATCATTCCATGCCCTTGTAAAAAGTCCCTCCCCAGCTTTCTCCTTCAGGTACTGGAAGGCTGCTCCAAGGTCTCCCTGGAGCCTTCTCTTCTCCAGGCTGAACAACCCCAAATCTCTGAAAACCCTGTCTTCACATGAGAGCTGTTCCAGCCCCCTGATCATCTTTGTGGCCTCCTCTGGACTTGCTCCAACAGCTCCATGTCCTTCTTATGTTGGAGACTCCAGAACTGGACACGGTACTGCAGGTGGGGTCTCGCGAGAGTGCAGTAGGGTGGGAGAATCACCTCTCTCAACCTGCTGGTCACACTTCTTTTGATGCAGCCCAGGACACCGTTGGCTTTCTGGGCTGCAAGCACACACTGACAGCTCATACTGATCTCATCAACTGACACCCCCAGGTCTTTCTCCTCAGGGCTGCTCTCAATCCATTCTCTGCTCAGCCTGTATTTGCGCCTGGGATTGCCCTGACCCATGTGCAGGACCTTGCATTTGTCCTTGTTGAACTTCATGCAGTTTGCTTGGGCCCACCTCTCCAGCCTGTCCAGGTCCCTCTGGATGGTATCTCTTCCCTTCAGCCCGTCAACCGCACCACACAGCTTGGTGTCCTGGGCAAACTTGCTGAGCATGCACTCGATCCCACTGTCCATGTCGCTGGCAAAGATGTTACACAGCACTGGTCCCAGTACTGACCCCTGAGGAACTCCACTCGTCACTGATCTCCACTTGGACATTGAGCCATTGATCACAACTCTTTGAGTGCAACCATCCAGCCAAGTCCTTATTCACCAATTGGGCCATCCATCAAGTCCATGCCTCTCTAGAGACAAGGATGTCGTGCGGGACAGTATCAACTGCTTTGCACCAGTCCAGGTAGATGACATCAATTGCTCCTGCCTTATCCACCAACTCTGTTACCCTGTCATAGAAGGCCACCAAATCTGTCAGGCAGGATTTGCCCTTATGAAGCCATGTTGGTTGTCACCAATCACCTCCTTATTTTCCATGTGCCTTAGCATAGTTTCTAGGAGGATCTTCTCCATGATCTTATCAAGCACAGAGGTGAGACTGACTGGCCTGTAGTTCCCTGGGTCTTCCTTTTTTCCCTTTTTAAAAATGGGGGTTATGTTTCCCGTTTTCCAGCCAGTGGAGACCTCACTGGACTGCCACGACTTCTCAATTATAATGGATAGTGGCTTAGAAACTTCATCCATCAGTTTCCTCAGTACCCATGGATCATCAGGTCCCATGGACTTGTGTACCATCAGGTTCCTTAGGTGGTCTCGAATCTGATCTACCCCTTCCATGCGTGGTTCTTCTTTCTCCTAGTCCCTGCCTTTGCCTTCTGTGATTTGGGTGGTGTGGCTTGAGCACTTCCTGGAGAAGACTGAAGGAAAAAAGTCATTGATAACCTCAGCCTTCTCCATATTCAGGGTAACCAGGTGTTTTGTTTCCTTCCAGCGAGGGCCCACATTTTCCCTATTTATTCCAAACTAACCAACAGAGGGTCTTTCTTTCCTAATCATACATGATAATGTTTTACATAAATAAGAGCTTTTGTATGGCCAACGGGGAATAATCTTGCCCATCAGGTTCCAATGTAGTACAATAAATAGGAAAAAAAAACATTTTATAAAGGAGAGAAGTGTTAAAGTGACACCAAATACATTTTCATCTTTTGTTTTTTGTTTTTTTGTTTGTTTTTTTTTTTGACTCTGGACAGTATTCTGTGATCACACAGAATGTATGCTTTGAAATAATAAAATAGAAGTTGGGGGCAGTTAAATATGTACATGAACATCCTTTACTTTGCTCATAGGCCTCATAAGCATAATGCTGTTTTAGTGAGGACTTAAATTCTTCTCTTTCACTGGGCATAGATTTGAACTTAATTTGGAACAGTTTATGAAAAACGTAAGTGATTGCTGGAGAATTAATCTGATATTATCTAAGATACAGAAGAAATGTCATTTTTCATGGAGACATTTACAGAGCAAACTAACTTGCTAATTTCTATGCTTCTCCAGAGGTTTTTTAACACTCCCCTGATAAAGCTAGTGTAGCAGTATCAAAAGATGTGATTTACTGTAGTGGAAGCTAATATGGTCCAGGCTTTATTTGCTTGTACAAGAAAGCCTAAAACCTCCTGCAGATACATATTATCTAGAAGTGTAGTGGAAGAAAGCAACTATTGCTCTCACAGTATATCTCTGCTGTGATACTTCAAATCTGCTCATGTATCTTACTGCGAAACATTGTTTAAAACCCATACCAGTATTTTTTTCAACAAACATAACCTACATGCACTTTGGAGGTTTTGTTAGTGTAGTAACACCACTGAATCTTCTCTAATTCAGTCTAAATTGTACTAAAACTTACACTCAGCTTCAAGATTTCTTGCAGTCCATGGTGAAACACTGATGAGCAGTGACGGTGATAAAGCAATTGAAACAGCTGGATCTTTTCAGAGCATCATGGCTGGTAGGATGTGACCGACTCCTCTACATCTCACAGAAAGTTTTTAGATACATCTCATGGGATTTTTTGGTTGGTTTCAGGGTGGGGAAGGATTTCGCTTCTTGCCAGCTGTCTTGAGACACAAAACCTGGCCAGATAATTAGATGTTCACAGAAGAATCTTAGTTCAGCAACCAAAACCGTGCTGCACAGAATAGCATGGTAGGTTTGGGCCACTTGGCTCATGGTCTGTGTCTTCTGTAGCTGAGAAAGGTACATCAGAAATTGACTGAGGCCAGAATGAGGCACTGGCTGAGCCAGTGTTTCCTCATCTTCCAGGATGATGCCAAGGAAGGGAATGAAGCTCCTGCTTCTATAGCAGAGAGGCAGACTAAAGACCACTTAGAAGCTCAACTGGTTTTAATGGGTTGAATTCCAGGGAAGCCAGTGGCCCCATGGGATTACCAGTGTGGAGAAAATGAGCAGGCATCAGCCATGAAATTGTAGTACAAAAGCAGCTTATGGCAACACAGAGCAATTGAGGGCATTTGTCTGCGAATACCCATGCATTTCCGAGCTGATCTTTCCAAGTGCCCTAAATTCCTGTTGAGTTCAGCACCCCTTAATATGTTACTGAGCAGGAATTATATTAATGATGACATGTGGAAAAGCAGTAGACGCTGTTGTTTGAATGGTTTTCTGCAGTTAGTTCAGACAAAACTTGCATGCTTGTTACACGCTCCAGGCAGGGACTGTTGGTGTGAAGCACCAAGTACAATGGAGCCCTGCATCCCAGAGTGTCACTACACTAAAAATGAGTTAAAACAAGGATATTTTTTTTCATAATCTTGGTGATTAGTGTTCAAAATAAAGCCCTCTCTGATTATTTCTATTCAGTAACATCTGGAGTGAGGCAGGTGTTTTATGGCTAAGTGGGAGGAAAGCTCTTTCCCTCATTTTGTTTACAACCTGTGTGAACAGCATCTCTGTGGAAGCTGAGATTGTGGCTGACAGGAAAACAGAGTTAAAAAAAGGTCTTGCTGTTTCTCATTTGTTTGAACTTTTCCAGAGTAATACTTTTTATGGGATGTATAGAAGACTAGTTTACTCTTTCTTTCAGGTTCCTGTTAAGCAATGTCAAGTAAAGCTCAGTAGAAGCAGAAAGATGCTAGTCTTTTTGTGGGTCTGCTAGGAAATGGATTTGGTGAATGTCTCTCGCTTATAAATATTGTACAGAGACACTATAATCTATTGATAATGTGACTAAATTACAGCCTACCAAGTAATTGGTTTAGCCTTCCCAGTCTTCTGTCATGCATTTAGGATGCATGGCTACATAAAAAAGCCATGTCTACAAATGCACTGTCCAGCAGACATGGTCAGGGTGACAATTTGCTCTGACAAAACTTGGGTACTAGCACCTTAACGCCTCCTGACTACCTGGCTCTGCAGAGTCCTTGCCCCCTAGAGGTATAGAAAATCCCTGATGTCTCTAGGTCACACAGGAGCTCCTTGTGGTCTGTGTGAACACCTGAACTTCAGCCTGCCCAATGCAGCAGAAGCATCCTGAGGTATAAGTGAGCAGGCTTCCCTAACTACCGATACAAAGCTGTGCAACTGGCTGACTCTTTAATCATATAGAGCTGACAAGGAGTGCAGACCTGCTTCTCGTCATGGGCCTGCATCACATGGCAGGCAGCAAGGCTGTGTAATCTGTATCTCTCTCCCATGGTAGAATGAGCAAGCCAGCAAGGACTGCCAACAAAACCAAATGCTGTGCTCATCCTCATTTTGCAGTGAAGAGATGACTGGAAACTACTCCCAGTGTTCCCCTTCTTTGCAGTTCTCCAAGGAACATGGTACTTGTCTTACAGGTCTAGGCCACATGGAGTAAAGAGTGTTTTGTCCACTTAGGAGGCTGAAGAAATGCAGTTGTGTAGGGCATCCTGTTCCTTGCTCTCCCTTCCCTGTGCCTTCCCTCTCTGCTGTTCCCGCACCTTCCCCTATATTCCCAATTTCAGAATTTGTTATCTGTAAATATTTCTATAGTACTGATCATTTCTCAGAGGGCACAGTATGCTTTTTCCAGCTGCAAGCACAAGGCCTTGCTCCATCCTAATCACATACTTTCTCTGCAATTTAGACGACCTGCAGCTGGTTCAGATCATGGCAAACTCCAGGCTAGCAGAGAGGGATCTTTGCTCCTGAGTGATGGAGGTCAGTAGCATGGCAGGCAGCAGGGAAGGAAAGTATAATGTAGAGAAGGCAAAGCTGGTTTACTTGTTTCTGCATCCTCACATTGGCTTTCCAAGGACACCGTCATCTGTACTTGAAATTTTGTGATATACGAAGAATTAATATACTGACTCACAAAGTCCCAGAAAGGAATATTTGCCATTCTCTTTGCACCCTTTTAACAACAAGCAAGTGTAGTTCTCAGGAAAGCCAGGGATGAGAAATAGTCTTGTTTTCATTTGTGTTGGGCCAGATATGGAAAGTCTTTATTTTTTTTTGCTGAATAGTAGTACAGAATCACAGAAGTACTGAGTCTGGAAGAGACCTCTGGTAACCATACTCCAAGTAAGGTCTCCTAGAGGCAGTTGCAAAGGACTGTGTCCAGTCGTGTTTTGAATATCTCAAAGGATGGAGACTCCAAAACCTCTCTGGGAAATGTGCTCCAGTGTTCAACCACCTTCACATTTAAAAAAAGCAAAAAAAGTGTTTTCCTTATGGTTAGATGGAATTTCTTGTGGTTCAATTTGTGCCAATTGCCTCTTGTCCTGTTACTGGGTACCACTGGGAAGAGACTGCCTCTGTCTTTACACCCACCCTCATCAGTTATTTATACACATTGGTAAAGTCCCCTGAGCCTTTACTTCTCCAGGCTGAACAGTTCCAGCTCTCTCAGCCTCTCCTGGAGCATATGACACATGCTCCAGTCCTTTGATCATCTTTGTGGGATGTGTGATCACAAGTGGGGCAGTGTGATCACAAGTAACTGTGAATTCAGACAGAGGCATTTGGAGGCCCATCTCTGTACATACATGCCAGATTAGTAGCTTGGAGTCTATCTCTGGCTGGTATGGCTGATAGTCCAGTTGTCTGTCCTCTGTAGCAACCAGTGCTACAGAGGAATGCACAGGAACCTCAGAGGACATACATGTAGGACCATCTAAGTCACCTTATATATATTCTCATAAGCAGTCTCATCCCAATTTCTTGTGCATAGAGATTGCTTTAAAACCTAAAAGGTGAGGTTCAGTGTCTCTTTCAAAAGTTAAACAGGTATTTATAGTGATGAGAAATACTCTTGATATATAGATATACATACATATATATATATGCACACATTCTTTAGGTTATATTTCTTTCTCTGAAGGTCAAGGTAAGAACCAAAATGCAAAATCTGGAGGCAAAATTTTTCATGTTTCTTGTCCCTTAAGGAATTATTAACATGGGGGAGGCTCATTTGATCTGATGCTGATTCAGTTCACTTGAATGGAGTTTATTCTGTGCAGATTTAAATACATAAAGATTAAAGCAGAGATGTTAGTAAGATAAGACCAAAGATGCTGATTCTGGGAGTAGAGGTCCGGACTTTTGGTAGACCAGTGGTCTAGTCAAATCTGCTAGATTTATAAGTATGTTGTATGGATTAAAAACTCTCAGGAACTGCTGCAGGTCCATTGATTTCCACTAAGTTATGCCAGTTTACAGCAGATGCAAATTGGTCTGGTGATTTAAGCAGCAAAAATAAGTTGGAGAGAGAAGGGGGTAGATGGGTGTGTAGGTTATTCAGGCAGCATTCCCACTGCTTCAGTATGCACACACCTACTAACTGTTCATTTGAATTTAAGTATGAGATAACTATATAAGCACACTTATTTAGTATCCCCCTAACTGTATGCCAGTCCAACAGTTTCACTTGGGGAAGAAGATGCATTTCACTAGAAAAAGTATGTCAAAAGCCTACCTTTTTTTTTTTTTTTGCTATTATCAGTAGTAGGAAATACTACACGTTAGCAAAAATATATCCTCTAAGTCAAAGTTTTATAGGAGCTCCTGACTGCAATGCATTATAGAAATGGAGGCTGATCAAGCAGCCCAAACTAGAGAAGACAACAGGGACATGTGACTGATAAACAACATGACAGTCATGTCAGTGCAATGAATACTGACGTCTCTTGGTGTTGGACTGTATATGGAAGAAATTGGTTGTGAGGACGTAAAGGACAATGGCTGATCTGTCATAGTACACGTAGTGATATCAGATACTAGAGTGAAAGTAATGACACCAGATACTAAACGTAGTTTATGCTGTTGCACAGCCAGAGTTAATCCACTGGTTGTGCTTCCCCATGTTTATGAGGCTGCTTATGGAATCAGGACAGAGCCTGTCACTTTTAAGCCCCCTGTCTCCTTTGAAAATGTCAAATCACTTGGATGCCTTCATTCAGACTGCTTTTCCAACTTGCTTGAGTTGGTCTCAAGACATAGAGGCAAAGCTGCTCTTTCCCTCATGATACCACATAGGTGGTGCAGACAACAGTCTGGTACACCCATGGCAGT
Organism: Aegotheles bennettii; assembly: GCA_013398125.1. NCBI lineage: Eukaryota > Metazoa > Chordata > Aves > Caprimulgiformes > Aegothelidae > Aegotheles > Aegotheles bennettii. The sequence continues at coordinate 87,149 of VZRW01005846.1, read as the reverse complement.
GTGAGGCACACATCCTAGGGAAGACTGCTTGGGTGTCCCAGAAATGTCTTAATTATTTGTGTTTGCTGTTTTTGATAATTGCTGATTACTGCCGTGTGGGATTCAGGCAAACACTGAAAAATTCCATTCATCATAGCCTGAGGAGATAGTGGAGGAGATGGCAGTGTGAAGCAGATGCTGCCACTGTAAAAATCCAGGCACAGACAGAAGGCAGACTCTGCACTGGGGTACACTGCTACAAATCAGTCTTGTCTTCATTTTAGCCAATCCTTGTCTATGAAGGGGAATATGGACAGAGTTTATAGGCTGGATATTTCATCCTCAACTGGGACTAGCATTCTTTGTAGAATCAGAAGAAAAAAAGGATGCATAGATTCTTCTGATTTAGGGGATGTTTTGACCTGAAATTGCATTTCCAGAAGAAGGAGGAGGTGTTGGTTTTCCATGGAAGGAGAGGTGTTGGTTCCAGCTGCAGAAGTTCTGGTGCGAGCTAAGAGTCAGAGTAAACAAAGGAAAGACCAAACTGGTCTGGAGTCACACAAAGCAGGAGTGTGTCACTGAACAGAGCTCACTTCCCAGCTCACCAGACCAAAGGAAGGAAGAGGCATGAATCTTTGGCCCAGAGAAAGAGATTAAAAGCTTTCCTTTCTGAAATATTGATGGTTTGAAAAACCAGCAGCTGAAGTAGAAGAAAGAGGAGCTTTTGTTTTCCTCATTTTACTTACTTTCAACAATACAAAAATCTCAACTAGATAAAATTAGCTAGGAAGGTTTTTGAGACATGCAAACCCATGTTTTGAAGTAGAAGCATTTTCTTTTCTCCAGAAATTTTCAGCAACACACCCAAGAGTTCTCTTGTTGCCAGAAGAAAACATTTGACTGTCAAAAAAAAAAATAAAATCCCAGAACCAAAAATAATTTTGACTTCTAGATTTACGATTATTTTTTTTTGAGGGTGAGAGGGAGCTCACCATTATAGTGAGCACCCTGATTTATATAAGTCCTCACCTGTGAAACTGGTTCTTAAGGTATTTACTGCTCTCTGTGTCCCTCCCACCTCTCAGGGCTCCACTCCAGCTACATCTTTCTCTGCTAGTTAGGGGAGGAGGAGCAGGACTTGTCATGTAGACAGAAGAATATGACTTACTGGAGAGTCAACAGGGAAGTCTTGACTTTATAGATCTGTGATCAAAACAGTTCAGGTAGCCCCTCCATGGTAAAACTGGTGGCAGTTGAAGGAAGTTTTGTCTTTATATTATGTGATGCAGTAAAAGGCAATGCTCATTCCTGCTTAAACTCAGAAATCCCAAAGGCTTTAGTGACTTTAATATGAGTCTCTAAACCTCAACATTTTATAGACAAGCTAACTCATCTCTAACCCATCTTTCTGCTGAAAATAGCTTTGATGGATAATTTTCAGTCAGTCTAAATGATTCTTATTTTGATGTTTTTCAGGGTTTATGTGGCCTGTAGCCATAAATTTCTAGTAATGGGAATCCCATCAGCATAGTGATTAGTCATAAAGAAATTCACTGCTCCATGAATTGCTGCTTGCCCATTCTAGAGAGTATTTTCAGCTCACCTAAGAGTTACTCATGATTCATACTTCTAGAAGATCCAGATTTAGTCCTTTGAGCATGGGACCTTTGAGGTCCCAGTTGTGCTGGTTTTGTATGAGGGACAAAAAACACCCCAGCAATCTTCCTTGCCATTCACACATCTTCAGAAAGGGTTTTATCTTTGGAAAGTGTGGCATCCTAAAATTTTCTTTTCCCCAGTATCTTTTTACTGTGACTTTTCCCTCTAGTGTGTGACAGTTAATTCCCCACCCTGCTCTTTGGTTCTTTCAAGTGCATGGCAGATATCTGGCACTTCCCTCAGCTTTTTCACTTGGACTTTATGTAACTTGTCATGTGAGAGAGACTGGGTAGATCTCTGGATGCAGAAGGGGGAATAAAATTCTGGAAGACTGATGGGGAGAAATAATTTCTTCATAAATAGAGCCCTTGAAGTCTTTTTGTCACACTTGAATGAAATTGCTTCAGGTTGCTGCTATGCTTTCAATACAAATGATACCAGAAATCAATGCAGTAATTTGAGGTACAGTCTTTCTATATTTGTGCAGCATGTCTACACAGTGCCAGCTGGAGAATCCATACCATGTTGCTATTTTCAGCACTATGTAGACATGGACCTCATGTCTGCAGAGAAGCTGTATCTTAAATTAGTTCATTGACTTCTGGGCAATTCATTTCTGCTATGGCTGTAAAACTGTTTCTGGAGCTCTCTGGTGAAGTGGGTATCTCTGCCCACTCGTGCGTTTCATGGTGTAGACAAACCCTGCAAAGGATACTGGCATCTTGGCCATATTGGGTAACAGAGTTTATGCACAGCCTCTCAGAATATTGCTAATCTCAGATCCTGTGACACTTTTTTCAAAGGTCCTACCCTTCTCCCATTGAAACTGCTAGCATCTGTTTACAATTCCCCTATATTTTGCATTGTTATTTGATAACCCACTCCCTGAGATGTTTCCAATGGCAGTGTTGTTGGGGTACTGTTTTTGCACTCAATCTGCATGAGTGTGCTGCTTGGCCACTGCAGTACGAGGCAGCAGAGGACTGAGTTTTGCCACTGACTGCTGTGGAAACAGTATGAACCTGCCATTCTTAAATCTGAATCTCCACTCAGCCACTGGGACTATTTTTATTTCCCTTATTGTGCCAAATTGTTTTGAAAACCGTGGATCTGCTTTAGTAATGATGTACTGGTCAGTGAAGAATCAGATTTCGTGATTACTTTGTGGGATTTCCAAGCTGGGTTTCATAGCTGCTGTCTACCATTCTGATTTCTCATGCTGCCCAGCCGCAGCCACTTCCCCCCTTTGAAATCCAGGTATTTACACTGAGGTAATTAAGAAGCTCTTATCATCTTCAATGTGTTGTTAATGCTTTCTGGTACAGTGCAGCCCATTGCTACTGTTCATTTAAGCAATTATATTTGGTTTTCAAACCATTTATTATGTCCAAGTTATATTTCAAGCATAATTTTTGAGACACTGCTAAGCGCTTTGCTGAGAATCGCCTACACTGCATCTCCTGCCTCCTTATGCCCATTCATTTTGTTCTTCTGTCAGAATATATAATCAAGTCTTTCTAACATGGATTTTGAGGTTTGGGTTGTTTTTTTTCTCTAAAGTAAAACTATGCTGTAAGCATTCCTGCATCATTTCAGAAGTATATTCTCCTGTGGGTACATAATTAAAGGTCCTGCTGGTTTCAAGGAGAGCTGCACAGTGTCACCTGTTTGCAGGTTTCCTTTGATTATTGTCTTCCATGGAGAATCACAGAATCACAGAATCACAGAATTCTAGGGTTGGAAGGGACCTCGAAGGATCATCTAGTCCAACCCCCCTGCCAGAGCAG
>VZRW01005846.1:64402-83325 GCA_013398125.1 Aegotheles bennettii | reverse complement strand
TTCTAATGCACCCCAGGATGCCATTGGCCTTCTTGGCCACAAGGGCACATTGCTGGCTCATGGTCATCCTCCTGTCCACCAGGACCCCCAGGTCCCTTTCTCCTACACTGCTCTCCAGCAGGTCAGCCCCCAGCCTGTACTGGTGCATGGGGTTGTTCTTCCCCAGATGCAAAACTCTGCACTTGCCCTTGTTGAATTTCATTAAGTTTCTCCCCGCCCAACTCTCCAGCCTATCAAGGTCTCGCTGAATGGCAGCACAACCTTCTGGTGTGTCAGCCACTCCTCCCAGCTTAGTGTCATCAGCAAACTTGCTGAGGATACATTCTGTACCCTCATCCCTGGCTTGCTTCTTTCACATGTGGAAGGGCTACTATACACTTTAATGCTCCTGGTACTCAGATATCTTGACCTTTAATATGGTCACTCTGTTATGCTTTTATAATAGTACTCTAGGTTCTGGAAGGTGCCTGGCAGTCTCTGTGGGCATTCTGTGATGCAGGCTGGCCTGAAACAGAATTTGGTGTGAGACAGACAAATGGTCCTTGGTAACTTTTGGGACTCTAGGAACACTGGTAAACAGTGGTGCCCTGGAAACACCCTCAGAAACACCTTGCTGAAAATGTTGCACTTGAATTCTAACTATTTCTTAAAGACACATGACTGTACAGTCACAAAACCATGAAATTCTTATCTCTGAGACTGTCCTTCTGGTAATGCTAAACTTGGAACCAAATTAGGTCGTATTTAACAGGAACTTTACAGCTGTATGTCCCGTATAAACCTTTGAAAATGTGAGGGCAAAGTGGTGTGTGTTACTGTGGGAGTTTGATGGATAAGGATGGGATCTATCTAAAAGAGGAGTGATACTGAGATGGAGACATATCCCTGTGTGAGGTGTTCAGTGATATTACTGAGGTTTAGATTAGACCTCAGACTATACCAGGTGAGTAGTTTAGCAATGGAATGGGAATGAGTCACCCAGAGAGGTACTGAAAACTCCAACCTCTGAAGCTGCAGCTGACCTGATCTAGTATTGATAATAATAATCTTGTTCTAAGCAGGAGGTTGGTCTAGAGGACCTCTTGTCATGGTTTAGCGCCAGTAGGCAGCTCACTCACTGTCCTCTCCAGTGGGATGGGGGGCTGAGATAAAGATAGATTAATTGGTAAAACAAAAGCTGTGCACACAGGCAATGCAGAACGAGGAATTAATTCACCACCCATTGGCAGGCAGGTGTTCAGCCATCTCCAGGAAAGCCAGGCTCCATCACACGTAAGATTAACTTGGGAATACAAACACCATCACTCCAAACATCCCTCCCCTTCCTTCTTCTTTCACTGACTTTGTTGCTGAACATGACATTGTATGGTATGGGATAGCCCTTTGGTCAGTTGGGGTCAGCTGTCCCAGCTGTCCCAGCTCCCAACTCCTTGTGCATACCCAGCCTGCTCACTGGTGGGGTGGTGTGAGAAGCAGAAAAGGCAGTAACTAAAAGCAGTAACTAAAACCCCCCTGTGTTATCAACCCTGTTTCCAGCACAAAGCTGAATCAGAGCCCCATACTAGCTACTATGGAGAAAATTAACCCTATCCCAGCCAAAACTCAGTACACCTCTAGAGGTCACTTCCAGCTAACACTTTTTTGTTGAGAATAGATGCTACATGAGTACAAAGAGACAGGGGAGAGCAAGACAACACAGATTCTTCTGAGACTGGTGGAACTGCAGCTTGTAGTTCAGAAATCACCTTGCCTATCCTTTGCATGCCAGTAATGAAGCAGTGTCTGCAGATGATTTGCAGGAGAAAGATTACGCTAAGGGAAATGTGAGGGTTGAAGGGAGAGACAAATGCTGAGGACTTCAGTGGTGTGCATCATCCAGTCTCTTCTGGTGAAGAGAGGCTGTGGTTTAGTTCGTGCAAACTACTTCAGCCCAAGGACTGTAGCAGCACTGAAGGAAGAGAGGGGTTTTGTGATACAGAAGAGATATGTCAGTGCTTTCTGCCGTATTCATACACTGGGGAGAAGCTGCTGCTTTCTTCTAACTTTGATGTTTTATGCCAGCATGTGCACTTTGTGTTCCTGAGCTGGATGAAATGATTGTGATCTGGTAACGGGTATTTTACTGCTTCTGTGTTTGTGTGTATGAGTAACAGCGGCCACCTCTCCTCTGGTGGGACTTTGTACTACAGTTGAGCTGAGAAAAAGGAGCATGCAGGCAGAACAAGAATTGTAGGGAGACATTTGTCTTTGGGAGGAGAGCGTGATTCTTGAAAACCCAGTTTGAATGCACCAGGGTATCCAGAGATGACACAAACTGAGGAGATGAAACTGAGGAGGTTCCATGTAAATATCAGGAAAAACTTTTTCACTGTGAGAGTGACGGAGCACTGGAACAGGCTGCCCAGAGAGGTTGTGGAGTCTCCTTCACTGGAGACATTCAAACCCCGCCTGGATGTGTTCCTGTGTGATGTACTCTAGATGACCCTGCTCTGGCAGGGGGGGTGGACTAGATGATCTTTTGAGGTCCCTTCCAACCCCTTAAATTCTGTGATTCTGTGATTCTGTGAAATGTCCTTGTGTTCCTGCCAAAGAAGGGCTGCAGTGCCTGGGTTGCCCATGCATGGCTGCCAGTGCTGTGCTGGGACCACAGCCTTTCATCCCAGCCCTACCTTGTCCTCAAACTAGAGAGGACTTAAATGCTTCTCACTGCCTGTGGAATCACTGTTTCACCCTTGTGTGGAAAGGGCTAAGCCTAGTGGCCCTGGTTCAGGAGATAACTTAACTGGAGCAGCTCAGCATGGGTCTGTCATGGTTCCAATGACCGCTTTCCTTCTTTGCCATCCCATTTCATCTCTGTCCATAAGTGTCTCTGAAACGTGCCCTTCAATGCAGGGAGTTGATAGCTTTACATTTGTGTTTTCCCACTCAGACTCCTTTTGGGAAAAGGAGCTGACTTCTGCTCTCCTATAGTCAGTCTGAGAAAAGGGTTTCAGCCAGCAGTCACATCTCTGAGTTTACAGTGGGAGGATGCCCAGATACCATGGAGATATTACAAGAATGTAGAAAGGAGACTGTGCTGTATACATTCCTTGAGCCAAAAGATTTCTCCCCATGATCATTTGCGAATGTCCTTGGAAGTATTTGATAGACATACTGCAATGATTTGTTTAGAACATTACCATGGGAACACAAACTCATTTATCTCATTTATGTGCATGGTCCCCATAGGGCCCCGCTGCAATCACTGTTCAGTCCTGAGTCTTAATTGGCTATGTAAAAATCCGCAATGTATCAATTATTGCTGCATTACAGGCAAAATCCCCAAAGAACTAACTCACTGTGAAGTTCTTCCTGACCTGGTCATAAGTGTGACTCCAGTCTCAGTCCTGGGGAAGCTCAGGCAAGAGTCATGCAGGTATGAATCCTGGGTTCACACCTATATGTAATAAGAAGTACCTACTGACCAAATGCTGCTGAAGTTATTGGAATGTTGATCTGGATGGGAACTATAATTTCTTGGGCTGACTCTTTTGCTTCCCAAAGCAGGGAAACAAACAAACAAATGTACAAACACTTTTATATGAAACAAAATTCAGTGGGAAGGAAAGGGCCTGGTTCACTTAAAAATCATTCATGCCAGGAACAGCTGAGTACTCCTTTAATCAAATTTGTGTTTTACACATACATCAGCTACTGAAACAGATTAAATACCGCCATTTTCTACGGAAAAAAATATCAGCGTGAAAGCTGTGCATGACTTTTCTGTGAGACTGTTGTAAGTATTTGCATCAGCATTTTGTAACTGCTCTGAAGAATGCCTTTTGAAAAGTTTTCTCTACAGTATGTTCACAGTTTGTTTTTCCTGCTGGAAAGTTTGTGCTTTCGTAAGGAAATGGCACTGAGATTAAATCCTTCAGTGGAGTTACAGCAGTTTGCAGTTTGACAGTGGTGATATTCAGCACTTCCTTAGGCTAGCAAATATTTATTATTCAGTTTGAATAATAAAGCAGGATCAGCTAGAGGAAAGCAGATAGCTTATCTGGGAAAAGAAAAACGTTCATCTTCTTTTTAAAAAAGCATTCTGTGGGGTTTAATTGGCTAAAAATAAATACTTTTGTGAAATTATCCAAAGTGAGGTCAATGGGTTTTGCTACTATGTTTATTCTGATAGTATTAATGGACAGAATTTTTAATGATCTTCTCTTCTCACCCTGATCTTCTCCCTTTGCTGTCTCTAGCACCTCTGGAGAAGTCTGGGGTTCAAGCTATTGAACAGACATGGAAATCCCATTCTCTGTGTCTCAAGCTGGGTGACTAACACTGAAGCACATGAAAGGGTGGCAATTTGGAACTGTTAAGTAGTTTGAGCGACTTGGGGAGAAAGCAACCAAGCAGGTGCCTGTGGGACCACTGTTACCAAGTCACTGTTGGATCTGGCCCTATGACCAGACCAGCTTTCTCCTCGTGCAATTGGCATTCTCATCTTAAACTCTCTGGAAGCTTCTGTCTGTCTCTGTGTTGACTCTCTGAGGTATGAGGCTTGTATCCTATGGCTATCAACCATCTGAAGGTTTTGATGTGTTGAACATGGACAGGAATTTTGCACACCCTTCCTCTGTGTCTTTGTTTACAATTTCCAGCTACCTCCTATGCTTGGTGTCATGATCCTGAAGGCATTAATAGAACCTAATTACCCTGACCAGCCTCACCTGAGGCTTCCACAACATACCTGATACCCATTGCCCCAGGAGCTCCTTTTAAGCTCTGGCTGGAGGCACTTAAGCTTAGTTTGACTTATGTTGTGGGTGTGCTTGTATCTAGTCTTGTTTTTTGCTGTCCTGGCTTTCTTGGATGGATCTTGGATGTATGCTGTAGGTATCTGTGTCTTTGGCTCTTTCTCCTAGATGGATCTCGAAACTATATATTAGGTAGCTTATTTTCTATTTTCTCTTCAATCCTCTCTCTGGTGTAATCTTCAGTACAGACTTCATACTGTAGTCTTGTAGCTAGTCCTGTTTCTGGCCCCATCTTCTGCTGTTTATGACTGGTCTCCATGGATTGACTTTAGACTTGACTTCTTACCTCATCTTTTATGGGACTGTCAATGGGACTGGTTACTGTCAGTATGATGGTCTTGCTCAGGTGCTATGGCACTGTGCCCTGGTTGGTGAAAGCAATGCCTGATGTTGCAGTTGCTCTTGGCTCATAGTTTGTTCTCTGTGCTTTTGCAGCCCTTGCTCTTGGTGCTTGAGGACAACAATCTGCTTTGAGCATAGGAGTACCCATAGAAATGAGGTATCGATGTCTTCAGGCTTGTTAACTTATGTCAAAATGCAGAAGGGGGAAAGCTGTAATAAAAAATGAGATAATTCTTTAGTTTCGAGGCACAATGTACTGCCTGTTTCATTCAGCGTGGGTTTGCTTTATGGTTTAAGGAAGAGGCAGGCAAGGGAGGGTTTTCTGGGTGAGGGTGCATAGCATCTAGCTTTTTAGCCAACTCTGTTGTGGGAGATAGGGCCCTTTGGGCTGTACTTTAAGTTCTGGGTGACTTCACTGAGCTTTAGTCATTGTCTTCATTGGGCCTTAAATGTGGACTTGGAAGAAGCTAGTTAGTTTTGTTTGTAGTAAGCAGAACTGTAAAAACAGCATGAGATCTTTGGGTTACACTTCAATTCACAAAACAAGCCATATTTTAAAATAGACAGTGCCTGAACAGAAACCTGCTCACTGAGTGAAGCTGGGAAGGATCATGGTGTCAGTAGCTCTGTCTCATCCAATGCTGTACTGCATCTGTGCACTGCAATGGTACCAGAAGACAATATAATCCTCGCATTGTCAATGGTCTTCACATGAGACAAAAAAATGAAGACAAAAACAGACTTCTCAAGCCAGAGTAGCTGGCCTGAAGTTCAACGTGGGTATTTATATTTTCCATAATTAAATGTGCCTCCCTCCAGGATGCTATTTGTCACTGGTATGTTCTGCTTCCATGCTTGAAGTATTTTTTTCATTTGATAGCCTACTTCAGTAACTGCCACCTCCCACTAGATGGGTAGCTGGGTTTCTGTGGTGGGTGAGATAGCAGCTACTTGCAGTATCTAAAGGATTCTGATTTACTTCAAGGTGGAAAGTTCTACAGAAACAGCAGGTCTTTTGGCTTCTGGGTCTGCAAAAGCTTCCCCCACCCCCCCCTCCCCCCCACCCGGTTTCACTGTCAGTTAGGACATATGAGCCTTGTGTCTTTGAGGGAGGAGAACAGATCAGTTTTTCTACCTGTGTTGGTCCCTGGAGCCCTGGAAAAGTGACCAGCCTTGCTCTGTTGAGCAAGACAAGGAACATCTGCTCCTGGCCTACAGGCCTAGAAAATATGACAATCTCTTTGCAAACTAAGCTGATCTCATCTATGATGTGCTGCTGTCTGACAGTGAGCTTCCATAGCATGCTGGCTTTGTACGTGTGGTGGTAAATACAGTTAAGCTCAACTGTGTTGCTTATCACGGTGGGGTATCATCATCTAGGGGGAGGGGATTGGTATGGAGTTGGAAATGATGCTTTAAATCTTCTAATAACACCCTTGGGAGATGTTGTCCCCTCCCTTCCCTGTTAATCTTCAGAGGCCTTGTGCTGAGGTGTCATCAATCTGAGGAATACTTCACCATGAAAGATGTTTTGTTTTACTTTACTATATCTAGGCCTTGCATACAATGGGAGTGCTAAACTGGGAATGGTTGGAGCGTATGGGGGTGTTGATATCTTATATTTAGCTTGATCTGTCAGTTATACAAGCATCTGTCATGGAGGTAGCAGATGGCAGAAAGCCCTAATAGGGTTCAGAAGGAAAAGAACTGAGATCTTGGTTATTGGGGACAGGGTATGCTTAAGGAGTGAAACATGCTCGTGAAACATATGCTTGTTTTCTCCACAGGAGAAAGAGTTGAATTCTGGAGTGGCATGATCAGTGTGTTTCTAGGATGATGATTATAATAATTTAATCAGTGTAAAAGCTGAGATGACTCAAGAATGTCACTTGAGCTGGGATGCCTTTTGGTTCTGGGGGTAGTATAGAGATACATGAAAACATGGTCCTTGGTTCAGGGAGCTTTGCAACCTATTAGCTAAGTGTATTGCTCTGTGGCTACAGCTGTTTGCGCTGAGTTTTTGAGGATGTTTGAGAATGTGACTTCACAGTCAGCTTGTCCTGACTGAATCACAGTCTGCTGCCAAAAGGAGAAGTTCTGCCTGTGCTCAGCTAATATTCCCAACAAGCCCATATCTCCTCCCTGAATATGCCCAGCTGAATATGAGCCAGCAGTGTATCCAGGTGGCCAAGAAGGCCAACAGCATCCTGGCTTGTATCAGAAACAGTGTGGCCAGAAGGACCAGGGCAGTGATTATCCCCCTGTACTCGGCATTGGTGAAACTGCACCTCGAGTGCTGGGGTCAGTTCTGAGCCCCTCACTACAAAAAAGACATCGAGGGGCTGGAGTGTGTCCAGAGAAGGGCAACAAAGCTGGGGAAGGGACTGGAAAGCAAACCTTATGAGGAGTGGCTAAGAGAACTGGGGCTATTTAGTCTGGAGAAAAGGAGGCTGAGAGGAGACCTTATCACTTTCTACAACTGCCTGACAGGAGGCTGTAGCGAGGGTGGTGTTGGTCTCATCTCCCAAGTAACAAGCAATAGGACAAGAGGAAATGGCCTCAAGTTGTGCCAGGGGAGGTTTAGATTGGATATTAGGAAAACCTTCTTTACTGAAAGGGCTGTCAGGCACTGGGACAGACTGTCCTGGTAAGTGGTGTTTAAAAGTCATATAGATGTGGTACTTAAGGATGTGATTTAGCAGTGGGCTTGGTAGAGCTAGGTTAGTAGAGTTAGGTTAATGGTTGGACTCAATGATCTTAAAGGTCTTTTCCAACCGAAGTGATTCTATGATTCTATATTTCTGTGTTCTTGAAGCTGTGCTGTGACTCAGATCAGCTCCCTGAGCTTGGCTGAAAACGAGCTTTCAGCTAGATCAGTCTGCTGAGCTGATCACTGTGTAGCTAGCAGATTGGTGGTGCTGCTGCAAAATGGGGGAGCAGGGGAAGGATAGGATACCCAAAGCGATGGGCAGGGCAAAAAGCAAGGACCATTCCTTCAAGTGGTAGTACAGTCTCATAAGGGTTAAGTGTCTGAGATCTTGCCTTGAAAATACCCCACTGAGGCACTGTGGGCATGGCAGAACAAAGAAACCTAGCACAAGTCTTCCTGTGCATAGGGAGGCTGTGCTGTCCCCAGGATGACCATGGCAGTGGAGGGACAGGAGTTACTCACCCAGGCAGACCATCAGCTGTTGTACTGCTGATGGGAGATTCCAGCTGCTGCCTCTGCTGGGAAGTGTGGGCAGAGTGTGCATGGGCTGGAGCTTGCTTTATCTATGCCTGCACTATACTCTGTTCTGTGGTGTAGATTTATCTTGAGCAGCTTTCATCGCTTTAACAGAACTGTAGTGACTGTCAAAGGAATGCTCTTCCCACTTCACGTGAAGATGTATTAAGTGATTCACTGAGATCATTTTACTTTTCCACTCATATCCACTTGCTTATTACAGACTCCTTGTATCATAAATGAAGATGAATTATAAATTAAGTTGAATTGGCTGAAAATGGACCATTTCTGGAGACTGTACCTAATGGTTTTTCTTCTCTAAGCAAATGCTTGCATTCTCTTTTGCTCAAAAGCAAGCACAAAATGGCCATGATAAATTATTTGATGTAGCAGATGTAGGATGTAGACACCAGCCAGTAAAATCAACCCCTTCTGACATGCGGAGGCCAGACAGCCCAAGTCGCCACTTCCCTCTGTGCTTTCAGTGCAGTTCTGCTGGAAGAAGGGAATTGGTGTGTACGTACAGCAGTAGAAGGTTGTGCAGAGGGACATTCCACTTGCAAGCTGCTGAGAGAAGCTTAAGAATTGGAGGAGAGGGGAGCAGGAGGGGAAAGGATGAAGTCCTAAAGCTTTTTGTGTACCTCTTTGCTTTAAATGTGCAGTGGGAATGAAGCATCTTAAAACCAAACAACTTTGCAGCCAATAGAAGTGAATCAGTGACTGAAATTTTCATAGAAATGCTTTGTTTATTATCTGGCTTGTCTCCAGTACTTAATCAGGGCTTTCTTGGAGAAGGCTGGTTTTGCAGCTAATGCGAATGAATCACACAAGCAATTTTTGTTTCACTTATGCCTTTGCCACATCCTTTCTGTGCAGTGGGAACTGTAGTGATCTGTTTAAGTGGGTAAGCTGCTGCTTTCCTTTCTGTTGATGTCAGCATAACCTTTCTGTGCATAAATGAGAACTTGCTGCATCCAGGAGTAGTATTAGCCCCTCAGAGGTAATTGACCTTCTGTGCAACTCCTGACTACTGGCTTTGAGTAACTTTTCTCCTGAAGGGTGACTGAAACTGTAGGGTTTGGGTACTTACCAGTAAGGGTAGCACTCATAATTAAGCTATGCAGATTAGATTTGCAGTGAATTACATAGAAGATAAAATTTGATGTTGATGAAGGGTCTTTAATGAAGGAGTAAGGATTTCCACTGATGTGGAGGGGCATTGCATTAGGTCCTTCCAAGCACAATTTAATGGGCTTTGGAATAAAAATGATTTATCTAGCTATATTACTACCAGTGAGATAATGGCCCTAGTTAGATAATGCTGAGTGGTATTCTTCTGGTGCAAACAGAAAACAGAGCAGCACTTCACCCTCCTTACTTTGATGCATGAAGCTGTCATTTTGTTGGTAATCAATAATGCTGCAGAAATAGCTGTGCCATTGTTTATAGCTGCACCTTGCAAATAACAAATGTTTTCCTAGCAGCAACTGATTGTGTACAGATTTCCAGGTGGTTCAAAGAAACTCATCTACTGAAACTGATAAGTTCCTGATGGAATCTCCTAATTCAGGTACCTGAGAAAAATATTTAAAGCATATTTTTTGTTTGAAGTTGTAAGTAAAAATAACACCCAACTGCCATGTACTGTAATTCTGGTTTGCTAATAACAGCAAATAAAATATCCAACTGATCATCATCTATTGTTTGCACTGGGTTTGCCTCCTGAACTGATAGAACACTTGTTTCTTCCATCATCACTTCTTACTAAAGAAAACTTTCTTGGCTGACCCCAAATAATTCAGCCAAATGCGTAGTAATAAAATAATTTATTATTAATCTTTACACTGAATAGACTTCAACTTACAAGATGTAGTAGCTCAGCCTAAGGACAACACAACATGTTTATTTGGTAGCTGATTCAACTATTGGAGTTCAGTTATGTCCAAGTGCTTTGAGGAAAATTAATGAAGTGTTGGAGGAGGGAGGCAATCAGGGGAAAGTATGATTTTATTTGAAACTCCAAACAATCTGCTTTCAAAAAGACATAGCTCTTAAATGAAAGATACCTTTTCTTAATTATTTAACTTTTTATATGTTTTTCTATTTGTATGTTGGCCTTTCACCTTGATCTGTGGGGAAGTGATTGAACTCATCCTGGAAACTATTTCCAGGCACAGGAAGGTGACCAAGAGTAGTCTGCATGGATTCACCAAGGGGGTTGTCATGCTTGGCCAACCCTGACAACTCTGTGGTGAAACGACTGGGTTGGTAGATGAGGGGAGAGCAATGGATATTGTCTACCTAAACTTCAGCAAGGCTTTTGATAGTCTCCTGTAAGATCTCACAGCAAAACTGGTGGAGTATGGGCTACATATGTTGACAGTGAGATGGACTGAGAATTGGTTGGATGTCTGGGCTCAGAGCATGGTGATCTGTGGCATGAAGTCTAGTTGGAGGCCAGTAACTAGCACTAACTGGGTCAGATCCTGTTCAGCATCTTCATTAATAATCCTGATGATGGGGCAGAGTGTACACACAGCAAGCTTTCAGATGACACAAAATTGGGAGGAGTGGCTGACTATGCCAGGGGGTTGTCATCCAGAGGGACCTTGACAGGCTGGAGAAAAATGGGCTGACCGGAACCTTTTGAAGTTCAGGAAGGAGAAATGTAAAGTCCTGTACTTGGAGAGGAACATACCTCATTCACCAGTATATGCTCGGAATTGACTGGCTGGAAAGCAGCTTGGCAGATAAGGACCCGGCAGACACCAGGCTGAACATGAGCCAACAGTGTACTCCTGCAGCAAAGAAGTCTAAAAGTGTCCTGAGCTGCATTAGGAGGAGTGTTGCCAGCAGGTCAAGGAAGGTGATCCTTCCTCTCTGCTCAGCACTGGTGAGGCCACACCTGGAGTATTGTCTCCAGTACTGGGTGCCCAGTACAAGGAAGACATGGACATGCTGGAGAGAGTCCAATGAAGGGCCATCAAGATACTGAAAGGACTGGAGCATTTCTCCTGTGAGGAAAAGCTGAGAGAGCTGGGACTCTTGAAGAGAGGTCTCAAGGGGATCTTATCAATGTCTATAACTATCTGATGGGAAGGGGTAAAGGAGTTGGAGCCAGGCTCTTTTCAGTGGTGTCCAGTGACAGGACCAGAAACAATGGGCACAAACTGAAACACAGAGTTCCCCCTGAACATCAGGAAACACTTTGGCTTTTACTGTGAGAGTGAGAGAGCACTGGCATAGGCTGCTCAGAGAAGTTGTGGAATCTCCATCCTTGAAGGTATTCCACAGCTGTATGGATGTGGTGTTATGTGAAAGGGAGGTGGTGGCTGGGAAAGGCCCTCCCGTTGAGTCCTGAGGTTCAGACTGGACCCCCTTGCTTTCTAAATTCCTTCTCAGAGAGGAGTCTAGATGCAGCTGAATCCAGTCCTAGTCCCAGACTTGGTCAATGGTTTATGTTTAAAGGATTACATGGGCATGCAGCCACCTATCAGAGTCAATGTTTGTCTGTCTCAGAGGCCCACCAAGGACTTGCACCGAAACAGTTGCACAAAGTTGTAAAGAAAAGAGTGTATTAATTATGGTGACAGATATAATAAGTTCAGAATTGCTGTTGGTAAATGCACTTACTGCACAGGTGTTCCTAATTGATGTTAATATTGCTAGCAACAATAGTAGTAATACAACCTGAGGGTACTTCCACCTAAAAGGTGAAAGGCAGGGCATTTACCCAGAGTACCACAGATTCTTCTCTCCCTACCGAGGCTCTTCTCACCCCATCTTTTATCCCCCAAAATACAAAGTTTCCACCCTCAGGTGACATGTAGTATGATTTGGGTGGAGAGACAAGTGCTATGGTCATATATGTATAGCATGTTCTCTATAATCTTCATTAACATATGCAGGGGTGTCAACTTTAATATGCAGTCTACAGGTAGCGAAGAAAAAGGTCATCCTTCAGACAAGATGGCTCCTTGAAAAAAGGACTGTTCTCAGTTGATGAAGTTTGTCTTGTTATCTTGCTAACCAAAGCAACCTTGCCTCCACAGGGTTCCTTGCTGGGGAAGCATCCTTTGCTAAATGAGTGGGCTCACCACTCCTCCAGGTAGCACAAGACTCAGAGCAAGATAATTCTTTAAGTGTACAGGACCATCCTGGTTTTCCTCAAATTCCACACATGGTTCTGGGCAGCCAGCTGTAGGTGTTTGAGCAGGGGGGTTGGACCAAATGACCTCCAGAGGTCCCTGCCAGCCTCAGCCATTCTGTGATTAATAGTGAAAATAACCCAATAGATTTCTTCTCAGTGTATTGAGAGAGGGTCCAATCTGGAAGAAGCTTCTGCTGAGGGTCTGTTTTGGTATTTAATTCTTGAATTTCCTCAGAATTGCTCTGTACAGCTCTACAGACAGAAGCCTGAGAGGACTGTTGTACTACTCAGTCTGTCATCACTGATGGAAGATAAAGTTCAGGAATACAAGCAGAAACAGTGACAGGAGTCACCGTCTTATAAATAACAGCATGACCTATATCCCTGTATTAGACAACTCTTTAAATCTCTCTTCTTCCTTTTGAGAAAAGACTGGTTTGTAGACTGCTTTTTATATCGGATAAGGACCAGGGCCTGCCTCCAGGTGAACCACAGGGTTTGTGCAGAACTGGCTGCAGCTTTTTACTTCAGGCTTGGGCTCCCCAGTTAGTTTGCTGTAGGTCTTTAGCAAATGGGAAATGCTGTGGAGGCTGGCCTGGTGTAAGGGGGAAGCTTGGCCTTGGTGTGCCAGCATGGAGGCCTTGGCTGAGAGGCTTGGGGGATCTGAAGGTACCCCTGGAGAGCAGGGTTGGAAGAATATAGTGTCATTCCTTCTTGTCAGCCTCAGTCAATAAGCTGCTGGGAGATCAGTTAGCTTACGTTTCTTCTCTCTGCCTCTTGCTTCTGAAGCTTGTAAAGCTTGGTCAGCTAGTTCAGGCCATCCTGCAAATTCCTTTAATTGTAATGGGGGGAGGAAATGTACCAGAACAGCTGCAGAGGATCTGCATTTCCTCCTTTTCTGTGGGTCTTGCTGTTTGTTTTACTGCAGTCAGTTAGACCCAAAGGATTTGCTTAGCCCAGTTGGGTCTGAAAATGGAATGTCCTACCTTATGACTTCCCACCTGCTGCTTCGTAGCAGGTTTAAGGGACACATGCTGAATTACAGCATTTTATCAGCTTGGCATTGGAGAGACCTGGTTGCTCTGAGGAGTCCATCTCCCAGCTAATGTGGGATAATTCCTTTCAGGGTATTCCTCAGTCTTTTTTAATAGCTGACGTGGTGTTGCTTCTAGCCCTTCCAAATCTGAGGGATTATTTTCCAAGTCTTACCATTAAGACATTTCTATTGAAACTTAGATCACTTTTTTTGTTCTTAAATACTTCAGTTTCAGTTGTAGTCCCTCATTCTAATTCTTCATCCTTTATTTGTCCTGTGAGAATCACAAATGCCTGAAAATAGTTGTTTTTTTTTTTCATTCTTTGTCCCTTGATAATCTACCTGACTGTGTAATGATGCAACATGTGTAGTGGTGGTTATAGCTTAGTAGCTTTCTGGTGTTTTCAATTTTCAGAACTGATTAGATTATGATACCCTCCTATACAACCTGGCCTAGGACTTTTCTGGTATCATCAAACTGATTGTTTGATGTATTTATCCTTTTGGCTTTCAGTGCCAATCTTCAGCAGCACTGCTATCCAGTTCTCTTCTTCCCACTGCATATCCACATTTTTAATTCTTAAATATATGGGGATCCAGCTGTATGCTTGTTAAAATAATCTGTGAGGCATTTGGTGATACTCAGTGCATTCTGGCTTCTCGAAGGCTGCCAAAAAAAAAAAAAGTCACAGCTACAGAAACAGAGCTGCAATATGGGTAAGAAGCTACTTGTAAATAACATGTAGCTAATAAACAACACTTGAGGTTCTCAGTTGGCCAGGGTAGCAGAGTCATGTTGATTCTGTTGTTGGGAGAACAAACAACAGAAAAAGCATTAATCATGCTTATATTTCATACCTCTGCTTTAGTCTCTGAAGGCCCTTTTGTATCACTTCACTGTCCTACTTGGGTTTTTGTTTCCAGCTTTGTGTGCTCTGTGAATACCATCTGTTCATTATTAAGCATGATAATGGGACCAGACTCCAAATTAGTGATAAACTATTAGATTTATTAATATTACTTAATATTGATCTTTTCTGTTGTTTGGTATATAGCTAGCAGGCTGTGGCACTTGGACATGATGACTGGTAGTGCAGTCTCATCACCTTGTCATCACTTCTGTAACACTATTTGCACATTCCAGTCTTACAAGTCTCTGACCTTGTATCAGTTTCATAAAACTGCAGAGAAATCTTGGTTGGAAGGAGCTGCTAGAGATCTCTGACAGTCTCTTGTGCAAAGCCAAATCAACTACAAAGCTACACCAGCTTGCTCAGCTTCTCATCCAGGTATCTTCAGGTATGGGAATTAAATGTGCTAAATGCCATCTATTTAGTCTTCACATTGAATTCTCTTGCATCCACGCAAACTGTACCTTTGGCTCTCTTGCAGTGTGGTGGTCTTACAGCATGGGTAAGAGAACCCTTCAGGTCAGCACATCTGAGTGGGGAAACACCATGAGTGGGAGGGAGGGGAAGAACTTTCTAGGCACCTGTGAGCACTGCACTTGGCCCACTCTAAGTTCCCTTTACAGTCAGTTGAGAGGAAAAGGAATTGCTGGGTGTGATTCATTGACAACCTTAAATGCTGACCTTATAATATGTGGAGCATGGTGTGGAAACACATGTTTGACTCCAGTGACTACAGTGTTCAGATGACTAGCTGAGATGCTTTAGTGGTCCTGTAAATTCCTAGAGATACTAGGGTAAATCTTACCCCAAGTTTCTAAAACTTGTTAGAGATTATATATGGGTTAGATTCACATTTTCAGCCTTATAAAGACTGCAGTGCCTCTGAGCAGGCCTAGATGACCTCTTAAGCTCCTGGGAAGCTATAGAGCATAATATTTGAAACATCTATAGAATCTGAAGAGGCTGTGATGAAATGATGGATTGGTATTTCTGAGTCATCTTTTCAGTTTTAGGCCCTTTTTCTTTTAGTCTCACTGTAAACATCAGAGTCCTTTTTGGCTCATACTTATGGTTCGTGGTGCTAACTTAAACAGATACATGAATGCGTTGTTACACGGAGTCTTGTAAGGATAGATCCACTAACTGATACATACTGAAGTGCTCAGTTACTACTTTAACTGGGGCCACAGAAAGACTTGAAATGGAGTGGGTGGTGACATGGAGAAGGTAACATAGAAGAGCTGTCTGTGTTCTCTAATTCCCTTGTCACAAATTGTGTTAATATTAGATCTCACATTTTGCATGATTCAGAAGAGTGCTTTAGTGGTAAACACTGACTTCTAGTCAAGCACAAGTGTGACAAGAGAAAGGATGAGAAAATGTGAAAGAAAGCATGGTGGACTGAAATGGGGATAGTAGAAGTGAGTGGTAAGATGGTACTGTTTTCTGACCTTCCAGAGAATTCCATGGAGATGAGTCCACAAAAGAAGAGAAGGCTGAGCTGTATGCTTTATTAAAAATGCACCAGATTGAGGTGGAAGAGAGCACATCTTAAAAAAAAATAAAATTAGTCAAATGAGTATTTTGTTAAATATAAGGGGTGGGAGGGAAGGCTACTAATGTTTTGAAATTTAGTAGGATCAAACACTCACAGGAGCAGAATGTATATGTGTGCCACTGTATATGAGAGTGAATATATGTTTAAGTGTACACATGTGGGCTATCTTATGTATGTAACGGAGGGTTTGTATGTTTGGGCAACATCTGATGCAAGGGGTTATTATGGTGGCTATGAGTGAGCAATTTGGCTTTCTAGCCATCCTAGGTCTAGTTTTGACCTGCCATTTGGACCATAAGACTTGGTCATCACCAAGTTATGCTAGTGACTTCAATGTATGAAAGGACATTACTGTAAGTAAATGAAGATATTAGAATAATTGCTTATGGTAATCTTGTAGTGAAGGATTGGCATATCCTTAAAAAAACCAAAACGTATTTGAGTAAATGTAGTCTGTATGCACCATCGTGACCAATAAGGTTAATCTGGAGTTCTTTATGCTGACCAAAAACTAATCCAAGCAGAGCTGCAAGTTGTATGAGTGCTGAATGTGATCTGAAAACCAGAGAGACACTACTCTATATGACAAAACTTGCTGGAGTTTCTGGTTATGTAAAATGAGTTTACAGCAAATAGATTTATGCAGAGTCAGTCACTATCTACCAAAACATATACAGTATGTGAATGCAAGCAAGACCTCTTGGGGGCAGGGATGCAGCAGAAGCTTAATGAAAGGAAAATAATTTTATATCCATTCTTCATGGGTTTAGTCCAGCTGTTCTTAAGGTCTCAAGATCTTTCTCTTCTGCAAAAATCTAGACAAGGTGTTCTGAAAGATGGAGGTAGTAGGCACACATTTCATACTGCTATGATAATTGGAAAAAGTTTCCAGTGTGTTATGTAGGTTGATTAAAAATCCTATCTGTTATATTGGCCCATCTCTGCATCACTGTGTTTCTGAAGTCTTAGGCTGAGTGCTTAAGAATCCTAATGCATACAAGAGTATTCTTTATAGACATTTACACTAGCTTTTGCAGGGTCGGGGCCTGAAGATGTAAAGAGCACTGCATTGATGGTGAAGTCCTCTGTGCTGACAGAACCTAGCCCAGTATATATTGATCCTGAGTGAAGCCTTTGGATGCTGCTGCACATCAAATATATGGGTATCAACTTTTCTTTCTGTCTCTTTCATGGTGGGAAAAATGCATGTAGAATATTCTTCCTGTCTTTGCAAGAGATGGAGAGCATGCAAACAAAAAAGAATGATTTTCAGAGCTGTGTAGGGGGCAAAAAGAAAAGCAATAACTTAAAGGACAAGCCACAGTCATTGTCACTCCAGGAGTTGACTTCTTAATTGTGAGCTTCTGTCCCTTATTTTTTCCTTAATAAAGACTCCAGAAGGCTTTCCCACTTAGTGAACAACCTGTTCTACACAACAGGGAGTAAGGAAGATGAATTCATTTGTATCTCAAATTTGGATGAGAAGGGAGTGGAACATTTGGTCTAATGAGGGGGCACAAGCTGCCTCTTCAAAAATTATCTTCTACAAACTCTAGCTAAGCATATTGGTCTTCCGTAGTCCACAGCTGGAAGTGTGTGTGTGCAGTTGTTATTTTGAAGCTGTGAGATTAATTCCAAAAAGATAATATTTTTTAAAACAGCATTTAGGAAAGTTTGAAATGTTATTTGATATGTGCTCTCTGCTTAAACTCCCTTTGTTCTTGCCATGTAGGTTGTATATTTGTATATGCTGGTGACATGATTTCTATGTTTTGTTTTGGCTTTTTTTTAATGGATAATCTTAAGAAAATATACTAATAGTTATAGCAGTTATGTTTAAAGAATAGAATAAATATTTCCTTCTCAACTATTCTTTCTGTCAGTTCATTCACCTCCCCTGTTACATCTAGTTGGCTTGTGCACCATTCAAGAAAGCTATGCCATGGGGCAAATCCAGCTACTCCAATTATTCATTGATAGTGCTACTTCTTAAGCATGGGTTAGTCTTTCTGTGGTCTGTAGCACTGTCTTTATGAGCAGAGATTTTTTTTTAGTAAGCATCAGCTGTGTTTTCTAGTATATCAAATTAGCAATAATTTACTTAGGGAATACATGAGTTACGAAGTGGGATTGTTTCTAATTGTTCTGGCCTTCTTCCATCTGGGATTTCACCAGCTTTTTTACTATGATGCTTGTTTGATCAAAGCTTCCCTCTGAAGTGAAAGCAAGGGCTGGGAAATGGCAAGCCGTAGGACTCTATATAATTCTCAATATTTTGAATTAAAGCTCCCTGGTGGTGTCGTTCTTACACCCTGATCCTGAAAAACACAACAGTCCTATCAACTTAAATGGTACCATCAAATGTCCAGCTCCGTGGAAGGTCAGACCATGCACACAGGTACCAGGGTTTTAGGTAGGCATCCTAATATATTCATTTTGCCTATGAACCAATTAGCGTCCTACCTCTGGCTTGTTTTACACCATGAGCATAATGGATTTCAGCAGTGCTTCTAAAACACCTCTTGGCTACACTTTAAATCCTATTTATGCTCTAAATACTGTGAATAAGTGCTTGCCGTTAACAGAAAAAGTGCAGTGTTCTCTCTGATCCTTTAAAAGTGTGTAGGTGCTCTCCCCACCCGTTTTTGGGTCCTTCAGCACTTGGATGCTGACCTTTTGGGAGTAATGCTATGCTTTATGTATCCTTCTTCTTGACAGACTGTGTACTCCTACATTTCAAATACAAAGCAGTGAAATATCTTTCTTGGACAAGAAGATCCAAAAGCATTGCTAAAAGTCTGTCACTGTCTCTCACAGCATCCTCGTAGATAAGCTGATAAAGTATGGGTTTGGTGATCAGGTAGTGAGGTGGATCAAGAACTGGTTAAAGGGAAGAAGTCAGAG
>VZRW01005846.1:44656-63722 GCA_013398125.1 Aegotheles bennettii | reverse complement strand
AACTTTTTCACTGTGCGAGTGCCAGAGCACTGGAACAGGCTGCCCAGAGAGGTTGTGGAGTCTCCTTCACTGGAGACATTGAAACCCCGCCTGGATGCGTTCCTGTATGTGATGTACTGTAGGTGACCCTGCTCTGGCAGGGGGGTTGGACTAGATGATCCTTCGAGGTCCCTTCCAACCCCTAAGATTCTGTGATTCTGTGAAAAGTAGAGGTGGAAATGCACATGAGTACAATTATAGTCCAACCAGTAGTATTGCTGTAAACTAAATGTATCTAATTATCAGAATATTTCTATCATAGGTTTTTTGAGATCTCCTGAATTGGCTGCTTTTTTTAAAAAAAAAACAAAATTTAAAGACATATAGCATTCACTGACAATGACTGACAGTGCTCTCAAGATAAGTACATCAGAGGTGTATTGGGAGATTCAGATTTAGATTTACAATGGCTTATGGTAACAAAAGAAACCAGTATATGCTGGGCTACAAATTATATATACTTCCTCAGAGAGAAATTAGGAGGCAAGCAGTATTATTGGAAATGGCTCTTGAATGTTGATGGAGACAGTTTGATTCTTCATTGACCAGTGTTTTGGCTAGTTACAGATGTGTTTAAACAAAAGTCAGTGTGAGTCTTCACAACATAAGCAACAACTGAACAGAAACTGAGGAGGGAGAGAGCGATTGGTTTTAGCCCCGAGAGCACACAGTCTAGCCAACAGTAATACCAGCAAGAGTGAACAGTGCAGAGTGCTGAGATGAAATCAAAGGATGAGTAAGCCCTGTCCTCCAGCATTTGCTTGTAATCAACCTGTCCAATAGCACTGACTTCATGTCTTGGAGAAGGAACTGACGGGACCTTGTTTGGTTTGGAAGTGTTGGAGAGCTCAGTTCAGCTTTGTTGGATGAGGCCTTCTGCCCCTTGATGGAGACTGAGAACAAGATCCTTCATGTATTCCTGTTCTCTGGCAAAGAGATGACAAGAATGGTTGAGGAGTTCAGTGTTTGGTAATGTGGGTTGTGTTGTCTCCAGAGAAGGTTGGCTGAGGGAACACTGAGGCATGAAGGTGTGAGATTAATTGGTTGGCACATGTTACAAATTGTGTGACTTGTACACTTGAACTCCCCTATATATACACACAGTTTCCTTGCAAAAATCTGAACACGGTGAGCAGAGCTGCCTGTGCCCTGAGGTGCTGTTTGAAGGTACTGAGTGCAGTTCTGTTCAGTGCTGAACAAGTGCCACCTGCTGATCATCATGAAGTTTTCCTTGTGGAGAGTTGGTGGTGTGAAGGTGTCCAGCAGAGAGTTGGTGGCGTACAGTTGGCAGCGTACAATTGTCCTTTTCTGTCAGACAGCTGGACTAGATGATCGTTGTAGGTCCGTTCCAGCCACAGCAGTTCCCTCCCTTCCCTCCTTTTCTCTTTCCCCTCCACTCATGATGAGTCAAATAAGGATAAGACTATTACTTGCCTGAAATGCCAGGTTTTTCTTAACTCAAAAGCACTTTCAAGGACATGTAACATGAAAGATACAAGTGGAAATCACAGAATCCTAGGGGTTGGAAGGGACCTCGAAAGATCATCTAGTCCAACCCCCCTTGCCAGAGCAGGACAACCTAGAGTCCATCACACAGGAACACATCCAGGCGGGGTTTGAATGTCTCCAGAGAAGGAGACTCCACAACCTCTCTGGGCAGCCTGTTCCAGTGCTCTGTCACTCTCACAGTGAAAAAGTTTCTCCTTATGTTCACATGGATCCTCCTATATAAGATAAGATTTTATTTTATATTTCTGTTTAAAGTCAGATGTTCACAAGCATTAACACAATATACAAGTGTAGTCAGGAGCAGGCTGATGCAATCCTCAGTTTATCCTGAAAAAAAAATAAAAATTACTTGAGGTCTGGCAAAGTAAAGTCAGAGCTACAGAAAGTCACAAATCCCCTATGTCTTGTGGAGAGCTGTGTGGTATTGAGACTACATGGGGAATATCGATTTCTGGCTCACTCATCTATCTCTTGTGAACAGCACAATTAGTTTGCTGCACAGTTGCAATGAACTTGACCTCTCCAGGCAACTCTGCCTATAGAGTTTCTTGTAATATGATGAATTACAGACTGTTTATCTTCCTGGTGAATGTTCTTTATCCAGGTGCATCAGGGAATGAACGTGTTGGTCTGTAAACACCATTCTTTCACAGGACACACTGTATTTTGATCATACAACCTTCCTGTAGGTTGCTGTATAGAATAACCCAAACAATAGGGCTGCATAGAGCTGAAAGAAGGGGTGCCAGCTGAACCCAGCCTCCTTCAAATGGGAGGCAGACACTGGGTCAACCCACAGATGATACAACAATCCTGAAAATATGTAACCGATTTTGAAAAATAAACATGAACTATAAAAGATTAACCTTTGCCAGAAACAGGAAAGCAGATAACTGATGCACAAAGAAGGTTCTTTCTAGGGAAAAACTCAAAAGTTTTAAGAATGTGATTTTTATCTCTTTGGTGAAGTTTTTTCACATGGTACTGTGAAAAAAACCAAACCCCAAACATTCCCACACCTAGTTTATAATATTTTTCTCTTTTTTTTTTCTCTATTTTTTTCTTCTAGCCTTTGAGGAAAAAAGGACTATGACCAATGTCATGTATCTCTTAGGATTCAAAAACTCAAATAATATGGCAGCATGAAAACAAATCAAGCAGTCCATGTTTCCTGAATAGTAAGATGAGGATCAGTACCAATCACACACAAGAGAAGTTGTGCTTGGTATTTTCAGAAGTATGACACATATCGATGACAAGCATGATTTTGCCTTCTCCTGCATTCATGATGAGTCAGATAAAGATGAGACTGTTATTTGTCTAAAATGATACGGGTTTTTCAGCTCCAAAAAGAATTTCAAGGACATATAACATGAAGGATATGAGCGAACACAAGATTTGATGTGACTATAGCCTCTGTTGGGAGTCTGTGGGGCTGCTGTTGTGACACTATATTGACTTTCTTTGGCTTCTCTTTGGTCTCCATTTGACCCTACAGTATTGAGACTCTCTATGGACTCTTTTTGCCTCTCTTTGGCCTCAGTTTGACCCTGCTTGACCCTACACTCTTGGGTCTCTCTTCGACTCTGACTCTATTTGTACTCTATTTGCACTCTGTTTGGTTCCATTTGGCTCCCTTTGTCTCTGTTTGGCTTGATGTAACTGTATTTGATTCTCTTTGACTTTCTTTGACTCTGTTGAACTCTATTTTACTCAATTTGATTAATTGGTCTCTGTTTGGGCTCTTTTGGGCCTCTATTGGAGTCTGTTAGACTATTGGACTCTAATGACTGTACTGGACTCTATTTGAGCTTTCTTTTGACTGTGTTTTACTCTATTGGGACTAGATTGGACTCCTGACTTGGTTTCACTCTCTTTCAACTCTATTTGGCTATTTGACTTTCTTTGAATTCCATTGGACTTTATTTGGATTAATTTTGCCTCTATTTGGCTCAATTGGACCTTTATTTGGCCTCTATTGTGAAATTATTCTGTTGGCACCTGTTGGGCTCTATTTTGACTCTATTTGTCTCTCTGACTCTATTTGGACACTTACGGACTCTATTTGTCTCATTTGTTACTTTTTTTTTTGCTCCAATTGCCTCTAATTTTGCATCTCATGGGCATCTTGTTGAAATTTATTGTATTTGACTCTTCACTCTATTTGACTCTAATGACTATTTGAAGTCTGTATAACCCTCTTCTGACCCTCTTCGATGATTAAAAGAGTCAAACAGAATTCAAATACAGTCAAATAGTCAAAATAAGGTGAAAAGAGTCCAATAGATCTCTGATAGAGTCCCAGTAGAGGCAAATAAATTCCAAATAGAGTCAAATATTGATTTGGCCTTTATTGAGCCTCTATTGGGACATTATTGTAATCTATTGGCATCTATTGGGCTCTATATTGACTCTGACTCAATTTGGACTCTGTTTGACTCTCAGCTCTATTTGGACAGTTAGGGACTCTATTTGTCTCTTGACTTTTTTCTTGCTCCAATTGGCTCTCTTTTGACTCTATTTGACTCTACTTTGACTCCACGTGGACTCATCTTGGGACAACAGTTGGAGTCTATTTGAAATCTATTTTACTGTATCTGACTGTCTCTTGACTCTATTTGAACTTGGTATGACTTTATTTGGACTCAGTTTGACTCTTTTTGGCTCTGTTGGGCCTTTATTGTGACATTATTGTAGTCTGTTGGCCTCTATTGGGATCTATTTTGACTCTTTTTTTGGGACTTTTTTGGACTGAATTTCTGCTTCAATTGACTCTCTTTGACTCTCCTTGTCTCTCATTCACTCACTGTCCTTCATTCAGTCACTCTTATCATAGAATCATAGGACTGATGAGTTGGAAGGGACCCTCCAGGATCATCAAGTCCAACTCCTGTCCCTGTGCAGGATACCCCAGGAGACACACCATGTGCCTGAGAGCATCATCCAAACACTTCTTGAACTCAGGCAGGCTTGGTGCTGTGACCACTGCCCTGGGGAGCTGTGCCAGTGCTCAATCACCCTCTGGGTGAAAAACCTTTTCCTGACATCCAACCTAAACTTCCCCTGATTCAGCTCCCTGCTGTTACCCCAAGTCCTGTC
The DNA here is from genome assembly GCA_013398125.1 of Aegotheles bennettii. NCBI lineage: Eukaryota > Metazoa > Chordata > Aves > Caprimulgiformes > Aegothelidae > Aegotheles > Aegotheles bennettii. Next base: position 59,075 of record VZRW01005846.1, on the reverse strand, counting down.
ACTGGTCACAGGAGTGAAGAGATCGGTACCTGCCCCTTCTCTTCCCCTCATGAGGAAGCCATAGACTGCAATGAGGTCACCCTTCAGCCTCCTCTTCTCCAGGCTGAACAATCCAAGTGACCTCAGCTGCTCCTCATAAGACATCCCCTCCAGACTCTTCACCATCCTCGCGGCCCTCCTCTGGATGCTCTCTAGTAGTCTGATGTCTTTTTTTAAATTGTAGAGCCCAAAACTGCACACAGTACTCGAGGTGAGGCCGTACTAGTACAGAGTAGAACAGGACAATCACTTCCCTCAACCGGCTGGTAATGCCATACTTAATGCACTCCAGGACATGGTTGGCCCTCCTGGCTGCCAGGACACACTGTTGGTTCGTGTTCTGCTTGACATCAACCAGGACCCCCAGATCCCTCTCCACCACACTGCTCTCCAGTCACTCATTCCCTAGTCTCTCCATACCACCACAGTTGTCCTGTCATAGGTGCAGAATGCAGCACTTGCCCTTGTTAAACTTCATATGGTTGGTGATTACCCATCTCTAATTTGTCAAGGTCTCTATGCAGGGCCTGTCTGCCCTCAAGGGATTTGACAGCTCCTCCCAATTTAGTATCAACCACAAACTTGCTTAAAATTCCTTCAAGTCCTTCGTCCAGGTTATTGATGAAGATGTTTTTTCACTGTAAGGGTGATTGTGTATTGCACTAGGTTGCCCAGGGAGGTGGTGGAGTCACTGTCCCTGGAGGTGTTCAAGAGTTGTCTGGATGTGGTGCTGGGTGATGTGGGTTAGTGGTGATGTAGGTAGGCAGTTGGACTGGGTGATCTTGAAGGTCTCTTCCAACCTTAATGATTCTATGATTCTAATAAGACTGGGCCTAGGATGGAACCTTGCAGAACCCCACTAGTCACAGGACACCAGCCTGATGTTACCACCCCATTCACCATCACTCTTTGTGCCTGACCTGTGAGCCAGTTGCTCACCCACCATGTAACCTGGTTGTCCAGCTGTATGCTGGGCATTTTGTCCAGAAGGATACTGTGAGAGACAGTATCAAAAGCTTTGCTGAAGTCCAAAAAGATTACATCCACTGGTTTTCCTTGATCAGCTAGGTGGGTTACCTTGTCATAAAAGGAAATTAAGTTGGACAAGCAGGATTTTCCCCTCATGAAGCCGTATTGGCTATAACCGGTGACTGCATTGTCCTCCAGGTGTTTTTCAATACCTCCCAGAATAATCTTCTCCATAATCTTACTGGGCACTGAAGTGAGTCTGACTGGCCTGTAGTTTCTAGGGTCCTCCTTCCTGCCCTTCTTGAAAATTGGACCAACATTAGCCAGCTTCCAGTCAGCTGGTACCTCTCCAGATTCCCAAGATCTCCCAAAAATCATTGAGAGAGGCTTAGCAATGACATCAGCTAGCTCTTTGAGGATTCTCAGGTGAATCCCATCAGGTCCTATGGACTTGGAGGTATCTAACTGTAGCAGCAGATCCTGAACAAGTTCAGGGTCAACTGCGAGTTGATTGTTCCTACAGTTATGGTTCTCCAGTTCTGGATGCTGAGACCTCCTTGGTCCATCATACAGGTGTTTTAGGAAACTTCTGGCCCAGGTTGTACTAGCTGAATGGTGCTCCCAGTTGGTTTCTGACAAGTTGAAGTCCTCCATAAGGACTAGGGCGATTGACTTTGAAGTGTCCCTTAGTTCCTCAAAGAATAAGTCATCAGCATCCTCATTCTGTCCAGGAGGTGCATAGTATATTCTGACAATGACATCTGCATTATTTGTTTGTCCCTTGATTCTTACCCAGGGACTCTCAACTCTGCCATTGCCAACTCTGAGTGCCATACACTCCAGCCCTTCCATTACATACAATGTCACTCCCCCACCTCTTCTGCCCTGTCTATCCCTCCTAAAGAGCATGTACCCTTCCAACAGGGTGCTCCAGTCACAGGACTCATCCCATCAGGTTTCACTTATGCCAGTGATGTCCAGTCTCTGGGACTGGGCCAAGACTTCAAGCTCATCTTGTTTTTTCCTCATACTGTATGCATTAGTATAGAAGTACTTCAGGAGTGGTACCTTGTGGACCATAATTGCAGGTAGTATAAAGTTATTCTTTCATCATAATCATGATCACTGTGGAAAACATGCTTTCATAATAGGAAAACTTGTATTTAAACAGTTTCAGGTGAGGCCAAAATGGGATATTTTTCCATCATGAAGTTCAGCCTCCTCCCCTCCCAGGATTCAGAGGATGCTGCTTTTCTAAAGGACAGAGTAAGAGAGAATCATGAAGGAAATGCCACTCACTTCACTTGCAGATCAGTGCAACTCCAGACTTTGTGGTGGACTGGCTTTTGCTGTGCACCACTATACTTCCAAGTAGAATTGGCTGTGCAGCTTCTGGAGTAGCTTTTTCACTAGAAAACAGCTTTTTTCTTTTTTTCCAGAACAGCCATGTCTGAAATAGATCTTGATCTAGCTTCAGTCACAGCAGAGCATGGATGTTGTTCCATCACAAAACAGCACTCAGTGCCTGAGCCTGCTTGCTGCTGGATTTGGGTCCATACTGTTAAAATTCAAGCAATCTAGAAATTAGATTTATCTGCTTTTTAGAGTATATAGCTGTGCATTTGTCCCTGGAAAGAGAGGGAATTGTTCTTCCTGGTTATTTAGTTAATCAGTTAATCAGTTCTCTGATTCATTTCTTTAGAAATAGGGCAGCCCAGTTCCCATAGATTTTAAGCAGCTGTCATGCAAAAATCCTTGGGGAGTACAAGCAATTCTTCATGACCTGCACTGAGTGGAGTTGGATCACTGTTTATTGCACTGACATATTGGAAGAGGTTTGTTTTATAATGTTGTTGCTGATTGATACTGACAATAGTATATGATTGCCTTTGGTTTCTTGTTACCTTCACAGGTGTGGAAAATCATGGCAACAAACATTTAGATAGATAAAGGAGTTAACCTTACTTTGTTTCATGAAAAAAAAATACAAAATAGGGCTAGAGATAGAGTCTGGTGATTAGAAAATCTGGACTGAACACACTGATGAAACATAAGCAATCAGTCAGCATGCCTGTTCCCTGTGATGAATATTTTGTGTCTTCAATGTAGTGAATGACCAACAAGACTGAGCATGGGAGCTGGATGCAGAAACAGTGTCAGTTCCTACCTCCATGGAGAGTCTAGTTCCCAAAGTGTTTCCGTTTTCTCCTTTGGAGGGGCAGAGTTACTTAAGTTGCTTTACAGTTTCTCATACTACATGGACCCTGCCCATCTGTCCCTCCTCCTGGTGGACACAGAAGTTGAAATAGGTCCCCCAAGGTGGTAGAATATGCATCCTTGAAGGAATTCAAAACTCAAAGGACAAGCAAAACAATCTACTCTAGGTTTTGAGCTGCTCCTATTTGAAGCAATGATCGCACTGGATATCTCCAGAAGTCCCTTCCATAGTCTCTCTACGCGCTTTAGTATCCAGATGCTGCTGGATGTACCACATGGTGGTTGCAAGCTTGGGTCATCTTACTGACCCCTGTTTTCAGGAACTTCTGAACATTTTTATCTGACCAGAATTACACAACACTAAAGAGAATTGGGGAATTTATTAAAATCTCTGTGTATTGCTTCCTTATCTGCTTCCCATGTGAAATCTATATGATATTGGATGATATGACTAGATAAAGCACATATCTGTGCATGTATATTTTTCTCTTTTCTCACCTAAAAGGTATTCAGCTCAGGTTCATTCATTCAGTGTAAAGCTGAAGAAGGCTTCAGCAGCAGAATCATGCTGGGTAGGAAAAGGGCTGTGTTGCTTGCAGGCTAGTGTATGACTCTAAAAGGGATAATTTTGAGAGGGGTCAGACGGGCATCTGGAGCGAAATAGGTTTCATTAAGGGTGAAACTTATACTTCTATACTTGATGAGTAAAACTGTTCTCCAAAGATAGCAGATGAAGTAAAATATTATGCACCGCTACCTCTTTGAGGCCTGGAGGGCTTCAGAACTGCGTTAGTCATTCAAGTGAGACCCAGGGATAGATGGTTTCCATCTGTGTGTCTGCAGCTAAACCACTTCTGCTGTAACGTGTTCAGAGGAGAAACTTGGTGCCTTTTCCACTGATGCCATAGTACTGCTCAGGAAAGATGATTTGTTTTGTAGCAAAGACTCAGAAAAAGTTTAGAATATGTTTTATATCATCAGTTGTTTTTTTCTTAAATGCTACTCTAGTATGTGTATATTTATATCTCTGTATAAAAAATATATACATTGCTACAGCCCATCTGAGAGGAGAAAAGTTCTTATAAAAAACATCAGTCGCTGCCTTGGGTTAGCCTAAAAGGTCTTCTATTTTCTCCTTAAGTATGGTCCTTACAAAATGTTACATTTTATTTACACATCAAAACTTGTTCAGAGTTGCCTTAGCAACTGTCATTTGATAATAATTTTTTTGATGGGAAATTTGCCTAAAAAGAATATTTGAGTCTGGAAAAAAAACCAAATAAATTATTTTGATGTTAGAAAACAAACATCTCACCTTACTTACCTTTCCAAAACACTAAATGTAGAAACATGGTTAATTTTGCTTGTTGGTCTATTATCATTAAGTGTATGCATCTGAAAAGGGGAAGTAAACTTCAAAGCAATTTTTTTTTGTAGCAATATTACAGGTATTGTTAAAACAAGTTATGTCTATTATTTCCAGATTTTTTTAAGCTGAAAATGCTTTACAGATGTCACAACACTGCAAAATCTTCTGAGTGACTGAAATTTGGAATTGTTCAGAGAGGAAGAAAATTACAGCCCCAAAGATCTTTTAGTTCTACTGAACATTATTATAACCATATTAGGGTGAGGGAGTTGCATTTATTTCAGCTGATACCTATCCAATCTCAGGGGTGTGCACCAAAATGAACTATATTTCCTTTGTCATGCTCACAAAGCAAATTATTCTACTCCTGTGTGAAGTTTGGGGGTGAACTCTCATGTATGCAGAGAGGCTGATGGGAGGACAAAAAGGGGGGTGAGGACTCTGAAGGAAAGCAGGGATATGTGAAATGAGCAGTGCAGGCACACCCTGTACTTACCTGAAATAGCTCTTACAAAGCTAAAAATGACAGGCTAGCTGTTCTTGATCAAAGGCTATATCCTCGTTGACCTCAGAAGATGAGAAGCTTTTACTAGTGTGACTGATGCCAGTGTAGCTTCATGGAGTCCAGTGGTATAAGACAAATAATAGAAAGATTTAGGTGGAAAGAGGTGTTTGAAGCTTCAAGTCCAACCTTGCTCAAACACACTGTTATCCACAGTCCTGCTCCAGCTGCCAGTGTTGAACCCCTCTCTCCTCCCAGTTCCACCAGCAGCTGTGCCCAGGACATACCAGTCCTGTCCCAATGGCTGAGCTGAGACCTTCATTCATGCCAGCAGCTGGAACCACAGTCCCAGGGTGCCTGCAGCCCCATGTCATTTCAGTTACTAGTTCTGTATCCTCTTGTGACAGTGTCCCCAGTTGCTGGCATGTTGTCCTTACAGCGTTCACATGTTTGGAATAGACTGTGAGATTGTACAGAAAGACAGTTAAGAAAGCCTTTAATAATAAGATAGGACAGGCTGTAGTGGTTGTGTGGGGCTTGGTCAGACAGAGATACTGACCAGTGATGATTTACATGTGACTGGCCCCTTTTATACACCTTTCTGTCCATTTCCCCCCACTTTGTTTTGCCCTCAACCCCTTCCACAAAAAGTTCCTTAGGTTTTGAATAGTCCCACAGGTCCACTTCAAATATCCTGAATCCTCCTGTTCCTCTTATTTTCCCCTTCTTATCATCTAAAAGACCAGGCTGGCCCTCTCCAAAGCTGTGCCTGGATTTTCTTGATGGCCCATCAATCAGTGGCTGCAAAACCTTTACCAGTGCATCCTAAGAGCAGAACAGAGAGGCAGAGCTTATGTCTTTACCATTTTCACTTAATTACCACTCACTAAAGATATAGTTAATGTGGTATGTACAGTATTACAAAGTACGGGCTGTACTTCAGCATGTTGTTTGCTTAGCTATTATAAAAACTATCATCACCATTGAAATAGAAATAATTTCTGGAGCAATGCTCTGGGGAATGATTCTGATGCTGTTACCCTGAAAACAAGAGCTGAAGTCTAGCTAATTGCAGCAGGAGCAAACTTGCAGAAGAGAGTTAAACAGCACTGGGAACTCACCTGTTTTATACACTGTTTATTTCATTTGAGTAGAGAGAATAAAGTACTTATTCCCTGCCCAATATAGCCATTATTGTTTTACGTAGAAGACTTCCAGCACTGCAGTACATGGCTGGAGGTGACCCAGCACAAGCCCTGTTGAGAACAGTGGTGCTAAGATACCTTCTCTTTAGCAGTAAGGGCGGCTCAGACTGTTGGTTCAGAAGGGGTGGGCACTCCTGAGGTTACAGGCTAGTATACATGTCTTCTTTCTCTTCCACACAGATGAGGAACCTGAGTTACCTGAGTGGAGCAGATAGTACTACTGATGCAAATTCAAAGATTAAAATCTGTCCTTTACACCCATGTGTCTATGTTAGGGGCAGAAGGCAGTGTGTTTTGCATGTTGAAAGAGAGGCAGAACTGTGCTGCCAGGCTGAAACATGAGAAGAGCTGTAATGAGCCCAAAAGAAGTTGGGGGAGTATTAGCTTACACAAATGACCAGAATCTGTAACTGATATGGAACAAAACAGTATTTGTGCCCTCTCCGTGCTTCAGGTCCAGCAAATCTCTTCACTCTCATATCAACAAGTAGACTGAATAGACCTGCAGGACCTTTCATCACTTCTGCCAATATGTGGCGTGTCAGCAAAGACTACATTTTCCATCACCTCTCTTCAGATCGACTGAACTGCCTTTCTTTCTTTTGCTGAACTAATCATCCCCTTGAATGGCAGACCAGCTAGGTGGAAGGAAATAAAGGGATGTCAATATCATATGCATGAGCATCCTGCATGCAGGATAAACACATAAAGGAGACTGGAAACTCCATGACTTTGACTTCTAAAAACGTCTTTATTTAACAGCAAGGGGGAGGATTTGACATCCTGCTTTCAAAGTCACATTGCCCTCTCTGGAATATGTCAGTCTACATTCCCTTCCAGCAAAGGCTTCTGGAGATTGGGAAAGAAAACAAGGTTTCTTGGCATATGCCCTGCCTCTAGCTTCTCTTGTTGGTCTGGAAGGCTATGGTTCCCTGTACCTCACCTGCATCGTAACTTCTCTGCATTGCAGTAGCTGAACTAGGGATGTTCATGGTCAGCATCTGATCTTGCTTCTCAGGTAACCCTGCTGAAGGTGAGAAAAGAAAATAGCAGAAGACCAGAGTCCACACTTACTTTGCTTAAATAATGTGTGGTTGAGGACACTAATCCACCACCCTCTGTGTAATAGAGTAGCAGCAGTAATTTCACCGGAGTCTATGCAGACTGTTCCTCTGTGCAGGGCTGCTGGTCTATGACTTCTTTTGAAGCAGAGTCTGTTAGGCACCTGCAGTACACAGTCTTGCTCATTCCCTTTCAGGGTTAGGTCAGTGCTTTCTGCCTTGGACTGAAAGCATCAGGAAGAATTAGGAAGGTTTTTTGTTTTGGCCAAGCCTGCTGTCCCTGTATAACCTCTGTGTCTGATAATCATTACTGTAGGTATGGTCATCCCAGTCTGTGGGGATAAGCTTAACTTGCTGCTGCCCTCAGTTTACAGGCAAAAATAAAAGACACATTTCTGAGAGCCCGATGGCCCTGCCACCCTTTGAATTTTAAGGGCATCAGTCCCGTCAGTAAGACTGGTTTTCAAAGTATTTCAAGCATCCAAGAATCTAAAAGCCAGTGAAAGACAAAAAAGTTTAGATTTCAAACTGCCTGAGTTCTAGCTGAAGATTTCAGTCTCTCAGGTGCTTCAAGCCTGTGGTGACTACTGAAAGATTGCTTAGAGCTAATTGATTTAGAATTAGGGACCTTTGAGAATCTAAAAGTACCTTGAGCTCAGTCAAGGCCCTGTACCCAAGACAATAACTTGCCTGTAAAACCTCTTGATTTTCACTGAATGTAATTCAAATAGCAGAAAATAATAAAGCAAGGTGCCAGATGTCTTAGCAAAAGAAGGATGCCTTCAAAGACAGTTTATTTCTTGTCTATTTTTCTATAAATGGTGAAAAAAAATTAAAACTCAATGCTTTACATGTTCAGCTCCTGTATTATTTACTGTACAAACCCATTTTTCCCTAAGAAACATAATAATGAACTAGCCATCTAAATCAGGCTGCAATTTCAGTTTTCTTTGAGAAAAAACTGCCTCTTATAAGCAACTTTTAAAAAGCAGAGTGGAAAACATCAGTGAGTTTCTCCAGCAATAGGCCCATTTAAGAGTACATCTGTCTTTTCATAATAGGCTCTTATGATGAGAGAGCATGAGGCTACTGTACACATGCATCCATATGTCTGTAGTCACTGATTCTGCGTGACTGACACCACCAAGGTGGCATCTCAGCCTGATGCAAGATGTTCAGGATTGAAAGATGCACACACTGACAATGCAAAGTCATTTCTGGAAACCTTTCCAATTGAAGACTCTTTACCTTCTTGATATTGAATTGAAACTATGATGATGTCATTCAAAATGATATTTTATCCAGAGAAGATTGGAGCTCATTGCTTACACATTTTAGTTCAGTCAACTTCTTGCTTTCGCACTGGGTACAGTTCTTTTTTGTGTTGAAGGCCCTCTCCAGAGGAAGCAAATGCTTGCTCTTACTGCCAGTCTTGTCCAGGCATCAGGTTTAGTATCACAAAGAATGCTTCGATTTATGCTGCTGACACACAATCTGGCTTAATTAGTTAGGCAGAATTGAAGCAGGGGAATATAGTTCTACTGAGACCAAAATCATCGTGGACCTTTATGCCAGCAGTGATTTTGGGACTCAGCTTTATCTATCAATATATCTTTATCAGAAATTTGTATTATCTATGTTTCTCTCTCAGCTGTATTACTGTGTAATCAGAAGGCTTATGGAGGAGCAACAGTTGGCCTGGGAAAAATCTGTTTCACTTTCAGGAAGAGCTGGGCAAAGAATGACTCTGCTTTTGAAACCTTCACCTTTTGTTACTATGGGGAATGTATTTATATACTAAATTTTGCTTAAATTATTTGATGCTTGTATATGTGGAGTTTGTTTTTTTGGTTTTTGTTTGGTTTGGTTTGGTTTATATTGGCCCTCCTATAGTTTACAGCACGTTTGGATATAGTTATTGGAAAAAAGACTTTTAATCCAGAGAAGAGAAGAGAATAAAATTTGCACTATCTGTATTTCAGAATATCTCATTTCCTGGCTCTCTTGCTTTGGAAAGAAGGCATTTAAAGACTCCAAGCCAAATAAATAGATAGTACTTTCTGTAGGCTGAACAACTGCTATCACATTAAAATCATTTGGGACAACAACTTGATCCATATTTGCCCACATGTAACAATTATTGATAGACAGAAATGACTCACCATTGAAGGAAACTTTGGGGTAGATTACATCTCATTTTGTTATCGATATTTTATGTTATTTATAACATTCTCTGTGATGGTTGTACATTTAAATTACTATGGAATCACAGAGTAATTTGGGTTGGAAAGGCCCTCCAGAGGTCACCTGGTCCAACCACCTGTAAGCAGAGTTAGTTTCAGAGATTGAACTCAGATTAGCCTGGGTTGCTCAGGGCTTTGTCCAGCTGAACTTTGAATACTTCTTCCACAGCTCTCTGAGCAACCTTATTCAGCGCTGAACTACTCTCAGGGGAAGATTTTTTTTCTTTATATCTAAGTCAAATTTGACTATTCACCATCTGTGACTGTTGCTTCTCATCCGCTGTGTACTTCTGAGGAGAGTCTGGCTCCCTCTTCTCTATGATCTGCCAATAGGTAATGAGAAGCAGCAATCAGATCCCTCCTCAGTCCTTCTTTCACCAAACCAAGCTCCTTATTGGTTTCAGCTAACAAGTAGCAGAATTGTGCTTGAGTTTAAAAGTTCAATTTCAGATGTTCACCAGCCCAATTATCTCCCTGTTAGCATTCACAATGTAAGCTGTTTTTTCACCTACAGCAACTGGGGAGCAGGACACAGTAGTCCCTTTGTGGTGAACAGAGGGTAAGAGACAATTTCCTTGACCTGATTTCTACTTCCTTGGTTGCTATGCAGTTAACCTTCATCACTGCAAGAATGCTCTGTTGGCATATTTTAAGCTTTTGTCCACTAGGATGCTTGCTTTTAAAAGTTGCTCATTGCTGCTCTGTGGAGTTGGTCTGCTGCAGATGCAGGACTTCATATTTGTCTGTGTGTAAAATTATAAAATTATTCTTATCCATCAAGACTCATCATAAAATTTACTTTAAAAGGGACCTATGGAGGTCATATTGGCAAACTCTATTTCAAGCAGGGCTAACTCCAACGCTAGACCAGAGTAGTCAGTGCTAATTCAGTTCTGTTTTGAATATCTCAAACCTAATGAGATACATCTCAAATCTAATGCCTGTGAAATACATTTAATTATTTTAAGGAGGGAAGAATGTCAATTTATAGGTCAGCTGGTGCCATCCGAATCAGGAAAATCCACTTAAAGATGAGTCAGTAGCACACTGGAGATAAAGATGATGTGCTTGCACAATAGTTCTGCAAGAACATTAACTCTCTGCTTGACACCTTCCAAGACTAATGAAGGATGGGTTTGGATTGACTCTCAGAGTACCAGTAAACAAGGTTGTTTATTCTAATTTCTAGCCTTATTTCTAGCAATGTTTTCTTTATCAAAATTAGATACAATCAGATACAGTCTCTGAGGTGAAGAAGGGAAACAGATTTGTGAGGCATCATCCACTGTGCTTTGTTACCCCAGGAGGGAAGTAGAAAGAACGCGTGGTAAGAAATGTGTCTTGTATTTTATTATTCATCTGAAGTGTTCAATTATTAGTGCTGTGCTAATGAAGTCTTTTTGGATTGTCTGACAGATCTCATGATAAACTCCTTAACAAAACAATAAAGCTGGGAAGATGTCAATTGGCTAAATAGCTCATAATCAATATCCATCAGCAGCAGCTGTGATGAGGTGGCAGACAGGTACCAGGCTCTGTTCAAGGGCTGGGTACTTCGTTGGTTCAAGTTTCGGGGAAGATACTGCCAAAACAATAATGTTTGTGTTGTATGACAAGATTTAGGAGAAAGCAACAGCAGCCTAGTAGTGACATTAATCTAAACTGAGTACTTAGAAATACTTTCTCCTACACAAATTATTATGAAGTAGTTGTTCCTGACAATTTGAATTTTTTCTGGAGATAGTCATTAGACAGGGCAGATATGAAAAGCGCCGGGTAGAACCTTAAATTTATAAGTCTCCAAGGAGCCAGGGATATCAGCCCATGATACATTAAACATTTAATTGTAACTCAACAGATACAAAGCTGATCAGAGTACTCCCTTACAATCTCAGAAGCAACCAGAGCAGGATTTACTTCATTCAACTGAAGGCATCTACAGCAAAGACAAGACATTTAATTCTGAGCAAGCTATCTCAAGTCCCATGATATTCAGAAACAAAAAGCATGAGTAGTCTGGTCTTTTGGAGGTGTTCACCTTATGATGGAGATGAGAAATATCCTGGAAGTCTCTGGTTCTTTTCATTAAGTCTAGAAGCCTAGATAGCCACATCAAATGCCTGAAGTTAAGAGAGATGAATGTCACCATGATTAACTGTGCCACAAATACTAATGATAATGAGAACTTGTGTGGTTCTGTTTGTATGGTAGCTCGAATGACACAGGTTATGCTTTGCTTACTGATATACAACTGGAACTTTGTTTACTAAAATTCAGCTTATTCCAAATGTAATTTGGAGCTATGCAAGGGCAAGCACAATTTGGCCTTATGTTTCCACTCATTCCCAGCCTGTCTTCTTTGAAAAGAAAGGTCCCTAGATGATATTCCATTGTGCTCCATGGCACTGCATTGGTGAGAACCATACAGTATCATGGACAGGATATTTCCTTTGAAAATTAAGGATGAGCCCAAATCTTGGTTTAACCACCTAACTACGAGATTTTTTTGGTGAAGAAAGTCCCTAAAGGTCACAGAATTACCTCCTCCACTAGCTGAGAGTGCAAGGAGTTTCTGGGCTTGCATGAGGTAAAGAAACAGGCTTGAGAAGGCAGGGTGGCCTGGACAGTCAGGGCTGTCCCAGAAGCAGTTCCCTCCCATGTAGCAGAGAAGGCTGTTAAAAAATGCCTCCTTCAAACTTCTGCTCCTGGTGCAACCTCTCCTGAGTGTTGTGCTATACTGCAAAGCACCTCAGTGACTCTCCTCCTTCCTCAACAGCTTGTGGCAGGCCTGGTTTGCACTGGATGACTCAAGCCCAGAAGTGATGACCACTGCTTTCTCAGTACCTTCCAGCTGCCAGCGGGTGAGAGGGCTTCAAGCTGTGTTTGGATGTATGAGGAGTGAACAGTTGCGGGGAGAGGCAGTAGCTCCTGACAGTGGAGTTTTGTGACTGTAGGGCTGATGAAAGGCTCAGGCCTGAGATTTAGCTGACAATTGGAAAATAAGGATTGGGGGAAAATAAAGAAAAAGCCAAGAAATTGCAGCATAGCAGAAGCAAACAGTTGACACAGCTTATCGCGTATTAAAGCAGGTTAGTGTTCCAGGGTTGTACTGCTGGGTGAGTTTGACAGGTTTACACTGAAAGACACCACTTATAAGTGTTAACTTATTTAACTTAGCCTTATGGAGCCTTTTCACTGCAGAGTATAAAGTTGGATATAGCTTTCATAATTCATTCTTAAAATATGAGGTTAATGTGTAGCTACATTGGATATTAAGGGAAACAGATGGAGCAAGGAACACAGTGAATCACAGGGAATCTGTTCAAGAATTTTTCTCACTAAAAGAAGTTTTCCTTACTTAGTCTGTCTTAAATATCAGAGAAAGCTCAAGTCACCATATAAATGCTAGTACCACTGTTCCCAGGTTGGTATTTGAAGTTTCGAGCTAAATGTTGAATTTGTCCGTTTGGGTTGGGACTTAGCAAGGAGAAGCAGCAAATTCTTTCTCATTGAATTTAAGTTAGATCTTTGTTCCTAGTCTCTCTTGAAAATCTAAGCCTTTGATTTCTCTGGTGACCATCTGGAATATTATGCTTCGTAAACCTCACAGATTGGCCATAACATGCAGGTCTGCTGATTTCAGCCATAAGAAGACACTCCCAATTCCTAACACAAATCGTATCTCATATCCAAACTTACTGTAATTCCAGACTACCCATCAGCTTCCTGGCCAGCTGCCCCAAGGCAGAGGAAGGCTGTGTGGTTACATAAATACGGTTGTTGGAAGCATCAAGTGAGGTTAACTGGCATGGTTCCCACAGTCAGAAAGCCCCGCCAAGATTTCCACTGCTCTTCAATCAGATAGGAAGAAGGAAGAATGCCTCTGATGATCTCAGCTGCAGCTGGGGGCTGATGTCCTTCCAAAGCTGGGTAAATAATAAATGGCTATGGTGATGGATGTCTCCAAAATGTGCTAATAATTTTAATATAATGGACTGGATAGTATAGGCATATGTTTGTGCCCTCTGCTGGTTGGAGCCAAGTGACCTAGTGTTTTTCATTTGTATGCATGTGAACATAAAATAAGGGCCTGTTGAGAAACTGGTGGTTATCCCCTGGAGGGCATGGAGTATCACCACCTCTTGATGTTTTCAAAAATGGATGGCTTTCAAGAATTAGAAGCTTTAGCTTAGTATTCTGGACTTCAGGAGAGCTGACTTGGGCCTCTTCAGGGAGCTGCGTGATAGAGAACCATGGGGTAAAGCCCTGAAGGGAAAAGGAGCCCAAGAAAGCTGGTCAATATTTAAGGATCATCTCCTCAAAGCTCAGGAGCAATGCATCCCTACAAAGAGGAAGTCAGGTAAAAACACTAGGCCTGCATGGATGAAAAAGGAGCTCCTGAACAAACACAAACACAAAGACTAAAAAAAAGCTAAAGCCCTGATAGGATTAGTTCTGGCCAGGGACAGCAAGACAGCAAGGACAACAAGAAAAGCTTCTATAGGTGATAAAACGAAGACTAGGGAAAATGTGGGCCCTCCCCAGAAAGAAAGGGAGACCTGGTTACCCAGAATATGGAGAAGGCTGAGGTACTCAATGACTTTTTTGCCTCAGTCTTCTCTGACGAGTGCTGTCCCACATGACATCCTTGTCTCTAAAATAGAGAGGCATGGACTTGATGGATGGACCACTTGGTGGATAAGCAATTGGCTAGATGGTCGCACTCAAAGAGTTGTGGTCAATGTCTCAATGTCTGTGTGGAGATCAGTGATGAGCGGTGTCTCGGTTTTACGGCCCAAAGCGAGCCGTGGCTC
>VZRW01005846.1:0-44649 GCA_013398125.1 Aegotheles bennettii | reverse complement strand
GAAGCTGATAACGGGAGACAGAGGCTTCTCTCTCCCCCTTCGCCGTTTTTACCGGGAGCTCAGGAACGGAGCAGGAATCGAAGAGCAGGAAATCGAAGAGAGAGCACTTCCTGATTTCTTCAGCTTTTTATCCAGCCTTAGCAGGAAGTTTTGGTTAATGGAATACCAGTTCCTTCCCGAGACGGGTCCTCAAACAGGGCAAAAAGTTTCAAACCATAACAAGTGGCATTCCTCAGGGGTCGGTACTGGGACCGGTGCTCTTTAACATCTTTGTTGGTGATGTGGATGGTGGGATTGAGCGCTCCTTCTGCAAGTTTGCCAATGACACCAAGCTGTGTGGTGTGGTCAACACGCTGGAGGGAAGGGAAGCCATCCAGAGGGACCTTGACAGGATTGAGAGGTGGGCCCATGCAAACTGCATGAAGTTCAACAAGGCCAAGTATAAGGTCCTGCACCTGGGTCAGGGAAATCCCAGGCACAAATACAGGCTGGGTGGAGAATGGATTTAGAATAGCCCTGAGAAGAAGGACTTGGGGGTGTTGATTGATGAGAAGCTCAAGATAAGCCAGCAGTGTGCACTTGCAGCTCAGAAAGCCCACCATATCCTGGGCTGAATCAAAAGAAGCATGACCAGCAGGTCAAGTGAGGGGATTCTCCCCCTCTACTCTGCTCTTGTGAGACCCCACCTGCAGTGCTGTGTCCAGTTCTGGAGTCCCCAGAATAAGAAGGAAATGGAGCTGTTGGAGCGAGTCCAGAGGAGGGCCACAAAGATGATCAGGGGGCTGAAACACCTCTTCTATGAAGACAGGCTGAGAGAGTTGGGGTTGTTCAGCCTGGAGAAGACTCTGGGAAGACCTTATGGTAGCCTTCCAGCACCTGAAGGGGCCTACAGGAAAGCTGGAGGGGGACTGTGATGAAAGGATGAGGGGAATGCTTTCAAACTGAAAGAAGATAGATTTAGATTAGACATAGGAAGAAATTCTTTGCTGTGAGAGTGGTGGGACACTGGCACAGGTTTCCCAGAGAAGCTGTGGCTGCCCCCTCCCTGCCAGTGTTCAAGGTCAGGTTGGATGATGAGGCTTTGAACAACCTGGTCTGGTGAGAGGTGTCCCTGCCCATGGCAGGGGGGTTGGAACTGGATGATCTTTAAGGTCCCTTCCAACCCAAACCATTCTATGGTTCCATGATCTCTCATTATGCTTTGTGAAGAAGTGAGTGGATGAAATTGAAATCTATGGAACACAAGGAGATCAGACCAAAAGATCATATGTCTCCTTTGTGCTTAGATTCTACAGAAAATATTTTGCCTGTATTTTCTGTTAAGAGCTTTGAGTGAAATGTTTCTAACCAGCCTTTGAACTGATCAAAAAAGAAAAGTAATTTTTTGTATTGTTCCCCATTTTGAGAGAAAAATGTTTTGGCTTGATTTGTTGTTGGCTGGTTTTCATGTTCTTTTATTTTTTTTCCCTGTGCCTCATATTTCAGTGATCTGTACTTTTGGAACAAGATGATCAGAGCCTAGTATCTGCCTTTACTGAAATAATCCTTTTGGCTGTGATGTGTGGCAAAGTGGCAGGTATGAAGTCTTTTGTAGCATTTGACCTCACTCATTGGGTAGGATGTGGTAAGGAGTTGTGCTACTTTGGGTGGAGTTCCAGCAAAGTATTCCCTGCTGTTCCCTCTGCAGGAGGAAAGGGCTTTGCACGATCCATTTGGCTAGAACATTGTGTTCATCTTGGCCTACCTCAGCATAGGCCTCAGCATGGGGAAGAGTGAACATGTCTGTGGGTCTGTCTTCCCACCCATCTTCAATTCCACCTACTTTGTCTTTCGGCTGTGAGGTGCAGTCAACCAGCTTTAGGCCAAGAGGTAAACATCTAAGACCTTCTTTCTTCCGCCATAGCAAGGAAAGGAAACCCAGCTTCTATTAAGAGGGGTCAGAAAGAGCTCCCTTTAGCAGATACAGGTAGTTCATTCTTCCAAAAGGCTCTATCTGGACTGACACTTGGTTTCTCCTGAGGCAGGAGAAGACAGAGTTAACACATTTGCAAAGTTAGAGCTGGAGTCTTGTAACTGTTCTGTATAAGGCCATAGGTTCGCAGTATCAGGGGTCATGAACAGCCTAGAGGAGTTGTAGGCATCCTCCTTTCCACCTTTGCAAGGGAATGGCATTGTCATTGGCATCCTGTTGGTTTTCTGTGCTAATGTGGTGGCACGGTGGAAAACTGAAATCTGCTGAGCCAGGCAGACAATCCCCTGTACGATTCTGAAGCAGGATGTCTATCTGTGCTGTGTGAGGTGTGAGTTCTTCCAGTACATAGCCTGAATGGTGGATCCCTCAAAATGTGTTAGTACTTACACAGCCCTGCAGGTCTATGTGGCATTGTTTGAGACCTGAAACGTGCCAAGTAAACAACAAAGAAGCAATGCCTCATCCTCTCCCTCCTGTTGCTACTTGTGGAATACGCTGTGGTGTCCTCCAATGGGCCAAAGCATGCAGCTTCTCTTCCCTCCTTTGTGTGTTGGTTTTCAGAGATGGTGTCTCTGGATATGTTGATATATCTCTTGCCATACTGTATTTCACAAGGTTCCTCTTTGCCAGCCCTTACAAAACTTGTGACCTTCCTTTAGCATTCATGTCACTCTCCAGCCCTTGCAACATCTTCTGGGCACTGGCAGGATACAGTGTAATGCCAAGCCTACTGGTGATCTGTCCAGGTGGTCAAAGCCTTTTTTTGACCAGAGGTCAACCTGGCTGACACTGCCATCATATCTGTGACTTGAGCAGAGATGTTTCTTAGCCACCTTCTCACCTATGAGAGAGTCAAGGTGAGCATTTCTCATGTTCTATTGCAGGTGGGTGTTGCGTGGCATGTGGCTTTGGTACCCCATGTCACCGTAGTAACAGCAAGTCATTGTTTCCTGGCAACTGTCAGGGTTGCTAAGAGAAAAATCAGCAGCATTCGTAAATCTGACGTCTTTGACATCATCTGCTCACATTACATTAGGATGAGTTTGATGGAGAGAAGACCTGGTGGCCAGTCTAATCTCCCTTAACCCAGCTGTATATTGGTTTTAGTAAGTAATTACAATGTCTATAAGGCATTGGAATAGCCTGTCTGAGGGTCGGGGAGCATGGATCCTGTTGTTTGCCCTTCTTGGTCCATTCAGTAACAATAGACAACACTTTCTGCCCTCTGCTATAGGATTAAATTAGTTCTGTGGAGAAAAATCACTATGTAGGTGCTGTTATCACTGGTCTTTCGTGCTCTTGTTCCCCAGTACATTTCATAGGTGGCTTCACTGAGAAAGAAACTTTCACCAACACATGCTACTGTGCCAGTGCTTCATTCTTAAAACATTTTGCTTCATAAACCCACCTGTCCATAGCCAGTTGTGTGAAAAATGTAGTTGGAGTGAGGAGTGTGTGTGTGGGGATGGGAAGGAACAGCACATTCAGCAAGGTATTACTCCAGCTTATCTCTGTGAAATTCAGTGGAGTTATACCAACACAAATCTAAAGCAATACAGTGATGAATTGATAAATCCTATTTGCTTGCATCTGCCCACTCTGAGCCAGAGCTGGAGGCATTACTATGTGCTGGTGCATGCCAGAGCATGTGCAGAGAGAGTTGTTGTGCTCCCTACAGTGCACAGGAGACAGATGGTGAAACCCACCCATTCTGAAGTGTGCCTACGGAGAGTCTGATTTTGCAGTGTCGTGGTGCTGGCAGACAGTGCAATAGCAATATTCTTACATTTCAGAGAAGTGGCTAGTCTCAGAATTGCTGTTTTACCAGTATTCTCTTCTGGCACCTTTTTGTTCCACAGCTGCCTGCACAGCTTTTGGCACAGGTCACTGGAGACTGGGAACTGCTCTGACTGGGCCAGCTCTGCAATTTAGTGTGAGAACTGGACTACAGGCAAGAAAGCCAGATCATCTCAGCTACAGAGGTGCTCTTAGGAGAGGAGAACCAGTGGGACCAATGTTCTTCACCCATTCTAAAATTACAGCAAACCCTGTGTGTACGCACTGTATGGGCAGAGCTTCTCTTGACTGGGGAGGGAGGGCAGAGCAGATTAATGGAGGGGATGTCTTCTCTACCCTAAACGGGTAACACTTCCTTAGCTGTACAAATGGGGCTTGTGACAAGGCAATGAAGCCCTGTGTTTTTGCAGAAGCCATCAGAACTCCTGGGGACTTCAGAACTGCTCATATTTGCACCAGCTTCCTGCAGCTGACAGTGCATTTGTGTTGGCCTTGGTGACAGCACCAGCCTCACATGTGAAAAGGACACGCACCACTAAGAGGAGAATTACATTTGCACTTAATTGCTTGTATTTAATTTTCTGTTGCTGCCATTTTTATTTGTCCCGGCTAATCCCTGTGTCCCTAGAAAGCCTGCCCTAGTGTTCCATTTCCTGCAGCAGGAATGATGCCTGCGCTCACAGCAGGGGCAGCTTTCTCCAGCTCTTTTGTCAAATACTGTCACGCACCCCTCTGAGCTCCTTGTTCCTTTGCCAGTGGTGCAGAGCTGCAGCTGGCTGATCTGGAGTCTTCTGCCTCTTTCACAGACAAAAAACTCAACTCCGACTTTTGACTGGAGCCTGTAAGAGCAGCATTTCTCAAGTTAAAGTGCTGTTGCCAGTTAGCAGACAGGGACTCTGTCAGCATGAGAAAAGGAAAAAGTAATCTGTTATATCGCAGATGCCACTTGAGAGATTTTCATCCCTCTCTTTCCCTTATGTAAGCATGAGAGTATTATAGGCACAAGATATGGAGGTTCACAGGTATGTGAAGTGGCTTCGCACACCTAGCTAGACATCCCTTTCAGCCTAGCTTGGGTTAGGACAGGTGGGGGATTAAAGTACATATTGTCTTCTTGTTTCAAAAAAATGTAGGGGTTTGGCATAATTATCAGTGCAACAGTGACATTGTGGGTGAATCCAAATACAATTAGTGTTTTCTTCTCCTTCCTTTTTTTTGGTTTTGTTTTATTTGGTTTTTTGTTTATATAAAAAGTCACTATAGCTCATTTTTCAGGATTGTGTGATTATTATTTCATAGTGATCTGGCTCTGCTCAGAAGTTCCTACCTGGAAAATCCTGTAAGGTGAAGGTGTCCCTTGAGGATCAACAGACAATCATCTATAAAGGAGTGGGCTAGTAGTCTGAGCTACCTAGAGATACTTGCCTCAGTTGTAAGGCTTATGATCTGAGCTTTGGGGAAGATAAATGATTTGATATTAAGACTTGAATCCTTGGCTTCTGGAGCTGGGCCAAGTCCACTTTCTAGAATTAAATCATAGTAGTCAGAGGCATGATGGCAGCTGGAAATGACCAGGTGGTCCAGTAACCTCTCCTTTCCTCCATCAGAGATGAGGAGAAAGAGGGAGCAGAGCAACTGGGGAGTTGAAAATGGAGCCCTTGACAGGTGCCACCCACTGTACCCCACTACAAGAGACCGGCTTACAAAAGTGGGAAGGGCAAGAGGCTGGCTCCTTTCTACCACGAGCTCCCTGACTTTGTAAGGTCACGGCGGGGCTGCCTTGGTTCCCCGTGTGCCATGCTCACTGCTGCCCTGCCAGCACTAATGCGCAGGGGCTGTGGAGCTGTGGAGCTGCACTCCAGTTCAGCACGGCAGACTGCAGCCAAGTCTGGATGACTTTGCAGTTGCTGGTGTTGTGCATGAAATGACCTGAGATGAACCATGATGATGCAGCTCTCAGGGCAGGACTGGAGCGCTTTACCCAGAGGAACAAGGCAGTGGATTCATGTTTTAAGTAGAGTCTCTCAAAAAGGAATTCCTTTGCAAAAGGTGTGGGATTGACACAGCTGGCTGAAGTGAAAATGCATTGGTGTTTCAAGGTCAATGGGTGTTTTCCTTTACCCTCTGTCAAGAATAAGGGAGGCAGAGGATCTTGGGAACCATGAGGAAAATGTGTACCAAGAGCTCTGTGGATAGGAGAGATCTTGTAGCAGCAGTTTGCTCTCTGTATCCCCAAAGAGATCTAATTCAAAGAAACCTGAGCACAGCAAAGCTCTTTTCTTGGCAATATCCAGCACCATTTTCTCTCTGTGGAAGTACATGGCTCCAGTTTTGTGCAGACAAAATGTAAGGACTTCATCTGTCTCTCTCCCTTCTACCAGCTTAGTAGCCTGTTATGGTTTGAAAGGGGCAGGCAAAAATCTTACTGGCTTTTGCTGCCAGGACCCAGTGAATGAGGGGTGGAGTTTAGGCCCCTGTTGTGAAAAGGGGTCTGGGTGTCAGGTATCAGGTGTCAGGTGTCAGTATTCCACCCATTTTCCTGCCAGACTCTATAAAAGCCAGGAGGACTGGGGGCTTATCTCTCTTGCCCTCGTGGTCTCTCTGGCTTCAGTCTGCTCTCTGCCTAGCTCCTGCACTCCCCTGCCTGCAGCTTGCCACGTGGAGCCCAGAGGAGAGGCCCAGCTTTTGGCTACCAGCTTGCCACGTGGTCTGCAGCATTCCAACTGCACCGGGTGCTGGAGTTTTGGACTCTTTTCTTCCCATCGACTTTGCAGTGAAGGACCTTTCATCATCCTGTATTGCTGGTCATCTGAGCTCGGGTTGTATNCCCCTTCAAATTTTCAGGGGGGAGTGATAGAAACAAAACTCTGTCTGGTTTGTGGCTTGCCCTGGCCGTTTGCTAAACCAGCACAAAGCCATCAAGTGCCTTTCTAATGAAGGAGTAACTTTGCACTCAGACACATGCTTCTTGTGCCCTCCCCACATATGAGTACAATCATACCGAAAGCACATTAAGACATGCTCACTGAATAAAGCCAGGTCAGGTGTTGAGGTGTCGATCTGCTGGCTTATATGTAGCCCTGACTCTTGAAACTGGACTTCAACTTGGTTACCAACAGTAAGGCTGTGCTGAAGGTCCAAAAAGTAGGCTTGCAAAGGTTTTGGTCTCCACCTCCCATCTGAAGGACATGGCTCCCTGAGCTGACTGTCACCCTTTGTTTCTCAGCTGTGAGTGTTTCACCCTTTGTTTCTACATGCAGCCTCCAGCAAAGGTCCTCAGGCACTGAACCCCCTTAGCAAGGCTGGGGCTGTGCTAGCTGCTGTGGGGTGGAAGAGGAGCTGGGCAGGCAGAGCAGTGGCAGCCCAGCAGCAGGGCTGTTTTGAATCTGTCTCCTTGAATGCCAGCCTTAGCTAGAGAAAGGGACATACTGGTTGGGTGACAGGGGAACAGGAATGAAAATGAACTCCTTGTGTTCAGACATGTCTCCTTAGCACTGACTGCGCTAGTCCTGCAGGACTTGGAGTGCCCTTGTCCTCACAAGCAGGGTTTTCAAGGCAGGTCTGGCTGGTCAGCAGCCCTGAGTATGTCCTTGCTTTGCATGCAGCAGGCATGGGGAAAAGAGCCTGAGAAAAACAGTAGAGTAGCTCCTGCTGCCAACCCCATAAGGCAGCTGACTTCTCAGATGTCAGGCAGATCTGAAACATAAAAGGGGCTTCTCTTGAACTTGCTGACCTTTTATTACACATATCCTTTCGCTAATACCCAGCAGATTATCTTTGCCTAGTTTTTCCTACGGTGTTCTTGACCTGTGGCAACCCCCTGCTTTGAACATGCTCTGTGATGGCAGAGAGGTGGCATTCACAGTGACTCTACTGCTGCAGGTGGCTCCCAGTGGGTGGCAGTTGTTCCTCTCTGAATTTTCTTTTGCATGTGTGTTACTGGAAGTGCTTCCAAGCATGTGTCACCACCCCCACGCTCCAATCCGATCCTGAGCTATAGATGAGCATCAGTTCAGCAGACACTGAGAGAAAGTGGGTTTAGCCCTAGGTGAACTGTGTATTGCCATAAATGCAAGTTTGCTGTGCTTACACATGTGGTGAGCTGCATCTCAAGACCACTGAGGACTATAGTTTCTAGTGGCCTTCTGTCTCCCTTGAGCAGTCTTGCTGAAATCCAGTGGAGTGCTGGTGGAAACAGATGTGAGAGAGGTGTTTCTGGGGGAATGTGTTGCTGGTAACTTCTGAAGGTAAACATGATCATGACATGATGCAGTGAAGGAAAGCCAGCTCAGAGGAGAGAAATGAGAAACCCCCTGTCTTTAAGTACTGCTCTGCTGTGTGTCAGACATGCTGTTGTGGACCACATCATGCAATTCTTGTTGAGAGGCAGCTGTGCAATGCTGCCCTGCACGCAGATTGCCTCTGACTCTGCTCTCAGGGATGTCCGCAGCCTTCTCTTTCCTGGGTCTGCTGTTCGGGTCCTGGACTTCTTCCAGCCAACCCCTCCCACCTGCTCTGTTATCAGTGGTTCCCCTATCATGTTATAATCTACTGGGATGACTTGCACCGCATAAGCAATTCTTGAAATGCGCACAGAGCTTATCATTAGGGCAGAGGACAGGCACTCACAAAGAAAATGAGAATGACTAGATTAAAATGTTTCTTTAGGAAATAAAGGGCAGAAATCTTATGTGTTGCTCAGACCATTAGGAAACCCTGGTTTCTAGAAGAAGGGAGGAAGTGAAGGAGGTAGCTGTGTGAGCCTGCTTGCCTTGGCCTAGTAGACCAAACAGTGAGGATCAGCTTTAGTCTTTACGAGTCAAGACTGGGGGAGTCAGTTGTGCTCACCAGCTATCGTCTCATGTCTGCCAGGCATGGAAGCTAATGGCTTGAGGCTGTGCCTGTAAAAATAGGTGACTGGTTCTTCACTCTCCTTTTGCAGCCTTCAACATCCATGCAACTTATATGTCAAGTCTTTGTGATCTGAATTCATCCTGCCTTCATAGGGAGACTGTTCAGTACTGAGCCAAATTATCCCCTGAACTGGCTACCATCTACTTGGAACAGCCCAACTTTCAATGTCCTTGTACAGGTTATCCTCTTTGCTAGCAAACTACCTTTATTTTTTGTGGGCTGCACTCACCAAGTAGCACTTGATTAGCATTTTACTCCTGTTTCATCAGTTTGTTGCTTCTCGCATGATCTGTCCCTTTCCCATTATGGAGATGGACTTCCCAGGAAGGCTGAAGTGCCATTGTGAAGTGCACTCCGCATGTGCTACACGGAGGAGCACTGGAGCTGAATAATTCGGTTGGGCATATCTACCATTCAAATTATTCTTTGTCTCTTTAGTCTCCTGGGCACCTATCGGTGATCATCCCTGTCTTGAAGGAGGCTGGGGCCCCTGTCATACCAGTACCATTAGATCAATTCCTCTAATTCATCCTTTGTTTTTTTCCCTATTTTTCTCAAAACACAATGAATTTTCCCAACTGAAAGTTAGGTTTTAATGCTGAACTTAATCTTTAAATAATGAGGATGAACACTTTTATAGGGTCTTAGCTCCAAGAAGGATGGTAAGGCACTCTACAAACAGCAGAATCATAACGATTTTTGTTGTTCCCTAGAATGCAAATAATAATTGATTATAGTTACCTCCTACATTTGCCTTCTCAGGAAGAATCTGGGAGTTACTGGAGGCATAGAAGTACCAGACAAAGCTAGACTTGTAGGAGATGGGTAGTATGAAATGAACTATACAAGAGGTAGCCTGTTCTATATAGGCATAGCTTTGCATAGGCTGTGAAATATTATTGAAACACAATTGGAACAATCCTGTTAGGTCATGCAACGAGAAATATGATTTATGAGGGTAAAGTCAGCTCAACATCATCTTAATGTCCTACTGTTAAATACACATTACTAAATTTGATATGTCCAGGAGCACACTGCCTGAGAGACAGTATTCCTATGTAATTCAGTGGTTTCTACTCATTTCAAACACACTGCATAGCCACAGAAAAAAGAGTAGAATTGTTATGGATGGAGATTACTCTTGTGGCTACAGAAGCCTTACCGCTCCGTACTACCTGAGCAAAGAGTGATTGGTGTTTTAAGCTGGTACACTGCATATAAGAAATGGCAGCCAAAAAGCCAGTTTATATTTGCTTCAGTTTCCCCTGCCACAGGGAAACTAACTGCTGATAGCAGCATGAGCCATCACAGCTAGTGTAATGGCATTTCCACGGTCCAAAAACAGAGTTCTGCACAAGCGTAGAGGTACTTAGACTTGACTCCAAGTCTTGAGACTCTCCCTCCTGTAGCAAGAAAGGAAATGGTGTAAGGCTTCCTGTGCTCCATCCACTGAAGTTACTGTGAGATGACCTTTCCAATGTTAATTAAGCTGAGTCAGAGCATAAAGCATGACATGAATAATTCTTGAACGCACAAAAAAGCAATAAATATACATATAGAGTTATGAAAGTTTAAATTACTTTCCCTGATGCAGAGAATGTATGTCCCCTAGGGTAAATACCACCAAATAATGCTGGATTCCTGTCAAAGTGGCAGCTGATGGCCCTTTTGGGAGTATGACCACTGATGGTTCAGCATCTGACAGCTTGGCCTGTTTTGTTTCTGCAGGATTCAGGCAGCAGTTCAAGTTGGCCTCTTTCAACAAGGCTCATTCCAGGGACCGAGGGGGTGGAAAATCCCTTGAATATAATATACCTTGATATCCCAAACTTCTGTCTCCTCTGGAAAATTGGAAGGTGTCCTGTGCCTCAGTTTCTACAGAATCACATAATCACAGAATGATTGGGGTTGGAAGGTACCTCTGGAGATCATCTAGTCCAACCCCCCTGCTAAAGCAGGTTCACCTAGAGCAGGTGGCACAGGATCATGTCCAGGAAGGTTTGGATTTCTCCAGAGAAGGAGACTCCGCAGCCTCTCTGGGCAGCCTGTTCCAGTGCTCTGTCACCTCCAAGGTAAAGAAGATTTTTCCTCATGTTTAGATGGAACTTCCTGTGTTCCAGTTTATGTCCATTACCCCTTGTCCTGTTACTGGGCACCACTGAGAAGAGTCTAGTCCCATCCTCCTGACTCCTGCCCTGTAGATATTTATAAACATTTACAAGNTCCAGATGTGGCCTCACCAGGACAGAGTAGAGGGAGAGAAGAATCTCCCTTGACCTGCTGGCCACACCCTCCTTAATGCACCCCAGGATATCATTGGCTTTCTTGGCCACAAGGGCACATTGCTGGGTCATGGCCAACTTGTTGTCCATTGTACTCCCAAGTCCTTGGCCCCAGAGCTGCTTTCCAGCAGGTCAAACCCTAACTTGTACTGGTGCCTGGGGTTATTCTGTCCCAGGTACAGGACTCTACACGTGCCCTTCTTGAACTTCATGTGGTTCCTCTCTGCCCAACACTCCATCCTGTCCAGGTCCCACTGGATGGCAGGACAGCCTTCTGCTGTGTCAGCCACTCCTCCCAGTTTGGTACCACCAGCAAACTTGCTGAGGGTACACTCTGTCCCTTCATCCAGGTCACTGATGAGTATGTTGAACAGGATGTTGAACTCAGTACTGACCCCTGGGGGACACCACTAGCTACAGGCCTCCAACTGGATTCCACGCCACAGATCACAACCCTCTGAGCTCTGCCATCCCTGCCATCCAGCCATACATATGAGGAGATAGCTCTTTCCTGTGCTTCTAAGGTTTTGCCCCGAAGATCACAAAGTTCTTCCATGCTGTTTTGATGGGAATCACATGACAGCATGGCATAGATATTTTGCTTCTAATTGTGAGTTATGATTTCTATCCTTCTTGAGAACAACAGCCAGCAAGACCAAGGAGTTTCTTGATATTAGAACTTGCATCTCTGTGCTTGTGGCCATGCAGAATCCATGGGGTGTTGCAGCACTCTGCATCCAAGCAGAGTGATATCTGGTGATACTCCAGGTGATACCTGAAGTGCAGTTGAATTTGTGAGCAATGTCACAGCATCCTAGAAAGCACTCTTGAACCTGCAAAGGGGACCTGTTCCATTATAAAGTTAACTGAAGTTTCTAGGAATTATACAATCATGTGAAGGGAGACCAGGGTTAAATTACCAAGTCAATTGACATCATTTGGAGAAATGTAGTTCTGAGGTGAAAACAGATAGCAGGGCAAGGGTGAACCAGAGTTCATCTGAATTACAGGACATTATGGTTGGAATTAACTGTGCTTTATGCAGAGTAGTGGAATGGATAGGCAGCCATCAAGCCCCTGTAGAAGTGAGATAGGCAGGAGGTTATATGTTGATATCTGAAGTAGGGCAATAGGTTATTAGTGTCTAGGGGCAAACTGTCATAGAGACTGTGTTGCCAGGCTGGGTCCTGGGGAGACCTACAGGAAAGAAAACTACTGCTTCCTATAACAGAACTGTCTTGTGGCTTCTGTGGCAGCACAAACACCACATCATTGACCTAAAGTGCTCCATGAGGAGGAAGAGGTACCATGGTAAAAAGATGCACTAGTGGTGGGATTAGCACGATGATACTGGGAAAGATATGCAGGTGGTGTAAATACTGTCGGTATCAGTGGAGCTCCATCCACCTGCTGTTTGTCACTGGTGAACAGACTCACTCCATCTATGTTCCCTCTTCATCCCCAGCTCCTAATTGCAGTCTCCTCCATGCAGAGTGTCAAACAGCTTGGTCTGTGCTACTGTATTCTATGACTGCTGAGGGGGAGGCAATTTGTCTCTCATTAGTATTCTGCTGTTTGGAAACATGAAGCAGAGAGGGGAATTGAATTAAAATGCAATGTTTTGGGGTCATATTCTCTGATGGTGCCAATCAGTACAGCACTAACCCTTGAGTTATAAATATTGATAAGTCTTTTGCTGCAAGTACTATGGCAGTGTGCAGAAGGTATAAAAAGAATGTGGTTTTTTTCTTCTTATAGACAACATTCAAAGAAGTGTTAAAAAAGTTGTCAGTCATTGGGTCAAAGTTTCTTAATCAAATATCAGCTGCAGTGAACACCCCTGTTAGCCCACATCTAGGAGCAACCTTCACTGTGTGCACTGGATATAGCGCGTGTTCAAGGGAACATTTTCACATTACAAACCCCCTTGCGTTAGGTTAACAAATGACAAATAAGCTGCTCCAAGTTCTCACGAGAATCCTACAGGATAATACTAGCGTGGGGACATATGAGGACACTCATTTTTTTCTTAGAGGAAATCCTGTCACCTTCTATACATAGAGAATTCTAACAGAAGGGTCCATATGGAACCACAAAGGAATGTTTCCTGTGCATCAGAGGTGGTAACAACAGTCAGGATTCCCTCTCAGTTTAATCACATGAATGTCCTCTGCAAGTGAATGGATGTGCCAGAAGGTCCTGGTGTCGTCTTTTGGTTTTGTTTTTTTTATTTATTTTTTTTTAGAGTGACTTAATTTTAGCTTTCAAGTACAGCAGGTCTCTTTCCAGTCACTGATAGTCAGAAACCCAGGAAAGCTGGATGTGATTTACAGTCATATCCCATAAGAAATTGAGAGCCAGCACAATCAGGGTTAAAGACCAAAGTAACAGCAGCTTTCACAGTAACAACCGGTCTTTCATTACTAGATATTCATGTCGAACTTACTAGGGTAGTTTCAGGTAAATTCTATTTATAATAGAAAAAAGTTCTAGACCAACTAAGCCAAATGCCAGAAATCCCAGAATGACAAAAGTTCTGAAAGGAAAGAAAGCAGTCATTTCTATGCCACCTTCCCCCCAGATATTCCCATAAAAACTAAATCATTAAAAATAAGAAATGACCGGTCTTCATTTTGCCTTTAATTAGAGCATCCCTACCTGACTTTAATAGTTGATGACAACAGCAAATATCAACATGAAAGATGACACAACAGCAGCTGTGGCTTAGACACTCATGTCTGTATTTCAAGAGAAAGGTTCCTGGGGGGCTAAACAAACCTTTTTTCCTCCTTTTCCCAGTTCCCTGTCTCAGCACTAGCAGTAAATGCAGCACATTCTCCTGCCTCATGTGATTTTTAGACTGGACATTAGGAAGCATTTCTTTACTGAGAGGGTGGTCAAACACTGGAACAGGCTTCCTAGAGAGGTGATCAATGCCTCAAGCCTGTCAGTGTTTCAGAGGCACTTGGACAATGCACTTGGACAATAACACGCTCTAACTTGGTCAGCCCTGAATGGTCAGGCAGTTGAATTAGATGATTGTTGTAGACCCCTTCCAACTGAAATGTTCTAGTCTAGTCTAGTCTAGTCTATTTTTGCTGTCGTTGTCTCCTCTCTGAATCTGGATAGCAGGGGGAAAAGGAATGAGAGCTTCAAAGGGCAGGGCTGTTCAGTGAGGCTGTGGGTAGCAGATTAAGGGAGGCAGATGCCAGAGCAGTCCACACATGCCAAGATGTTAAGGAAGCGCAGCTCAGGAGTGAAGCGCAGAACAGCACTGCAGAGCCTGCTTACCCAGCACTTGCCTCCTTTGAACCTAGCTCGAATCAAATACATGAGCCCATGGCCTCTCACAAGTTCTAAAACTAGTGTTTAGTTTTGAAAGCCCGTAGGTAATTGCCTTTCCTCTCCTCCCCCCCACCTCAAGCCTTTCGCCTCGGTGACTTTGCAGTGTGGGCTGGGAGCAGGATGCTTGGAGCAGGATGCTGAATCTCTGCTATGTACTCTGCTCCCAGGTGGGAACAGGAAGGGTGCCATCGTGGTGGGAGTCCTGTCACTGCCCCGTGCAGGCTTCCACTCCCACAAAAGATGTAAGCTGTGTTTGCATGCAGAGAATCTGTGTTTCACAAGGCTGTTTTGTTCAATAGCTACACCTCTCCCAAGTTTGTGTGCTGAACAGGAAGCCAGTGGAAGCAGAACCTCCATCAACTTAAGAAGGATTGTTCCATAATCTAAGGAATTGAAAGGAGAGGGGGAAACTGAAACTTGTCATTATTTCAAGTGCACATATGTTTTACTGTGTGGACTTCTGTTATTAAATAACGCTCTGTGTATGTACATAATAAGAGTGAGTGTATTTGCATGTGTGTGTCTGGTTTTCCCACTAGTCCCACCATATTTCTCTTGTCAGGAGGAATGATCGTGCTTTGCACTAAAACTGTGAGTGTCATGGCAAAACATGCGTTGGACAGATATTTTTTCAGCACTGGCAAAGGTACATGCATGGTGGCTCTTCACTCCAATTGAGGCTTGAGAATCTCCAAGGATGCTGATTCCACCTTAAGTCTGGAAGACTTGTTCCAGCACTGCACCACTCTCCCTGTGATTTTCTTTTCCTGACAGCAGTCAGCATATCCCCTGCCACAACTTCTGGCCAATCAACACCAATTAAGCAGAATTTTGGCTAGGGTTTTGTGAGTTTGAAATACCTCCATGGTATGTATATACCTGGTGAAATAATTTAATTTTAAATAAAATTTGAAGCTCACAGTCACACTAAAATTAGAGAAAAAACATTTTCACTTAGACAAATATTATTTTAGCAATTTTAAAAATTACTGAGAATTTTTCACATAAAATTGTGAAAGCTTTTTATATTTTGGCATTTCAGTGTGTTGTTTGTTTTGTTTTTTTTTCTAAAAGGATGTTTTAGACAAAACATATCCCACTCTATCAGCTCAGGACCCTGTAAAAATGCCTGCATAATCAAGTACAGCTAAATCTAGTGCTAACTGTGCACTGGTGAGACATGAGTTAGCTTTGATCCAAACCTGTTGGTTGGTGGAATTCCAGGCTGCACAGGAAAACCTGCTGAGATACAGATAGCTACATCAGCCCTTCCAGAAACAAAGTCTTCTTTAATGCTTGCAGTCTCGATGCATTCTGCATAACTATGAACTCTAAATAGGTTAGTGACTCCTTGTCCCTGTCTTGACTCTGAGGAAAGGTAAGCATCTATGATGGCATTTCAGCCCTCATCTGGGCTGGTTTTCAACCAGAGGTGCCTGCTTCCCTGTGATGACTACCCAAGAATCTCACCTTGATCCAATTGCTAATTTAAATGCTTTACAGAGGTGGAAAAAAATCCTTTGCAACAAATAAAGGCTCAGATTCCTAAAAGGCAGCTCCCTTTGGCCGATTGCAGGTGTTTTCATCATCTGCGTTAAGATCCTAATTTGAAAGCCATTGGTTTGTTATACAGAGACTGGGGAATGAGGGAATGTCTCCAGAGCACCTTCCCTCCAAAAGAGGGTGGACAGAAGCAGAGAAGGAGATCCTTGTGCATCTTTCAGTGGTGGTTTGAGGTTGCTTGCCTAAAGGATATTGGTGTGAATATCCATCTCCTGTGAGAAGGCAAGAGCTTCCCAGAAGTGCCAAAGCAAGCTTGCTGAAGAGTTGGTGGTGAAAATGAAATTTGAGGTGGCAGGTTTCATCCTCAACCCTGGCTGCTTGACTGTTACCACCTCCCTTTCATCTGATAGCTCCCCAGGTTTTTTCAGTGAAGCACAGGGAGGGGAACAATTTGCAACTCGGTCGTGCTGAGGTGTTCTGCCTCCATCACCAGAAAGCTTATTTTTCCTTTTTATTAATTACAGGAGTTGAGTGACTGTTTAAAATGCAACAGTAGGGCACCGGTGTCCTGTGAAACGTGTGGACCCAGGAGAAAGGTCTGAGCTGAGCCTCAGCTGGTGTCCCCTGACGTCAGCCCAGCTACACCTGTTCCCAGCAGCTGAGGGAGCTGGTCTCTTGTGTGCAAACCTAAGCTCTTTGCCTAAAGGGCAGCCTCTGCCAAGCTGAAGGACTTGATTTAGGATGAGAGAATGGATGGTTCTGTACTTCCCACATATTTCTTGCAACGTTTGCATCAGGTTACTGATGAAGTCTTGAGAAAGGGAGAAAGCAAGCCTTCCCTGAGGACTCCAGTGGTGTCCATATTCTTTAGCAACTCCAGAAAGGGAATGCTATGGTGAAAATTCCTGGAGTTAGAACCTGATTATCTTCCCAGGGTCACTGAGTCCTTTGGCTGTTCTGCATTGTCAGAACAAGTAAATACACAACGGTGCCAGGGACACCGAGGCTTAGATGGCCTCTGTTCCCTGGAGTTACTGCACCAAATCTACAGCTGGGGGAAGGCGGCATAATTCTGCTTTGCTGCATTCTCCTGTTTGAAGCTTCAGCCCCGAGGATTTGTTTATCAGCTCTTCAATATGCCAATATGCCATATTTCAATATGAAAATTCAGCATGTTACAACGCTAGCTAGAATGACGTTTAATTTTAGAAGACACCTCCTTTCTGTGTGTAGGAAGATGAGTTTTGCTGTGCGCTGAAGCGCACAATAAGGCTGTTATCGAACATTCCCAAGCTGGTGTGAATTAGAAGCAGCACGGTTTTAAAATCAGCAAAGCTGTACCCACTTAAAACCAGTCTGCTTTCAAAGTCTTTACAGGGGCATTTTGTAATTATTGTCTCAAGTGACCAAGTGAGCACTGAGGGTCATCCTTTCTCTGGAGCCACATCAGGTTATAGCTGCTGAGAACCAGACTCTGAATGAGTATTCCACCAAGTGTGACAGATTTGCTATGCTGTTTTGCAGTAAATGCCTAAGAGCTCATATGATGCCTGGAGCCATGCATAATAACAGGACTTGGATATGCCAGTGACCAAGGAGAAAAGATCACTTTCTGGGGAAGGAATGTGAGGGAAGCCATTAAAAGGGGAAAAAGGACTTTTTGGATCACTTATAAGGGCAGGGAGGGAAAGGTGAAGGAAATGTTCTGGGAAGAACATTGCACAAAGCTCCCCATTACAGGAGCTGTGCAAGAACTAGTGCAGAGGAGGATGAGTCACCAAAGCAGGGGCTTTGGCTTGGGTGGCAAGGGAGGCGCTTGCACCTCCCAAACTCCCCCTCCTTTTGCTTTGTCACTGCCTTTCTGCTCTCAGACTCTGCAGTGACCCTTGATTTTCTGTTCAGAGAGGGATGGTGGCAGTGGCACATGTGGGAGGAGTAGGGCAGGGAAGCACAGCACCTGCTATGGGGATCTCATGCCTTTCGCCCTATGTTCAACTGGCTGCTGGAGGGCTGGCCTAGGGGCTCTGGGTAAGTCTGACTCTCCCATGGTTTGTGTAGTCATCTACACCCACAGAAGCGGGGGAGGAAGCACCACCAAATCAAAGCTTCTCCGTTTCTTTACACTAGACTTTGCTTGCTTTGCATTATGTTCCACATAAAGAAATTACTGCACAGAGCCCTGAGCAGAGAGCTTCAGGCCCGTGTATTTTCAGTACTGCCATTGATATACAAGACTGAAGGCAGCAAAAGGGACATTTCAGCTGACTTGAATTATCTAATACTTAGGCATAAAGTCTGAGTTAATTGTCTAGGCTCTTTCTTTTGTTATTAAAAACCTAGGCACTGCTAAGGGGTGATTCATGCCGCTCTATGGTAGATGTGACAGATAGGCATGGTGACTCACCTCCTAATAACACTAGTATGTCTCTGCTGGCTGTGGGTTTGCTGAAGACATCTAACTTCCAGGTGGGTAAACTTAGGTGAGATGAATCTTACCTCAGGCAGCAATTTCTGCAGCCATCTCTCACCTTCCCCTGCAAACACTTGCAGTGAAACGTGTGCGGTGACTTGTGAAGAAATGGGCTCTTCAGTATGAAGCAGGGGCTCTGAAATTAACACCATGAAATGTCAGTGGCTCTACCCATGTATCTATGGCCAGTTTACAGGGGACTCTGAGCACAGGAGTGGCAGCCTGAAGGATGTTAGGAGTAGAAAACCATCAGTCTGAGTGCTCAGCTTGTGTTCAACCACGGAGATTCAGGTACAGACCACGATCTCAGTGGTTCCTCTGAAATCCACAGAAAAATTTCATTTATACAGGAAGAAAATTTTGCCCTATCAGAGCAAAGCAGAGTTACCAAACGGCTAAATCAACATGAAAAAACCCCACCCCAAACCCACTCTTTTAGAAGAAAAGCTTATTTCACTAATAGCACTAAGTATAGTCTTTACACACAGGCAAGGTACGCATTTCAGACTACCAGCAATAAGGAAGATGGCAGATATGCTGTATCTTAAATCAAATGCACAAACAGATGTGAAGATTTATTCCTAAACTTCGATTTATTCCAAACTTGAAACTAGCTGTCTGGGTGTCTGTTCAGTAGATCCCAATCTGAATAATATTACACAAGGGATCAATCCATTGTTTTAAAAGAGAACTGAGAAAAGTTGCTTACCTGCATAAATAGTATCTGATTTGATTAAGGGTCCTCTCTTATGACCCTATTAAACCACTGAATAGTTTCTTATTTGAAATTGTTCTGTCATTGGCAGAGAGCTGTCTTGGGAAGTTGAAATTAAATTGTGTAGAAACTTCTTTAAAAACATTATGCAGATTTGTACTCATGGTACTGTTGTGCCACTGACAGGTAATGTGAATTTTGCCAAATACGCAGCACATTACAGGCCTCTAGTGGTAGAAATAAAAATTATTTTTATTAGGATCTAGCCCTGTAACAGTTCTTGATGTTACTTATTGCAGTCTTAATAAATTGCATAATGCTTTCTGTTTATAGATCTGGCCTGTTAGTTTGCTCACTTGAGGGAAACAGAAATTCCACAGAGGTCAGAGATGTCAGTGACAATTTTCTGTTAATATAAAAATGACAATGAAAAAGTAAACCAGGTTAAAAAAGATAAAAGTACATTGTGTATAGCCCTGCTCCTCTGCAATTTCAAGGGTTAATTGCAGTAGCCAGAAGAGGTACAATTCACCTCTCCCTGTGAGTCTGACAGGTTGCAAGCGTGCCACACAAAATATACTGAGGCTCAAGCCTTACCACCACCTTTTCTGCCAGGTCTGTGTGTGTGCACAGGGCACTGCCAGTACATCTCAAAGCCTGGACATTGCCTGGTTGGTATCACCTCCTAGAATAATTTGCAGGAGTTAGTTGCCCAGCAGCATCCTCCTTGCAGTCCTTGTGAAGGAGCGTGCCATCCTGCCAGGCTGATCTGGCAGATTTTAACACTTTATTTGCCCAGCACAAATGTATTTGTCTTGCACAAAGTACAAAACAGTGGCTAATCAATTCCCAGAGGGTTGTGTGGTGGTTTGGTGGGACTTTTCTTTGAGAATTACAGATTTTCATTAATATTAAGAATAATACTCTCAAACATAGCTTCATTTCTGAGGTTAAACATGAAGTGAACTTACACCTCCCAAGGCTGAACTTTTATACCATTTCTGGTATATAATATATATTTCTGGTATATATTCTTTCTTCTCAAACTTCTGTTCAAAAGGAGCTGAGAACTGCAGGTGAAGGACAGAGAGAGATGATCTGGAGGATGTGAAGGTAATGGTTCCTGTGTTTTGGATAGTATTAAGTAGAAAGTGATCATGAAACCCGCAGAAGATTGGGGATGTGTGGGGAAATTATGTCTTTTTGGTAGAACAGAGATGAGAATGCCTGCATATATTAAACACCAATGGTAATGAGGGCAGCGGTTGTTATACAGCTTCTCTAAATGGAAGGATCTCAAAATACTGCATAAATGTTAGTGAGCTAGTAAGGCTCACATGTTGCCTGCAAGGAAGTTATCCCTGTTTTATAGGAGTGATACCAGTGGAAAAGTAAAGATAAACACAGCCCAGCTCACACAGGAATAACAGAGCTATGGGCTGTAGTGGGCTGGAGCGAGATGGGATAACCAGGATCTAGGTTCTCCAAACAGCAGTGCATGCCTCAGTCTCAGCATTTTTCTACATTTTAAGGGAGTTAATAATTAATTAAACATTGTTGATAGGAGTACTATATGTAAAAAAAGCGAGGAGTGTCAGAAGTGACTGAAGTGAGATTAAGTTATTTGACTCTTTTTCCATCTAAATGTTCCTTATTAAACAATTGAATTAATCACTGGCCATTGCATTTTAGTGAAGAGGTAGGCAAATTTAGAGGCTTCAGAAGAGAACTGGAATGCTATATACTTGGGGAATAAATAGCTGTAGAGGAAAGATTAAGCAGACTAAAAAAGGAAGACAAGTGACTGAGGGGATGTGTAAGCAGAACCTACATCAAAATCTCTGTGTGACCACAGGCCATGGAAGCAGTGATACCAGATGAGGGTAAAATTCTGTTGAGGCAGACATTCAAGTCAGAATATCATATCTGGATGTGAATATTGTACTGTAAGGTACATCCTCCTGTGCTTAAATTTCTTTAGATCCTCTTATCTCTGCTTATCAGGCAGGGGAAGAAGTATCTGCATTGTTGAAGTTTGTCAGGTAGAATAAGAAAGAACCTACTCATCCTTTCATACACTCAAATATAGCTTTGTTTTGGCTTTCCTAGTTACACTCTATCCTGTCCAGGTGATGCATAAGTTGTACCGTTTTGGTACAAATAGCACCAAAATTTCTCAAACATCCCCATGATCTACAGTGAACTCTTAGCAGTATGCAGCCATGTGCTTGGAAACAATCTCTTTCTGTGTTACCTGTATCCACTCACCTGTTTGTAGCTATGTTTGAAGACAAGTTCAGTGACTTCAGTTGCTGTCCAGTGACTTACTGGAAATCACATCCAGTTCAGGAAATTCTGTGGGAAAAGGAAGAAGTCCTACTATGCTATTAAGTAATATCTGGTTATGCTAAAAAACTTCCTTCATTTAGCCCAGTAGCCCAGCTGCAGGACGTTCTGCCATTATTGCTAAGCCAGCTCACATCAACTTGTAAAACAGATTGTTTTTGAAGCAGCTGCAGCTGCTTAATGTTCCCAAGTACAGAGGAAGAGACTGTGATGTCTGAGACATGAATAAAGGCTCGTGGCTACATGGCAAAAAAACCTGTTCAGC
The DNA here is from genome assembly GCA_013398125.1 of Aegotheles bennettii. Lineage (NCBI taxonomy): Eukaryota > Metazoa > Chordata > Aves > Caprimulgiformes > Aegothelidae > Aegotheles > Aegotheles bennettii. The sequence continues at coordinate 23,040 of VZRW01005846.1, read as the reverse complement.
TAATAAAACAATTGGCATCAGTCCCCAGTCCACAACTAAGCCCTGGCATCCATGGCTGACTTCCAGGTAGCTCAAAGGGAATGAATGTTTGCCTGAGATCTACATGACATCTCTGATAATCCATTTAACTGATGTGTAAGGGATCCAACAGAAGTGATTCCCCGATACTGCCTAGGGGCAGGTTATTCTATTAATTTAGGACCAAAACTGGTCTATCCTCTTTATGACTAATCCATGCCTCTCTTGGGGCTGGAAACCTTCTTGCCTCTGCTCCACTGCTGAGTGAACTCTCTTGCTGTATCACCAGCTTCCCAGAATGTATGACTGCAAGCACTTAGATGTCACATTAGGCCCTTTCAGTCATCACCTTTTACTGTGGCAGCTGTTGTTTGGCTAAGCCATTACTCCTGGGGAGCATGGCTGGACAGATGAGGCTGTGAAATCCCAAAGTGAATCTATTTGTTAGTAGGGTAGGAGGGATCTACTGATTAATCATGTGGAGGGTGCACAAACTAGCCTGATGACTGCTTATGCTGGAAACATGCTTTCATCTATCAGAGTCCTAAATGCATACCTTTGGACATGCTTTTGCAGAGAGCAGCAGGAAACCTTTAAATCTGTGCTTCTGCCTTACCTAGTTAGTACAGAGATGGAACTGTCTACCTGGGGCTCAGCGTATTGTTCTGAGTTCAGAATCTCTTTAGTCTTAAGGAAGCCCGTGAGCCATGTGAACATTTTGTATTTTTTTTTTTTTTTGCAAAAACAGGTCCTTTTTCTTCTATCTACTTTCTTTATATCATTAGTTCAGGCATTGCTAGCTATACACTGATTATATCATGCTTTAATTGCCTGAATCTCTTAATGACAAAGTTTTTTGAAAGGCTTCCTTGATATGTTAGACACAAAGGGAACAAATTGTATGCCATTCGTTTTTCTAACAAACAGGTGAGACAGAGGCATGTGATCTGTGTACTCAGAAATAGTCTTTCTTTCCCATGTCAGTGTCTGCTTTGCATTGCATTGTGTCTCCTGTGGCAGAGATCAGCATTTTTCTCTCAGGAGGGTAGCATGTTGACTTCCAATTAGGAGTATACACTATCATTAAGCATGTTTTTCCTATGGTGGTATATAGAAAATTGTGTCCCAAAGCACTGGAGGCAACATGGACAAGCTCAAGAGCATGTACAATCCCGAATGGATCAGTTCCAAACTTCTTACAGTAGTTAAGATAGGAAGGAAGGCTGAAGTACATTGCAGCTTGAAGTATACTGAGCTACTAAGCCAGGATTGCTAGTCCACATCATCACTCAGGATTTGGCCTATAGCCTGTAAATATCACAACACCTATGACTGGAGGCTAAGTTAACCTTCCCTTGTATGTAATGCAAGTGCGGGGGAATGGAAAGAAGCAGTTTTCTCGTTGCTGCGTACTACAGAGGGAGGAGAGAGAATTCCTGCATGTTACTCTGACTAATTTGTTGTCACCTTTATGAGGACTGTACTAGCCAGCAGCAGCAATGATATTAATGATGTTTCCCATGAGCATATTGTCTTTTATCTGAAGATCTCCAAGCATATGTAAACAGTAATTAAGCTTCATAACACTTCAGGGAATTACAAAGGATTCACGTCACTCAATTTTACGATGCAGCTCTGCAGCTGTTTGACTACATATGGCCTGGCTAGTTATTGACTGATTCACCACTAGCCTAAGGAGTCTGAGAAAACTGGAGTCACAATTGCATCTTTTGTCTGCAATAAATGGAGGGGGAATAGCATTTTTACCCCAGTGATCAACTACACTGCTTTCATTGCTGTAACAGCAGATATAAAAACCAGGCGAAGTCCTCCTCAGTAAGGAAGTTGCCATTCTTTCAGTTTGAAGGAAGGTATGTTGCCCCAGTAAGTATTTCATGTCACTATGCCTTTTGTTATGAGTTATATTAAGGCAGTCTTCTATTTCACATAGGCCATGCTTAGATAGATATTAAGGATGGGCCATAACAAAACTGAACCTTTATTGCTATTGTAAATGCAAGGCAGTTTCAGGAAGGTGTCTGCTGTTTTTTGAACCATAACTGCATCAGGACAGAGATCAGAACATTATGTATTACCTATTGGCTACACAATCCACCATTAGAAGTTGGAAAGTTGAATTGTTCTTTTTCTAGCTCCTATAAATATCTGCTCTATTTGGCTTCCAGATCTTTGTTCAGTCTAGAGAAGAGGAGGCTGGGGGGTGACCTCATTGCAGTCTCTGGCTTCCTCACGAGGGGAAGAGAAGGGGCAGGTACCGATCTCTTCACTCCTGTGACCAATGACAGGACTCAGGGTGACAGCAGGGAGCTGAATCAGGGGAGGTTTAGGTTGGATATCAGGAAAAGGTTTTTTCACCCAGAGGGTGACTGAGCACTGGCACAGCTCCCCAGGGCAGTGGTCACAGCACCAAGGCTGCCTGAGTTCAAGAAGTGTTTGGATGATGCTCTCAGGCACATGGTGTGACTCCTGGGGTGTCCTGCAAAGGGACAGGAGTCGGACTTGATAATCCTGGAGGATCCCTTCCAACTTGGCATGTTCTGTGATTCTGTGATTCTATGATCACTGGGAGCAGAAGTACCAGATCATTAAAGGAGGTAAGAGGATTTTGCATCCTCAATTTTTATTGCTACTATAAGTACTTTGGTATTTGCTGTATGGGGAATTGCACCCTGCAGAGCCTGCAATCTGCACGTTTGACATGATCAAGTGCTTTGCAGACATGGGCAGGATAAAGGTAAGAGTAGGCAAAATGGGAATAGAAAATAAAGTGGTAAGAGTTAAGGAAACATCGTGGTTTGGCAGTTGCCACCACATGCCAGCAATTTGCAGGCATAATTGGAGTGAAAGATTTGAAGATGAAAAGAAGTGAGACAGTAGCCATACCAATCTCTGTGGGGAAGTTTCTCCAGGTGTAGGGCTGAAACAGAAGGGAGTGAAAGCATGGTGGCACCACAGAGAGATTCAGGTAAGACTAATTTGATGTAGACATCCTCGCAGAAGGAAGATGATGTGTGTATCTGGCATATGAACAACAAGAGGAAGAGATGTCTTAGACGTGCAGAATCCCCATGAGGCTGACAGAAGTTGGTGTGGTAATTCAGAGCATTTGATTTCAAAATGAGAATGCACATGATTTGCTTTTAACTATGAGAGCTTTTAACTACAAGAGCATCCCTTTTCCTGTAGTGGGAACCCCAGTCATTTGTAGGTGGCCTGCACAAGATCTCCGCACCATATATATTTCTCTTTAGCCTCTGAAATAGCATCAAATATGACTGGCATGTTTGATCAGCTTGGGGCACATAATAGAGGAATATCAGAAGGTAGGTTACAGGCAGAAAAATGCCCTTCTCCAATGGCAGTGGATGCTCAGTGGCAAGTACTATTATGTGCTTTTCCTCTGATAGGAACAGCTGCTTACAATAAATTTTTCAGTTCAGTGCTGTTGGTGGTTTCATGTGGGAGTGAAATGGAAGAAGAAAAGTCTCAAAAGAACTGAAACATGAAAGTCTTATATAGAGAGTTTATAAAGGTTTTATATTCCCTTGATTTTGGATAGGGAAAAAAGAGACAAGGGTTATCATCAGCCACAACATTGTAGTCTTATTATGTGGATACTGCAGTAGTTGCAGCAGCAATTAAATACGTGTTCATGGCTCATGCATGTTGTAAATGCTATGAAGTCTGGTTTTGGAGACCCATATGCTGCTTATATCGGAGGCTTTGAAGAGTGCTGGTTCATTCTGTGTGCTTTGTAGAGCTCTAGGACTAGAACAATATTCCTGGTACCCCTTGGGTTGGGATTTCTCCCTCTGGCTTTATTGCCCTGATTCAGAGTTCAACATCAGTGACTCCTATAGCAAATGGAGAAAGAGGGGCAAATCCAGAGTGCAACTCCTTTCTAAGACTGACATCTAAGTTATGGCAGATAAGTAGATTGCTAGAGGATCTTATTTCTCTGTGCAAATATTCCTGGGTCCTGGACTCACCAGTTCAGAAGTGGGCATATAAAGCTAGGTGAGATAATCTCCAACCTAACATCTAAATGAAAGCTCATCGGTTCCACCTTTTCTTTCTTTTGGCTTCTCACTTCTGGCAAAGATCTTAGCATAAAAACCTTGTTGCTACCACCACCCTTAAAGGCTGCAGTTTTGTGTATAAGAGGCCCTTATTACCTGATTGTTCAAGACATTTTCAGCTAATTTCTGGGAGGTTTTTGAACAATGTTTGGAATCAGCATTAAGTCATTTGTTCTTACCAGTTGTAGACCAACTTTGGAACAATACTGAGTCAAGACATGATGAATGGTCAGTAGATTTTGAGATGGAAGTCAAAGGTTTCCGAGATCTCTAGGGCTAGAATTTGGTTGGGAATGCACTTTTGGAGACAGGGCTGTTTCAGGCTCCTGCAACCAAGACTGATGCTCTGTCACAAAAACACATAATGAGAGAAGATTCTTACCTCAAAGAACTGGTCAAGTAGGCAAGACTGACAAAAGGTGAGTATAGAAGCAAAGAGGACTCAACTCAGATGCCTGCACATAGATATCTAGTGCCACTGGAGGTGTGTTAAGGTAGCTCTGATATCCATGTGGAGCTCACAGATATGGCACACGACCTACAAGAATCCTTTGCCTACTGGAGCAGCAGGAGGTCAGGCAAGATACCTTCAGGGCGCCCTGAATGTCAGTAGGTACCTGTGTGTGGGCAGCTGAATCAGTCCTTAGATCTCCCCTAAGTATAACAGAAGTTTAATAAGATGTAGACAACTATATGTAGGCACCTAAATTTAGGCATCTTGTAAACTGATTCCCACATGTAATCATTTGCCCAAGGTCACAAAGATAATAGCCTCAGAGCCAGAAGCAGAACCATGGTCTTGCACCCAAACTGGTGGATATGGCTGTACACTAACTGCAGGTTACCTTCACCACACTCCTCTGGGGTAGGCAGTTTGCCTTCTGTTTTACAGATTTGGAAAGTGAGACATAGAGAGGCTAAATGACTTTTCTGAGACCACATAGTATGCTTCTTATGTTGTATGCTGGATAATGACACTGAAAATTCTGGCTTTTAAGACCATAATTTACACAAGAGCTGCTGTAGTCTTCCAGTCCTATGCAAAAAGACAGGCTGCTTAATGTCTCTGCCAAAACCTTTCTTCCTGTAGTCTGTGCTAAACCTTCCAAGGTCTGTGCAATTGGTTGCATGGTGTATAAGTGAGGCAATCAAGAAATGGTCCCTGTGCCAGAAGTAGCTTTTTCCTTCAACTCCTTCACTGTGCATCTTGCAGGCTTTTGTTTGCTCTAAATACATAGGAAGTTGGAGATTTTTTTCATGCACAACAGCTTTGTGGACTAGACCTAAATATACTGAAAAGTTTGGTTATGTTTTCATAGTGTTTTATTTATGGTTGATTGTCACCTGAAATCACTGTATTTCTCCAGAAACATATCTGAGCTGGTAATTGCATATTAGAAAAACAAACTGAGTCATTCAATTATTATTCTGTAGGAAATTCAGTTGCTACAAAAACATCTATTATTAAGTTACCCATTGTTGAGAGAGTTCTCATAAAAGCAGCCGTTACTTATTTCTGTTGTTAGCAATTAAAAGGTGATGTGATTGTTAAGGGGTGTGAAGTAGGGGAGATTACATGAACCTCCCTCAACAAATATGCTCAGGAAGGTGCCATTTCAGAAGTTCAGAGCTTTCTTTGGAGGACAGTCTTGCCAAGGAGTAAGGCAGTGCTTCATCTGCTGATGGTGTTGACAATCTGATCCTGTCCATGAACTTCTCATGACTTAGGTACACTCACCCTAGGAGGTATGTTATCCTGTAAGTGGCTGTACACCTTGTTTAGCAGAAGTGCAGATGTAGATATGAGCTGAATGAGAGATCTGGCTTTTTTTGGCTTTCCTTCCTGTGCTATGACACCCACAGCTTTGACATTTACATCTTATTGAAGCCTTTCTCTTACTCCAGCACCCTACGTCAGGTCAGGAAAGAGCCACCCAGGACGTATGCTGCAAACTAGTGGTGCACATCTTCCTTCAGACTTCGTTCCTGGTCAGGTGGCCTGAGGCATAAGCTTCATACATAAGTTACAAGTAATTTTAAATATCTGCATATAAAACACTGCACATGAATATCTGTATGCATAAAACACTTGAAAGGTTTGGTTCAGTTAAATTGCATATGAAGGTAATCTGATGCCTTTCAGGTTTTCCAAGGGCCAGGTGTATCCAAGTTTTAGATGATATCTCACCACTTCAGAGCTTTCAATTTGTGCTGGTAGTTAAGGTTCTGGTGCCTTAACTGGTTAGATATTCTTCAACCCAGCTTGAAATTCCTGCTGTTAGTATTTGGTGCTTTGTTGACTTCAGCAGGCTGGTGATATCACTTGAAGGTGTGTTCTGCTGCAGAAGAGATCTTGCCTTTCATTGTTTTCACCATCACCCCATGCATTCCTGTCGTGGTTCAATGCTGGACTGGCAATTAAACAAGTTTAAGAGCTGATAAAGAAAGTCAGTATGTTTGATCTGGCATATGAACTCAGTCATTTTTTTCAGGTAGATTTGTTGTTGCTTATTGGCATTGTATAAACATGGCTTTTACCTTTGTAATACTGAGGAAATTAGCATAAATGGGATATCAGATCTGAGACTTTCCTGCCCTATAGGAGCTGTCTTAGATTCAGCAGATACTGAAATAATAGTTTAGAGATCAGAAAAGTATATAATAGGTCTTAAATGTGATGTAACAGCTTGATTAATAGCAAGAAGCCATTGTCATTTTCCAAGCAACTTTATCTATATTAAAATAAACTTTTTAGATGGTAATTTTAAATTTATTTTGCAAGAGAGTTAGTTAAATTGCTCACAAAGAGCATTACTGCAAGAGATTATGTTAGAACCCATTAGGTTTTGGACTTGAGATGTGTACCACAGTACATCTCTTTCGTATGAAGAGTAGGTAGGAAAAGCAAAGCACACGGGCCTGTCAGATCTGATAAGCCTCTGCTGTGGTGTTGAGAGCATCACCACGATGTAGCCTTGTTGCGGATGAGTGGAATGGACCTCACTCAAAAGAGAGAAGCAGCAATATGTTTTATTGAGGCAAAAATTATAATTTGACAGAGTTCAATAAATTCTGCGGAACTCAACAAAATTTAACCATGGTTTACCAAGGTTCAATAAGTTTGATGGCAAGATTCACCTTATTAATTACTACATGGAAGAAACACACAAAGGAAAAATGAGTTATAATCGAGTTAGACTGATTCACACAAAGACAGACCAGAGACACCAAAGGGTAAGAAAGACCCTCCCGCTGAGTCATGGGGTTCAGAGTGGACCCTCTTGCTTTCTAAACTCCCGTTGGAGCTTAGGTGTGGCTAGATCTAATCTTGGTCTCAGACTTGGTTGACAATTTATGTCTAATGGAATTATCTACACAAAGTTTATGATAATTAATATGTAATAGCTACATGGAAGAGTAATATTTTATTAGTATTAATTCAGCATGCTATCAGTCACTTACCCAGGATCTGCCATTGGTAAGACATCTCTCTGCCTTGAGGAGCAACCTTGAGAGGTGTCCCAGCTCAAGAGGAGATCACCATCATGCAGCTATGCTGCCTAGCAGGGAGAGCTCAAAGGCAGCTCACATAGGCTGTCATGTTTATGGAATAAAGTGGTTGACTCATAGTCAGATTACATGTGATGGGGAAGGCATGCATGAGACTCCTTGTACCACAACTTTCTTTGATCCTTGATAAATAAGTATTGGAAAAGCCACCTGCTTTTCACATGTCAATTGCATGATCGGTGTTCCAAGCTCATATGCATTGATGACCCTGCTGCTTTGTGGGTTTTCAGAGAACAGATTGAAACTAGAGGAGTCCTTGGCTTGGCTATGGCTCAGGCCTGTACCTCCTTTGGAGCCCATACCAAACTGCTGTTAGTTTGGTGAACGGGTCGAGTGCATCCGTCACAAGCCTGCATGTCCAGATGAAACTGGCCCACTGCTCCTTGTCTTTCTCAAGTATTGAAACAGATCTGTTTTGTTAATTTGTGCTCTTTCATTTGGAAGGAACAGCAATCAGAGGACCAAATAACAAAAGCTGCATTGTCTAGAAGTGCTCGGAATTGTTTTACTGTTGGTATCTATTACTGATAATTATTTTGAGGCAAACACCCATTTTACGTGCCGGAGATAGCCAGGTTTTAAATTAGTTAGAATATGTAGTCTTCTAAATCTCTGACTGACCTGTCTGAGCTGTCACATATTGTACATAACTGAGATGCTTATTACTAGGGCTGTAATCCATGTTCCCACAATACCCTTTTTTCTTGACAAGTCAGTGAATGAAAAACCCAATTGACTTAGGCATTCAGAGCTCCTCTAATACTGTCAATAAAGAAGTAATGGGTTTTTTCCTACCAAGTTTTTGCTGAAACTGAAAGCCCCAGTGGCTTTAGTATATGTTCCCCATGGAGCTGCCCTCACAGTTGTACAGATGTCTATCAAAGGACACCCATTATTAGAGTGTAAAAGTACCATGTCACCGGTGTCATCTCTTCATCTGTCAGCCATTTAGTGAACATCTGCAACAGTACCACTGGGAATACTTCAGGAACAAGGCAGGTTTAAAAAAATTAAATCTGCTTAATGACATTTTAAAAAAAAAAATCAGTTTACATGAACAATAAAATACTTTGCCCTAAATGAAATGTGTTTGTGAAAATTCACTTCAGCGGAATTTTTTTCACCAGGGTAAAAATGTTTGATGGAAAAGTTTGTGTGTGTAGTTCTGAATCTCATACATCAGTATAACTAGCTCAACAAACATTACTTAAAGTTACAAAATAGAAGTAATAAAATACAATCCCATCTGCACATAATAGACAGATAAAAAGGGCTGGTCTGATTTGTTGCTTCCATTGATTCACACAGATAATTCACCAAACCTTTTTAAGGACTTGGGCACCAAAACTTTAGAAATGAAACCTGTTGGTTAATGAGCAATTAAAAACTTTGAGAAAGGGTGTTTATAGAAAGCTCTGCAAAAAATTGTATATAAAGTTCACATTGTCTCCCTGAACCAACAACCACCTAGATCAACAAAAAAACCCCCCAATTTGATACCAAAGGTCAGTCAAACCTTCTCCTAAACTGGGTTGCCCTTCTGACCCCACCACCTCCAAAATGCAAAGCCTGCAACCTAAATCACCTTTTCCAAAAGGTTAATTTCATTCATAGTTTCCACAAGTCATGGAAACACAGTAGTTGTCCAGCAGCATCAACAAGTGATGTGTTTCAGTGAAAAGCTACTATCACATGGTATGTCTAATTATCCTGCCTTTGAAAGCTAATCTTGGTGTTTTGCCCTTCAGAAGTGCTTGTGATATATCTGGTAACAGACACAATGCAGTGGTACAAGGTATGATACTACCCTTTTTTTCAGAGTTCTGCTAGTAACTGCACCCCTTGGGAAACTAACAGGGCATATCTGCACCCTAGGTGCAGGTACACTTCAGGTGACCAAGCAGAACCCCATCATTTGGCTTTGTGTTGTTTCTTGGTGGGACAAGGCCAGGGTGCTGGTTCTGCATTGGTACCTGCACATGGGACTGAATCACACGCACTGCAGTTACTGACTGGAGCCACTGCCAACTATGGGACATGGTTTAGCAGTGGGCTTGGTAGAGCTAGGTTAGTAGAGTTAGTTTAATGGTTGGACTCAATGATCTTAAAGGTCTTTTCCAACCCAAATGATTCCATGATTCTATCATTCTAAGACTCTCTGCATTTTTCCTTCATAAGGTTGCTGGAGATCACAGAGGCAGAAACTTAGTATCACTGTCAAACTCCTCACAAATGTTTTGTATATCTTAAACCAGTAAATATGGCTCCCCCAGGGACAGAGACTGGATACGAGGGGGTGACTCCAGCTGAGTTTGCTCCCTGGGTGAGTGTGTGTGTGTGTGTGTGTGTGTTTCCATCGCTCTCCGCTCCCTCCTTTTGTAGTTTGGACTGATGCTGATGGCACAGGAGGCTCGTTGACAGCCACTTGCGATGGGCTGAAGGAGTGCTCCAAACAGACTGTGTTCCAGTCTTGTCCAGGCACGCTTCCTCATCTTTTAATGTTTGAAAAGCTGTCGTGACATGTCCTGAAGATACTGGCAGAAGAAATGCTGGCCTGGTTTCCACGTGACAATTTGGCCAGGCTCCCAAGCATGACACTAAAGGTCAGTGGTTCACTCCTGTAGAATCCCAGTCCTCTTCCACATTTGTTTTCCTCCTCTTTCCAGTCCCCTAATGTGATAAATCATGTGGGGAGAGGCAAGACAGGGAGGGGGAGGAGCATGTGATGTAATCTCCGATCCAGCAAAGTTGTGAGACAACACCACGGTGCCTGCAGCTCATTGTGGTTTTATGGTGGGTACCGCTGGGAAACCCTGAACTGCACCTAAGAGACGTGAAAATCCACCACATCTGTGTGAGACCTGCCTGGCGATGTACTCACCTCATGTGCAGAGAAGAAAGCTGAGCACGGCATCTGCTTAATGCTCTTGGAGCTTCTCTTTTTGCTGCCTGCCGCCTGCCCCCAGGGTGAGAGGAACAGCAGCCGTACACTGAGGACATCCCTGAGGAAAGGGAGGCACGAAGCCAGCTGTGCGCTGCTGGGTAAGTCTGCTCTTGCTTCCTGGATTTTCCTGTTTGTTTCAGGCTGAGGGTTTAGGGGAAGCAGAGGAAGTGGAGTGGAGTGAGGTGGAATGCATATGTATTGTTTGAGGGCATGTAACCATATAAAATCCCTGCTGGATTGACTCTGAGCCAGTTGATAATCACTGACTAATCTCTCTGCTGACAGATTCTGCCCGGATTACAAGGGCGTGTGTCTCTGTGTCGGGATGCGTATGAGATGTGCTCAGGCTGGGGCTCTCGGGGTATGTGTCAAAAGGGTTTTCATTGCAGTGCTTGACTGCAGGAGAGAAATCTGTGCAAGTGTTCTTCTGTCACTGACACGGTGCTCTGTGTGCAGTTGCATGTCAGGCTGTCAGGTGTAGGTATAGTGAGTTTTGTTGCTTGACGTTTCATCAGAGTAAATCTGCATACAACTGGGATAGAGAAAAGCCTTGTGAATTTTAACAGGTTTTATACAGATGTGCAAAGTCAAAAGCACGGTTGGTAAACAGTGCCAGGCATGCCCTAATCATTTGTAGATCCAGCAGAACTAGGTGACCTGCGTATTGAGAAACTGTTTATATTCATAACGCTCTTTAAAACACATTTATACCAGTATAAGAGATCTTATAGTAGGCTACAGCTTTCCCTGCCATGTAATGCACAAGCTACTGTGCTGCAGGGACTCAGCAGACACAGGAGAGTGGGTAACAGGTCCAAAGGAGGCATGGGTACTCTTATATTCAGCAATCTATGAGAATTCAAGGGAGAAAAATGTGCTTTTCTTAGTATCAGGAGGAAATGAAACTGGGAGGAAGCTGGTTCTGTGTATTTGGTAATGGGGAGAACTAGGGCAGATAACAAAAGCTGTTGAAAGTAACTGCAGTGAAGTGTTTTCTAGGTGAACTTCCAAATGCCATTGAGAAGGTCTCCCTGCTAAAGGAAAAAGGGAAGAAGAGGAGCATCATATTTTATATGAGTATTCTACTTTAATATACTATACTATGAAATATATGCAAGAGAAAGCAAAACAAAATGTATAAACTGGGTCTCAGAAAGCCAAATAACCAACCAAGCTCAGTTAACAGCAGTACTGAATTAATCCCAAACTGCCTGCTGGCATTGTGCATCTCCACGAGTGCCTGCAGAAGGATGCAGTTATGCTACCTGGTGTGTGTCCTTGTGTGAATGTTGAACCTACGCTGCTCTAGAAAAAATATCATGTGATGATTTGCCAACACAGTACACAGAACTCCTGGCTCTGGTATTTTACATGCAGCTACTCATGAGTATTTCTAGAGTTGAAATGTCAACAAAATATCAAAATCTGTAAATAGGCATTAAACAGCTAATCATTACAGGGGTATTGTCTTCCTTCCTTTTTTAAACATGGCTCTAATTCTGGTCCAAAATTTCTATTTCTAGAGAGCGAGCTATTTTCTTTCCATTAGCTGTAGTCCTGAGCTTTTGTCTAAAGAGTCTCCTTGTTCAAGACTCAGTCAAAGCTAGGATAAAATCAGATCCAGTTGGTCTGATCATGGGGATGCTAATTTTAATTTCTTTCCAGAACTTGTGATGGCTTCAACTTGGGAGAAAATTCAGGAATTCTACAACTGGATACTTGAAAGTGGAGGTAGGTAGAGCTGCTGTCTTAAATAAGAATTTCCACATAAGTAGCATGATCATGAAGAATAGACCTAAAAGGGACATTGATCCTCATGTGAGCCCACATTTTTTTACTAAGCAGATTTTCCCTTTTCCTTCTCCATGATCACAAACTTCCTTTAAGTCTTTAAATACATCTCAAGGAATCATAGAATCATAGAATCATTAAAGTTGGAAGAGACTTCAAGATCATCCAGTCCAACAGCCTACCTACATCACCACTAAGCCAGCTGGAGGAGACTCCAGCTGGATCCCAGTAAGGATTGAAGAGATGGGGGGATTTCCCCTGCTCATAGTAGGGAACTCTCAGCAGCTTTCTGTTCAATGTACAATGAGCTCTGACAGGATGATGAGCAAGATGTGCTTAGGATTGCCTGTTAGGTCTGGAATATTAAAGAATTAGAATTTTTTAAAATGCATGTTCGTGTGTCATGGGAAAGCCTAGTAGATCAAAGAGTTAATACTAAGAAGTTTAAATTCCTTGTAATGCCAGTAAAACCTATTATCAAGTGAAATATTGACAGAAGCCACTGCTCAGTGTTTGAGATTTGACATTTTGCAGTTAGGAGACTTCAGGTCTCCACTAGCTAGAGGTTCTGCAGGTCCAGTTTGGTCCTATAGGGCTCTTTTGGATCTCTGGATGTAAGGAAAAGCCATGTCACCCACCCAGACTTGTGCAAAGCGTTCAACACTGTCCTGCACAACATCCTGGTCTCTAAATTGGAAATACATTAACTCAGTGGATAAGGAATCGGCTAGATGGTCACACTCAGTTGGTGTGATCGACACACTGAAGGTAAGGGAGCCATCCAGAAGGACCTTGACAGGCTCAAGATATGGGCCTATGTGAACCATGTGAAATTCAACAATGCCAAGTGTGAGGTCCTGCATATGAGTCGGGGCAATCCCATGCACAAATACAGGCTGGGCAGGGCATGTGTTGAGAACATCCCTGAGGAGAAGGACTTGGAGGTGTTGGTTGATGCGAAGCTCAACATGAGCCTTCAGGGTGCACTTGCAGCCCAGAAAGCCAATGGTATCCTGAGGTGTATCAAAAGAAGCATGAGCAGCAGGTCGAGGGAGGTGATTCTTGCCCTCTACTCTGCTCTTGTGAGACCCCACCTGCAGTGCTGTGTCCAGTACTGGAGTCCCCAGAATAAGAAGGAAATGGAGCTGTTGGAGAGAGTCCAGAGGAGGACAACAAAGATGATAAAGCCTTTTAGCAGAGTCTGGCAGATGGAGCTCCAGGGTAGGAGGACTGTGGTACTGCTTTGTACAGACACGTGAGATACCAGCTTTCTTTTTGCCAGAGAACATGCTGCAGAGAGGATGCTGACAGGAACTGGTTAAATATATCTGCCATACAGTGTATGGGATGTGCCAGCTTTGGCTGCTTGTTTTGTTTTTCAGATCCAAGGACAGACCCTTGGCCCCTGGTGCACTCTTCACTTCTAGTCACACTTCTCTTTGCCCTCTACCTCTTTGTCGTGGCACTGGGGCCCTTCTACATGTGTAAGCAGAAACCACTGAAGCTGCAAGGCCTGCTGACTGCCTCACCATGATGACATTATCAAGCTACATGTTCTATGAGGTGAGGGGACAGGATTGGCTTCTAGGTAAGCATCTGAGAAGTGTTTGAAAGCCAGAGTGATTTCAACATCTCTTGCTGATGGCCTCTAATGAAAGGAGTGGGAGCCAACTTGGACACGTCTACGTTTTGCCACAAGAGGAGCAGTATTGCCTTGTTGAAAGCATTATTTGTAAAACATGCCTAATTTCCTCCCATTTCTCAATCTTCCTCTCATTCATAACATTAACATTGAAAGATTCATAAATGAACAAGTTTAAAGTTGGTATCTCCATGGTAGACACAGAGCATACAGGGATGTGGAACCTCCTCCTCATTTTGTCTCAAGTCTGGCTGGTCAGGGAGCAGACTCTGAGAATAAGAACTGCTTTTCCAAACTTACACAGTCCTCTCCAAGAGTGCTGAGCACACTGCAGCTTCCTGCAATGATGACATTGTTTTCTGCTTGTTCTCAATGCATACGCCTTTGTAAATCCCTTTCCCTAGTTTATATAGGTCACTGAAAAGTCTTCAAGGGACTATGGCTGAATAGGTTTTAAAAACATTTTGATGTCACCAAATTTGGCCTTTCAGTTTATAACACAATTGTTACATTCAGTTAAAGCAAATTACAATTTTTTTTGGAGCAAATACTACTCAATCTGAGGACAGGGATGAAAATTGCTTGTCTGTGCTTCGTTGTTAGTTACACTGGTTACTTGGTCCAGTTCTTGGCTTTCCAATTAATGGGCAAATGCATCCAGCCAAAACAAACCAGTAGGAGATCTTTGCAGAAGAAAACAGTTTACGTTCAGAAAGATTATAAGCCTAGAATTCACTATTCCTGCTGAAGCATTTTTGAGCACTGCAGTGGCTACACAGAGTCACAAATACACCCAAAACAAATTTTCTTTTTCAGATCCCAATAAGGATGTGAAGTGTTTTGTTTTAGGTTTTTACTATTTGTTCAGGTATATAAATTACATGCATTTTCTGTCAATGAGTCCTAGATTGAGACCCTCAGCATTAGTATGCACATCTTTTTGGAACAGATGGCACTGAACAGAAAATGAATCTCTATTGCTTTTCTTTTGTGTCAGTTTCTGGTAACTTCGGTCTTGGGCAACTACAGCTACCTGTGCCAGCCAGTGGATTACAGCCAAAGTGAAATAGGAAAGAGGGTACAGTTCTATACAAAGCTTGCCTTAGTCCCTGCTCCTCTCATGGTTGTGCAGATTGTCTTGCTGATTAAATAACAATTTGCATGCCTAAGAAGGCTTTTACTCCAGTTTGTTGCTTGTAAATCTACTTCACTTAATTGTCTGCTTCAACAGTTGCACTTTAGTTCTCTATAAATTAATCATCTTAGTCAACATAGCCATCTAAGTTCCCTCTTTGATCACTGGAGAGAGGGTGATCCCACCATCTGAAGATAGATGTCTAATATAGATATTGCAAATTTCCTCTGAAATAGATGTGGCTATCCATTATTATATAATGATTCTAGGTGATAACAACAAGAAAACCAATTTTTATCTCCTCAGCTTTGCATGACATAAATCTTACTCAACATTTCTTTTAGCAGAGGGATTTGGCTAAAACTATTCCTTGTCTGGTCATCACAGTTGGGGGGTGGGGGCTGGAGGGGGTGGGTCCCACCAGCTTCAGCCTTCCAAAATGTTGCATGAGTTTTTCTGTTTGAATTTAGAGATATTATGCTTTACTTCTAGATATACCCAGGCTTCGAACAGATGCAGACATGGATTTTATCTTTTCAGTTTTTCAGAGACTTGCCATCAGGCTAGAGACAGCTTCTGAGCAGCTCACCTTGCCTCGTCAAAGAGCAAGCAACTTAGCAAACCAATTATCTGACCAGCCAAAGCAATCCCGAGTACCTTTTCTCCCCACGGATCAACACTCCTTCCTGAGCTCCCACCCTGAAAACGCAACAGCCATAAAAGAGCCCCGTAGTTTTTCCCTGTGCTGACGATCCCAGGTGGGCACCGTCCACACAGCGCAGAGCTGAGGATCTCGGGCCATGAGGCTGAGCAGTGACTTTGCTTTGAGGTCTAACAGCGTTTCCTTGTGCTGCCCAGCAGATGGCAAGAGTGTGTTGGTGGTTCTCCTCCAAAGTCATCGAGCTGCTCGACACGGTAAGGAGGGTTCGGCTCCATAGCGGGACTGGTGCTGTGAATAAATCACTGACCTGTCAGGAAGGGGCAGGCTGCCAAAAGCTAATGTCCTCGGTTGATCCTGTATTGATTTGGTTGCTGCTTTTCAGTAAATGCTGTTTTCATGCGTTCTGCTCTGCCTGTTCATGGGAATAAGGCTGACACTGTTAAAGAAGAGGGCTTGGACTCAGCGTGCTGGTTTTTGACAGCGTTTGGCTTGCAGGAGTCCAGCACCTCCAGCAGATATCATCCCACTAGGCTTCCTCAAAAGCTTCTTTCCAGAACAAAAGAATCGCTGCTGTCCCAGATGCCTGGGACACATTCATGTCCCAGCACCTTCCCTGTGAGTGGGCATTCCCTCTTAACCACAGTGCTAGGGGAGAAGCTTAACTGTGGCTATTGCCAGATGGTCCCTCAAAATCTTAGCTACCAGTTGATTAAGGCCACCAGACAAGATCTGCCATTGCCTATCTGGCTGAATAATAGTCATTAGTTGGGCAGTAAAGAAACTGCAAGTGTGCAAATATTTTTACTGCCACAGATTATCCCAAAACTATGGGGTAAAGGTTTGCCTCCATGTGAAATTGAAAGTTCACCTGAAGACAGTGCCATCTTACAGCTTGTCTCCAGGACTACTATAAATAGCTGACTGAACTAACAAGGGAATCCCATCTCTCCGCTTGGTCAGCAGGAGTAAGCTATGTTCTAGCCTGTCTCAGACTTCTCAGTCTAGTGCTCTTCAGGGGATAAGTTGACAACACACTGAAAAGTGAATCAGCATGCGGAGCCCTCCTAGGCCTATTGCCAGCACGTTGACCAGTGTGTTCTGTTTTCATCAGCAACAAAAGCAGCTTTTTGACAGTCCTGAGTCTCTGAAAAGCAGATTCATTTTTTTTTATGTATGTGTGTGCGCACTGAAACACAGTGACCTGACACATATTCATCTGCCAAAATCATTCTCTTTGCTAATGCAAATTCCAGAAGGGCTTGGGCATTCAACACAGCACTTTTTCTGTGGATCATTCTCTGATATCAGTAAACATCTGACCTATGTCCTGAAAAGAACCAGACCCAAGCAACTGCAAATTATATGAGTCAAGAGATTCAGATGTGTTCTCTTTTGACCTTGGGACCAGAATCCAATGGCAAAAATAGTAGGGGCTCTGTGGAAGAAATTCTGCTCTCCAGTTCTTCCACATTCCAGATAATGCAAGATCTATTGCATGTGTTTATTTCCACCAGCTTCTATCCACAGCAGAGGAAATGGGTTTGGGAGATTCAGAATCATAATTAACTATTTTTATCACTTTTAGTGTAAAATCTTTTGTCTAAACCTATCAACTCAAGATTTTACTTTGTCTGGCTTCTTTCAGGTCTGCGCAAGAAACAAGAACGGGTGACTCTTCTGCATGTGTACCATCATGGCACTGTGCTGTTCAACTGGTGATCTGGGGTCAAATATGTGCCTGGAGGACAAGGTATGCTTCCATAGACACCTCATGTTTCAATTTTTCTTATGCTGTGGAGATAGCATAAACAGTGCAGATGGACCGACTAGCAGGTAGGAAGCTCACCTATTTCCAAAGGTGTGAAAAACGTGTGTTTCAGTTGATACCATCTGCTCAGCTCTTTGGGCTATTTAGTCTGCCATATTCACTGCCTCATCCAGAACGAAAATGTGCCAGTCATTCCTTGTCCAAACAGAAACAATAATATCCTATACAAGGTTGATGTATATCTCCACCCAGACCAGCGCTCCCTCCGCCCCCATTCCCCATTGCCTGGTGCAACAGCCCAGGTTCTGGCTCTCCGTTTCCTGCTCTGATTGTATCCAGCCTAGTCCTCGCTCCCTTTCTGGACTGTATCCAGACTGCTTCTCCTTTTTGCTCCATCAAAAGAGAGGCATCTGAGTACTAGGCTGCTATAGGTAGGCCCTACACAAGATGCTGGGATATTCTTTTTCAGGAAAGCTATGTTGGCTACACGGCCTTGACACCAGAATGGTATGAAATGCTTCGGTCAGAAGATCAAGAGTTCTCTCCTCTGCCTTTGAAGCTCTTTCTCAGTCTCTAAACACTGGACACGAGACATATATGCTGAAAGGAGGAGAATATGATATGCTTCCTAGGCAGAGCCTGGATTGTAGGCTTGTGCAGAGGGGTGATAAGATGTATTTTGAAACCATCATTACATTGGCTGTGAGCTCTTCACAGGGTTAGTCGTGAATGGTTTGCGTGTCTTGTTCATCCTGACTTCTTTACTCCTCAGCCTTCTTTATTGGGATGCTAAACTCCTTTGTACGCATCTTCATGTATGGCTATTATGCCCTGGCCAGCCTGGGACCACAGATGCACTGTTACCTGTGGTGGAAGCGTTACCTAACCATCATGCAGTGGTAATTACTTCCATGTGTTCATGTCTGCACTGCCGTGTCTTGGGTGTGATGGTCCCTTGGTCCCTGCTGTCTCTGTCCCCTCATTGGCTCAAGTCTTGCTGTTTGCTACCTATGGAAGTCACCATGTCCTTAGGTGTCCTCATGTACCACTATGAGAGGTGAACTGATTGGTGATATTCTCTGAATGGTATACCCACAAAAGTAGCAAGAGGCCTTCAGTGACCATATCAACAAATAAGCCCTCACCTTTGTAATGGGAAGGAGGAAGAAAAATTAAAAATAAGAGTTCTCCCTTTTCTGTGGCATATGGCAGCCTTTTCCCCTCTGGAGCCCTGGAAACAGCTTGATTTTGAGAGGTGTGGGGTGGTAACATGGGAAGACTTTGGATTCTCAGTAGGGCAGCCTTCATTCTGTTTTTTCAAATAGGAAGAGTATGACTAACTGCAGGCAAACAGAGGTCAATTAAAGAAAAATATATGAGTTTTACTCTTTCTGTAGATAATTACTTTGGATTTTCTTTCCCTCATCTCTGAGAGGTGACAAATCCTGACAACCCTGTGGTTTTTCAAAGATTCAGCATAAAAACAATGCTCCAGACAAGGACAATGATTATAATTAAGCACGTAGGAGAGTTAATTCCACACAAAGAGAAGTTATGAAAACCAAAAGTGCACAGTTACCAGAGAAGAGCTAAGGTAGATGTAAAATAGTGGTGCACTGGAGGCTGGTCCGGAATTCTTATTTATCCTAAATGGTGAAAGCAGAAGAAAGAATTGAATTAAATGAAAATATATTTGTAATGCAAAATATAGCACAAGAAATCAGGTTTTATTTAACATACTTTCAGTAGGTAGAACTCATTGCTTCAGAGTATTGAGACAGGCGACTTAGTAAAATATATTAAAAAAAGGATTAATGTTTAAATGAATAGAAGTAGCATCTGTAGTTCCTCTCTGTAAGCTAAAATACAAATAAAAAACATTATGGGTACAGTAATTTGATAATACTACAGGGGAAGAGAAGGAGTCTCCCATCTTTAGTTTCCATATTCCAAGATCTCTAACTAGCCTGTGGCAGAGAAGTGACACAAGGGCAGTGGTCTGCTCTTAGATGGGAGAGGCTGAATTCCAAACCTGCTCTGTGCAGCAGTGGGTAAACCTCAATGTTTGGAGGACACATGTCACCCTTTCATGTTGGGAGAACACTGCTGGGCTTGAAAAACAAGTATTTCGGGGATGTCAGGAGAGGCAAGCAGATGGTACACTGGGTTGAGGACACTACTAGTATGTTGTGAAACACTCTATGAGTGACCAAACGGTCAGTTGGGGTATGTCTCATGTAGGATTCCTAATCTGGCTGCTTCTTTTTTCCCCCTCTTCCAGTGCCAGTTTGTAGCCATTGCTGCTCATTCTTCCTACAACCTCTTCACAGAATGCACATTCTCTGATGGCTTCAGCACTGCAGTCTTCCTCTACATTCTCAGCCTCGTTGCTCTCTTCCTACACTTCTACTATCAGACCTACATTAGGGAAAAGCAGAAGCTAACTTAAAGAAAATCAAAGAGGAGAGTGAGCACGGACTGATGAACTCGCACATTCTCTGCTGCTTCTAACATGATTGCATGAAGAAAATGTGTTTGGGGAGTGTGTGTGAGGCTCGTGTGCGGACTCATGGCTGCCTTCAAATATCTCAAGTTAGGAAGAAAAAAGGAATGACAAAAACTCAGGGATTAAGGTATTGAAGAGCACACTTAATTAAGCTGATGCAAAGCCAAGCCAAGTAATCACCAGCATAGCAGCCTTTGTGAAATTAGCACCAGAAGATCTCCCCCTTCCCTTCCATCTGTTAGCTCAGTTTGCAAGATCTAACATCCAGACATGACTCCTTGGCTCATTTATTAGGCTATAGAGGGTTCTTTGCTTTCATAAAACTATCTCAGCTTACTGTCCAAATCAAGCAGGGTCAGGTGCCTCCAGCCTTGAAAGCGATGTCCATGTAACAGCAGTCAGGAGCCGACTGGGACTGCAGGATGGACTCACCTGTACCTCCAGCCTTTCCTATTAAGGAAGCTCCCACTAGACTGGGGTGAAGGACAGCTATATGGCCCTTTATATTAGCATAAGCATGAAGGAAATTGGACATTACGTTGTCCAACTGGACAGATGCTTCTGTTCCTTCTCTGTTCTGAAGGTAAAGAAGGCATTATCAGCACTTTCATCCTAAGTAAGAACCTAATGCAGTAAGAATCATCATGTATCATTTTCTGGAATGCTTATTTTCCTTTTGTTACTCTCATAACAATAGAGAACTTCAATGCATGAAGACTACTTCGCATTGCTCTTTGTAGATGCCATATTTTTTAATAGAAAGAATAGATTGAGGTTCCCTATTCCTAACTTGTTTCCTCCAGTTTGTTATTATTGTTAACATTATTATTATTTTAAAATTTTGCTTCTCGTCAAAGATAAAAAGTTTTGCACCACCATAAGTAAACACCTCCATTACTTAATTGTGCAAGTATTAATACAGAATGTATAAAGTCAAATAACTGGCTAATGCAAAGCTGCATAGCTCCATTGACTATAGCACATCACTTATTGACTCCTTTTTTTGCTCCTAAATCAACTACAACTAGAATTTGGCACTTGCATTCATCTGCAGGCAATTAAATACTGTTAAAGTTTTGATCTGGTAGTGCTTTGAAAATCTTAAATTCAGATTTTAAAGTACAGAGTGTTATTTATTTATTGCATTCTGCTTTGTTGTATAAAACAAGTATTATGGAGTAGTGATTTTTCCATAGTTGAAACACAAAGCTCTTGAAGGAGAGGATTAGAATTAGTAACATGGTGCATTGCTATTGCCAAGCCAAATTCACCTCGCATGTAAAGAAGTCTAACTCCTCTGGGAATGTCCAGAGGATTAGATGCTAGCCTGAACCTAGCAAACGATGTTCACAGAAAAATTGTATGCTCTACATCGATCTGTTGTTTTGGCTATGCAAAACAAATGCAACTTGTTCATCACCAGGCTGTGTTCATATGCCAAACCTTTCCTTTAGCTACTGCATGCACATGTATAAGATAAAATAGTATTCTTCCATTCCTTGCCCTCCTCCCTTTCACACACATACACAAAGGATTCGCTTACATTACCACAATGACACCTCATAAATGCCATTTCATTGATTTGAATAGCCTTCTGTTTTTCACTGGTGAGCATGAAAAGCAAAAGCGGGGCTTATTTTGCAGCTATGTGCTAGCTGCTTTTCTTCAAGCCAAATATTTCTCCATGCTACTTACTATAGGAATTCTACTGCATTTGCATCCTAGAATGCTACTTTTGTTAAAGCTTTAATAATAAACCTCTGGGTGGATCCACTCTTCTTCCCTTTGTTTGCTAAGGCAGGAAAAAAAATCTGCTGTGTACCTAACATACTGTATTCATGTTGAATGTTATGCCAGTGGCCTCTCCAGCACTGATGACTTAGTGAAAGTAAAGCTGTTTCATTACTCCTATCCATTTAATAATTCACTCATTGCCCTATCCTGCTTAAACCATCAGTACTTTTGGCCCCCTGGTGTAGAGCATATCCTCCTGCAGCTGGCTACATTATCTGTGCTTACAAAGAAATCTAATTAATTTAGCTCCTTTTCCTGTACGTGAGGGGATCATGAGTAGGTCTCAATCTGAGTGTCCCTTCACATAAGCTTTTTCAGATTGTAGCGAATAATTTCAAGGGCTTCACTAATAATTTTATACCAGAGTGAGCATCAAATATTTTTATTTTCCTTGATGCATTCATAATTCATGACCGCTTAAAAATGAGAAATGAGCAGGAAATTTGGATGAGATTACTTAATGTTTTTGCAAATCCACTCCTTTTTAAAATATATACATTTATAAACGTGTCACTCAGCTTTTTTTTTAAGCAGCCTATGCAGCTTAATTTGTGTCTGTGTATGAGAGAGCTTACTGCAGTGGATTCTGGGCTGCAACTAGCCACATAGATGGTAACAAAATACAAAAGTATGAATTTGCCACCTGACAACTTGTAGTAAGTGACTGATCACCTGAATCACACGCCACTGTAACTATTTGTCCTAGACATGCGAACCTTGATCTTTCTATTCCTGTTCCTCTTCCTCACAGCCTGAGTGAGTGGCCTGATCTTGCACTTTTGAAATGGTAAGAGTGTTTTGTCAGTGTGACTTCAATGACCATAGGATGAAAATGAGCTATTTTCAGCTGGGTGATAAGGAGGGATCAAATTTGCTCAGAAACACCATGCTTTGCATACCAAAATAGATCCTGGGATGAGGTACAGCCATTACAAAAGCATTGATGCAAACAAAACTCACTTGCGAGAATATCTGCACTAGAAGTGAAGATAAAATTGCAT
This sequence comes from Aegotheles bennettii, assembly GCA_013398125.1. Classification (NCBI taxonomy): domain Eukaryota; kingdom Metazoa; phylum Chordata; class Aves; order Caprimulgiformes; family Aegothelidae; genus Aegotheles; species Aegotheles bennettii. The sequence continues at coordinate 110 of VZRW01005846.1, read as the reverse complement.
AGGTATATCTGAGTAGCTCTGCAGGTAGGCCTTAACTCTTCGGTCCTTCATATCACACTCACTTGTCTTCATTCTTCTGTTTTAAATTGGGATATCACAGAATCACAGAA
>VZRW01005845.1:156354-185889 GCA_013398125.1 Aegotheles bennettii | reverse complement strand
TCGCTTTCCTTGCCAGTTTGTCTGTGTGAACACAAATACTGGATCAAGCTTTCCTAACCACAGCAGGAGATCGATTTGTGCCCTTAAAAAACAAGTTACCTTCCTTATCTTAGCTTGAATACCTTGCAGCATTATGAATGATCTTAATTACACAGCTCTCTTTACACACAGGTTCATGAATATGAAGTACTCTGATTAAAGTAATGCTGAAGTTTGGTACACATTCATCTCTGGGAGTAGCTCTATCTCAGTTAATGGACTTTCAACAGGGATCAGTTCTGCCTGCTGTGGCGAGGCACTGTCTCACATAATGCATACAACCAACAATTAGATGATGAAGTGGCATGGCAAAAAGGAGATTTAGCTTTCTGGGGTGAAACAGGGTGAGCATCATGTTACAACTACAAAAAGCCATACATGAGTTAGCTTGAGGGAAGGCAGTTACGCTGAAACAAAATAGCCCTGCTTTCATTAAGGCTGAAGCTCCAGCTATTTTATGTTTCCTCCTTAACCCACTTGGTAATTATTGTGCACATCTAGCCAAAGCCAGTCATAGAGTGGAGCATGCCAGGCCCCCATCCAGCGTGGCATGAGGACTCTTCTGTGCAGTGAGTCATAGCCTGATTCTGGCTACATCTGCCACTTCCATTGTCCCAGAACAACCCTTCTGGCTGCTGGTATCATACCGTCCCTGCCTAAGGCTGAAGCAAGCCAGGAAGAACTGAGGGGATGTGGCAGACCACAACCTATGGCCAAAAGGTGATGTTTTCAACATGAAGATGATTAATCTCTTAGTAGGTGACAACTATAAGAACCGTTTCTCTGGCAGCAAGCTTCCAGGGAGGAGCTGTAGTTAGGTAAAGCAGGATTTGATGTGAGCTAAAGACAACTAAGGAGGTTCATGTGAAAAAGGAAAGCAAAAGTCCAGGCTATCGTTTTTGGTGGACACAGCTTCACAGTGAACAAGAGTCAGAATGAATTTTCTTAGCCACAGCAACAAAAGCAGGGCCACAAAGTCTCTGGTAGGACAATGAAAATGGACCCATTGAATATGGGGAGAAGCAAGTCTAGCTAGGGATACAATCTTCTTTTACTGAGAGAGTAAAGGCAGATGTCTGAAGATCAAGTCTTAGATCTTGCATCAAATCTGGCAAGTTTGCTAAGTAGATTTTTAAGGCTTTTGATTTTGGCAGCCAATTTTATCTGACTGTTATGGTAAGTCAGAGACCTCCCAAGTGCAAAAGCTGAGCAAAAGATCAGATATGAATTGCTTTTTTTCCGCAAACTAAACTTCAACACCAATCGGTTTTATACGTTCTCCTTCCAAGTGCCAAAAATTATTAAGATATCAGTAAGTCAGGGCTCCAAAAGCAAACTCAGCTCTGAGTTTGTCCTGTGAGAAACTGGAAACTATGGATCAGGAATGCTTCCCATCTAAGAAGAAACTTCTTCAAGTGTCATTCCTGTGGAAGAATTATATTACAATATTCCTAATTTACGTTATTGACAACAGTTACCTAATATCATCCTAATGGAAAATAAATGCAGTTATAATACTTTGTGTCTTAGAGAGGAAATACAGAAACAGAAGCATAAAACATTTCACACTTTTGTCATGTATAATGTCAAGGAATATTAGCTGCCCTGAGAGAGAAGAGTTCTTATCTTGCTCTTCATGGTATGTGTGTGGCTTTTTACTTTTGAGGAAATGATGAATCATATTTACAGAAATCGTTATTAAAGGGGACACCAAATTTTTTATAAGACAAATAATCTGTTTCAGAGCTGAACAGAAAAAAAATGTTATGAATTAATGTTTCCCTGCTCCTCTAGCATACAGCATCATATGAATTGTGTCTTAATTCAAGCAAAAGTTTTATCTGTTTGGGGAAAAGGGAGGGGAGAAGAATTATAATATACATGCCTCAAAAATCTGAAGCTGCCAGGCTTAATAAATCACAGCATTTCTGAAACTGACTACTATTGTTCTGAACATATCCCCATTCTCCTTTCTGCGATGAGAAATGTACTTGTACTTTCTATTTTCATAGCTGAGCGAGTGCCCTAGGGGCACATACAATATTCCTTCTTATTTATTTATATTTTAACACCAAAAAAACTTTATGATTTTATGACAGAACAATGACCTGTCATAACGTTACTGGGAAAGGCTCAGCTTTAGGCCTTATGAAAAGACTACATTTGTACTGGCCTTGGAATCGATTGTTTGCTTACAAAGGGAAGAAAATAAGACCTGCTTCCAAAAGTTAAAAAAATGAAACAAAATAAAACTAAACAACGTAAGATAAGATATGAACATGCTTAGAGCACCCAAAATCCCTTGACATCCTCCTGGTGTGCTGAACACTGCTGCTTTGACAAAGACAGGCTGGAGAAAGGTTTGTTTACATTTTACTGCCAGCTAACAGGGATGGACACTGTGCCACGTTGATCACTGGTACTGATTCAAGAAGCAGCTCCCCACTGACTTGAGAAAGTCCAGAAACATTTCCCCTGGGGAAATCCTCAAACAGTACATTCTCAAAGAGCACTCATCTGCCACCAGAGCAAACAGAGACACATGAGACAGACACATAGAAGGACAAGAAAACTGCGAGAAGGAAAGGGGAACACAGTGTTTGGATGCAAGTCCAGAATCATCCAGATGTTCAGAATTGACAGTGGACTGGGATATACAGCAAGTTTTCATTCCCACAAGAAGTGAATAAATCAGCTCCAGCACTCAATCAACCCATCCTTCCTCCTCCCAGGACTCTTTTCACAGTTGTCATGCGTCTGTGTGCACTGTGCTTCATCAGCCTTACTTTCCTCTTCTCTTCTCTGCTCTCTCATCTCATCTCGTGCCAGACTCTTTCCTGTGTTTCCATATCTACTGGCGTAACTGAGTAGCTTCTATCCATCTTCTGACTTATCGTTCAGCTACTCTATGTCTCCTTGCTGTGTACAGAGCTCTAGACATCTCTGGCAAATAAAGAACATGAAGCAGAAACTTGAGCTCTGTGGAGGCCTGTTTGTTTTGGCTGTCGCTGTAGTTTTTATTAATAAATGCCTCCTGGTAGGCTAGACTCTATTTATCATGACATATGTTATCTAGCTTATGTTCTTATACAGTATTTATTACAAAGTTTAAGTTATGCACAAAACTATTTCTCTCTCTCTTCCCAGGCAGTGAGAAGGGTGGTTATGTTATTTTAATGAATATGCTTGTCTTATGTTATTATTGAGTAGCTTTGGTTAAAAAATGATCTTTCTGTTTTATTTTGAAAGTGTGAAATATGTGGTTGCTGTGGTCCTTTCCCATTGGAGCAGGATTTCTAATCCATCTGCACATTAATAATTCTCCAACTTCTTCTTTGCTCCTATCTCCCAACTGTGGATTTTTCCCAGACCACTTTAGTTACTCCTCTTTCCAGCCTCGCCCATCTGATTGGTTTGACACTTACTTTCACACACCACGTGCTGTAATCAAGAGCTAGACTAGATCAGCCAAAAAAGGAAACGTCCATTCCCACACTTGCCAGCACCTCCTCCAATACCGCAACTGAACCCTAACTCCTGAAAACTCTTGTTTAGGATTACAATGACATCTTGAGAGAAAACATTCATCTAGTCTAATTTGAGGGCATGAAAAATTCAGACTAGCTTCAGGAAGAGGAGACAGATATTGTGATAATTTTCCAAATGGAACCTCTGCTTCTAAGTAAACACAGTGCATCTTTCAGATAGGGTCTGATCTCTTAGTTGAGTGAATACATTTCTGGGACACCAAAGTCAGGTTGCACCAAGCAGACAAATGAACTGCTCAATATAAATCCTAGATTTCTGCACAATTTTAGCTCTACTGGTGAAAATGGGTTAGAAGTGCAAACACATTTTCTGATTATCTAGTGTTAGTAACAGTATCCTAACAAAAATGAGGTAAGAATGCAGCTTTTCTAGTCTCAGAAAGACCTGCATTCACGGAATAGCAAGGTCTAGATTAGATTAGAACAGGCAAAGTTTATAGGTGTTACACATAGAGTATATAATACCTTTTCTTAACATGAAGCTGTGTACTTGTTCTTTTGTTTTCTCAAGAGATCTTTAGTAAAGGTATTGTGCAAAATATTGTCTTGAGCAAGCTCTATATTGCTGAGACAGCTTGGTAATTTTAGTGTTTGCTGTCTCGCTTCACAGGTCCTTCCATTCACAGTGATTTATACAAAGTGTTCTGTTTTGTATCTCTCACAAACTCTTTTAATACTGCACTAGGTAAACAGAATGTCATCAGATTTCCAGTCCTTCCTGGGTAATTTTCCCAAGTTATGTAAATGTTTATCTTAATTCTACTTCTTCCTCTGCACTTTTAAAAAATATTTTTGCTCCTTCTCTGTGTTGAGCCAGTGTGATAACTGCTGTGCAGGATCGAGACAAAAGAATACCAGGGCTGGGTGCCAAGGAGCAAGGCTGCAAGTACCTGGCCAACAGCATAGTCTTTGATTGTCAGTTACCCACAAAGGCATAAAGCCACATAGAGATCTTTTTCAGCATTATTACCCAAACCCCCCAAATACACCTAGTGGAAAGCTCCAGTGAGGTAATTCAGCAGACTAGCTCTCTGTGTTTATGCAGTAAAACTAGTTGCTCCTGTAAACATGTTCACAGGTGTGCCAGTGCCAGACATGTACACAGCAGTAGAAATTTAGATCAAGACTTGATTCCCCTGATTATTTTTCCCACCATCAAACCTGTGTTGTATTTGGCAAACCAGCTTCTGGGGAAATGGAACAGCATGCAAAGTGCTGGCAACAATTCTGTTTGATATGCTTAAGTTAATGAATAGAAAACAGCTCATGTCAACAATGTTTACATTTCTCATGTTTTCTCTCTTTAACCATTTGAACTGAACTATATAAAAAGCACTTTAGAATGTGCTATGTGTATAAAAAATCAGTACTCTTACAAATAAGTCTAAGTTTGCCAGTGTACAAAGTTGTTGATAGGTTGGGGATCATTTCCATAGCCAAGTAGTGAATCTAAATCAGCGGAAGACACCGAAACCTCAGTACAAGCTTTCTTCCAGACAAGTTTTGCTTTCTTTCCAGCTGAGAAAAAGAATAAAATAAAATCAATAAAAGATACAAGGCCAGATAACTACAGAAATACACAGATTTCAGTGGGTGGGATTCTGAAGATAACCATCATATTTCAGTGGAATTTGAAAAAAGCACTAAATAAACAATTCAGCTTCCAAGAGGTTGACACATTAATCTTTCTGCTTGGAAAACCAAAATTCTGCTCCTACTATAAGTGTTCCTTGTATAATCCCTTTGTTTGGACACCCATCTGCTATCAGTTTCAAACTTGGTTAATGAAATGGACTTAGAGAAATAGGTATGTGTTTTAGCAGCACAGATAAATTCCTCCTTAATTGCTCGCACCTTCTATGTTAAGTTTCTAAATATGGATATGTAAGTCAGAAGCCTACTCTGATTTGATAGGATTTGATGGCTTGTTTCTTCTAACAGTCATGCCAAGCAAGAACATCTTATCTCTCTCTCCTATGACTATGTAAGGAGCATAAAGAAAAAGGGACCAATTACTAAGCTAAGCTTCTACAGCGTTTAGATGTTTTAATTTAATTGTGAATACCCAAACCCAGGTAATCATCCAAAAGTCAGAGTACATACCATATCAATAAATACTGGTCATCAATCAGCAGCTGTGAAATTGTAGAATCATAGAATCATAGAATGGTTTGGGTTGGAAAGGACCCTGAAGATCATCCAGTTCCAACCCCACTGTCATGGGCAGGGACACCTCCCACCAGACCAGATTGCTTAAAGCCCCATCCAGCTGGCCTTGACCACTTCCAGGGAGGGGCAGCCACAACTTCTCTGGGCAACCTGGGCCAGTGTCTCACCACCCTCACAAGAAAGAATTGCCTCCTAATATCCAGTCTAAATCTATCCTCTTTCATTTTGAAAGCATTTCCCTTTGCCTTATCACTCCATGCCCTTGCAAAATGTTCTTCTCCAGCTTTCCTGTAGATTGCCTTCAGGTACTGGAAGGCTACTATGAGGTCTCCCTGGAGCCTTCTCTTCTCTAGCCTGAATAACCCCAACTGTCTCAGCCTGTATTCATAAGAAAGATGCTCCAGCCCATTGATTATCTTTGTGGCCCTCATCTTCACTCAAACAGCTCCATGTCTTTCTTATGCTGAGGACTCCAGAACAGGACACAGTACACTCCAGGTGGGGTCTCACAAGAGCCAAGCAGAGGTGCAGAATCACCTCCCTCAACCTGCTGGCCGCACTTCTTTTGCTTCAGCCTAGGATACAGTTGGCTTGCTGGACTGCAAGCGCACATTGCCAGCTCGTGCTGATTTTATCATCAACCAACACCCTCAAGTCCTTCTCCTCAGGGCTGCTCTCAATCCATTCTTTCCCCAGTCTGTATTTGTGCTTGGGTTTGCCCTGACCCAGGTGCAGGACCTTGTACTTGGACTTCTTGAAATTCATGCAGTTTGCATGGGCCCACCTCTCCAGCCTGTCGAGGTCCCTCTGGGTGGCATCCCTTCCTTCCAATGTGTCAATTTCACCACAGAGCTTGGTGTCATCAGCAAACTTGCTGAGGGTGCACCCCATCCCCCTATCCACGTCACCAACAAAGATGTTAAAGAACACTGGTCCCAACACTGACCCCTGAGAAACGTCACTGATCTCCACTTGGATACTGAGTCGTTGACTGCAACTCCTTGAGTGTGACCATCCAGCCAATTCCTTATCCACCCAGTGGTCCATCCATCAAGTCCATGCCTCTCTAATTTAGAGACAAGGATGTTGTGCAGGACAGTATCAAATGCTTTGCACAGGTCCAGGTAAATGACATCAGTTCTTCTTCCCTTATCCACCAGCTGTGAAAACCCTTCATAAGAGGCCACCAGATCTGTCAGGCACGATTTGCCCTTAGTAAAGTCATGTGGGTTATCACAAATCACCTCCTTATTATCCATATGCCTTAGCATATTTTCCAGGAGGATCTGGTCCATGATCTCACGAGACACAGAGGTGAGACTGACTGCCCTGCAGTTCCCTGGGTCTTCTTTTTTTCCCTTTTTAAAAATGGGGGTGTCTCGGTTTAAGTATCCAGGGCGAGCCACAACCCAGAGAACAGAATTGCTTTGTTACTCCCCTCCACCCTCCCAGAGGAAGATAAAAGGGGAATAAGGAAGAGAGACATAAAGATTGGAAGTTAAAACTGTCACAGATTTAATGAAATGGGGAAGGGGGAGTAACAGGCAGCAAAAGGAACAAAATATACAAGTACATACAAAACCCAATTCCAATGATCGCTGATACAAGTTCCCGAAAGTCCCTTACAACAAAACCAATGCAGGGAAAAGGGTCCAAAGCTCTGCCCAGCACCCAATGGATTCGGATTCTGCAGAGCATGTGGTGAGCTGGTGACAAAGGCAGGGTTCTTTCTCTTTCCAGGACATCTCCCCATGATGAGAAGGTAAAGAAGGGGAGGCCAGGAAGAAAGAAGGCAGAAACTTCCAGTTTTCCTAGTTTTTATAGCATTTGGCAGGGAGTGGAAGGGAATACGGATTCCTCAGCTTTTCCTGCCCGGGACCCCTTTTCACAAAGGGTCCTAAACTCCATCACCCTCTCTGGGGTGATACCATAAAATTTTGTCTGTGTCCCCTCAAACCATAACAGGGTGTTATGTTTCCCCTCTTCCAGTCAGCGGGAACTTCACTGGACCACCTCGACTTCTCAAATGTGATGGATAGTGACTTTTAGCAACTTCATCTGACAGTTTCCTCAGGGCCCGTGGATGTATCTCATCAGATCCCATGGACTTGTGTATCTTCAGGTTCCTTAGATGGTCTTGAGCCTGATCTACCCCTACTATGGATGGTTCTTCATTCTCCCAGTCCCCCACTTTACCTTCTGTAACTTGGGCGCTGTGGCTTGAGCACTTGCCAGAGAAGACTGAGGCAAAAAGATTGAGTGCCTCTGCCTTCTCCATATCAGGGTTAACCAAGTCTCCCGTTTCCTTCCAGAGAGGACACACATTTTCCCTACTCTCCCTTTTATCACTGACACACCTATAGAAGCTTTTTGTATTGCCCTTGATGTCGTGACCAGATTTAATTCTATCAGGGCTTTACCTTTCCAAACCTGTTCCCTAGCTGCTCAGACAATTTCTCCGTGTTCCTCCCAGGACACCTGTCCTTGCTTCCACCCTCTGTAGGCTTCCTTTTTGTGTTTGAATTTGCCCAGGAGCTCCTTACTCACCCATGGAGAACTCCTGGCATTTTTGCCTGACTTCTCTTTGCTGGGATGCAGCACTCCTGAGTTTGGAGGAGGTGATCCTTGAATATCAACCAGCTTTATTGGGCTACTTTTCACTTCCAGGCTTTGTCCCACTGTTCTCTACCAAGCAGGTCCCTGAAGAGGCCAAAGTCCACTCCTCTGAAGTCCAGGGTAGCGAGCTTGCTGTGTGCCCTCCTTGCTGCCCTAAGGATCTTGAACTCCACCATCTCATGGTCACTGCAGCCAAGGCTGCCCTTGAGCTTCATACTCCCCACCAGCCCCTTCTTGTTAGTGAGAACAAAGTCCAGCATAGTACCCCTCCTCTTTGGCTCCTCTACCACTTGGAGAAGGAAGTTATCATAAACATATTCCAGGAACCTCCTGAATTGCCTATGCCTTGCTGTGTTCTCCCTCCAACAGATATTGGGGTAGTTGAAGTCACCCATGAGGACCAGGGTTGTGAATGTGAGGCTGCTCCTATGTGTCTATAAAGGGCCTCATTTGCATGGTCTTCCTGGTTGGGCAGCCTGTAGCAGACACCCATTATAATGTCCCCTGTCCTCCCTTTATTCCTGACACATAAGCTCTCAGTTGGTTCCTTATCCATCGCCAGACAGAGCTCCATGCACTCTAGGTCATTGATGTAGAGAGTGACACCCATTCCTTGCCTCCCCTGCTTGTCCTTCCTAAAGAGCCTGTAACCTTCCACTCCACCACTTCAGTCCTAGGAGTCACCCCACCATGTCTCCATGATGCCAATAAGACCATAGCCCTGAAGGCACACAGACATCTCTAACTCCTCCTGTTTATTTCTCATGCTGTTTGTTCTTGTGTAGAGTCGCGTACGTTTGGCCCCCGATGAAGCTGACTTACTGGCTGGAGTGGCTGGAATTCCTTTGAGGTATTTCTTCAGTGCTTCCCTGTTGGCTCCTATTACCTCAGGAGCCCCTGGCTCATCTTGTAAAACTTTGAGTGTGCTGCAGTTTGTCCAGCACATGTCCAATTAACAGGCTGAGAGCCCTCGCTAGCATCTTGTCCGTCTAACCTTGGTGTGTTATCCCACAGCTTGTCACAGGGGAGCCTGGTATTATCCCCCCTCCCTCTTCAAATCTAGTTTAAAGGTGGATCCCATCCAATGCCAGCAAGCCTGGTGTCGTGTAGGCCATCCCGTTATCAAAAACCCAAAATGGTGGCTTTGACACCAGCCCCAGGGCCATGTGTTAATAGACTGGGTGTGTCTGGTTTCCCCACTGTCGTTGGAAGAAGAGAAGATAACACAGCACTGTATTTACCAAGTGAATCTGGAATCAGGGACTTTTTGTATATGACTTATGTTAATGTGAAGCAAATAAACTGCTCAGCCTGGATGAAGTCAACATCCCTGTGTTTTAGTTTACACAGAGGTAAACCAGAAATAACAAGAGTCAAGCAGAGCCAAGTCAGACTGCAAGGCTTTGTGGGCCAGTACAATACACAGGCAGCCCCAGCTGGGGGATATTGTGTGGTGCCACATCCCTCATCCAGGACCACGCTTCACCTGGACCAGTGGGTGCTTCTCCATGACAAGTGCTCCTCAGTAATGCAGTCATGCACAAAGAGAAGTAACTATAAACCACAAGTAGAGAGGACACTTCCCTCTACATCTTCCCCATACTTCCTGGTACTCTAGAGCAATTTTGTAGTCTCATTGGGTTAAATGTTTTGGGTTTATGTTCTGCTAGTAACAACCATAGAAAATGGGAAATGAGGTGTGTATTTGATCTTCACAGGCAAAATTGTTGGCTGAAGCAGAAGGAAAAGGTTATTTGTGATCTCCTCCATAAGGCCAAGAGGTTTTTCAAAAATGCAGTACTGAACTTTTGTTTCTATTTTCATTTTTTCACTTTTTATATTTTGTTTCCTCCAGGTGCAAGACGACTGCCATGCTTTTCTTCTAATACAGGCTTGGGCCAGGGAAGAAATGGCAAGAAGAACTGGCAAGGGCAAGGGCAGAGGCACAGAAGGAAACAGATCTAATTTCACACTAGATAATTTACACAAATTTCCGAAACAGTAAAGAAAACATGAACAGTATTTCCACTGAGCATGATATGGAACTTTTTGGACCATCTCTTAGAGGAAAAAATATCCAAAACCTCTTTAAGGCTGAGCTGAACAAGTTCACTGAAAGTTAACAGGACTCATTTTCCTAAATCCTCTGAGTGCTTAATAAAAAAATATCTTACAATATGCATGTTTTCTGCCTGTTGCCAAAAGCAGTCAGCTGCTTCTAAAGACCAAGAATACAGAGAAAAAGGTAACTTGGTTTTCAGTCTCAGCCTGGCTACTTCTTCTTCTGCACCTGGCACAGTCACTCATGTCCAGGAAAAGTAGGTTTAAAATCTCCCTGTTTTGTCCAGTACTACCCTGCTCTCTAGTATTCACAGGCACAAAGGTAGGTTGAAAGTGCTTGGAAAGAACAGAGCTGACAGCTGGGTCTGGCAGCAGACCTTGCTTTTCCTTTCTTCCCACAGAAGTGTTTATGGCCTTTCTGGCTCATGTAAGGATAGACACATACACACCTTATGTAGTCCCCAGGTTTTGCACTTACCTCACTCATATACCATGCCTTCATAATGCACAGACCTACAAAAAGCACACCTGGAGCCTTCAGTTGAAAGGAGATGTCACAGTCAATGCAGAGTCACTCCAGGCACATGAAGGAAGTGCAGAATGGCACTGTCTCACCTATGCAGGCAACCCAATCTCTTCTGCTGCTGGAGAGAGGGAAAGAGGATGTAAAAGATACCATGTCAGATGGGTGAATTAAAAAAAAAAAAGGTTGAACACAGCAACACTTGGAAATATCTGATGTTTCTAAGGAATGTCATTGGGCCTTCTGATTCAAGTTAACTTCCTGATTCGGGTTAGAAAGTTACTGTCTCCTCAAAGGGAAGGTGAATTGCAATATTTTGCACATGAAAGAAGAATATGCACAAAAAGCATAGGTGAACATCACCCAGAATATGTGTTTTTCTTCCTAAGAAGTCCAGTTTCCAGATCAAACATACCTTGGATTATGCTCTGAAGCAAAGAACCAAGAATTTCTTTCTCAATATACCTGAAATACAAATGTCAAAAACAGAATAAAAACCAGGTAGATCAACACCAATAGTTTTTCACTATTGCTTTCCCCCAAAAAAATCTGAAGGATTAGCACCAGCATTCCTCTTCCATAAGAACAAAATTAAGTAATTCCATTTATTCATAGGAACTTCTCTTTGCGTAAAATCAGTACAATGCTGAAAAGGCCCAGCCTAGTTTAGGATTTAAAAGGGTGGGACAGAGAGCAGAAATTATTATCTGGAACCCTGCCACCTCTTCTTCTACCCTAGCTCAAGTGGTTTGCCCTCAGAGAGTGTTTTAAGGCCAAGGAGTTTACCCCTTAAATGGAGTGACTTGATGTGTTTGTGGAGTGGGTGCTTTCATTACAATTGTTTGTAAGTGGCCTATATGGAACTATTGTCCTTTCATCCATACAAAGGAAAAGCAGTATAAATAAACTAAAACCAAAATGAGATACCTTAATACGGGTATGTATTTTATTTGATTTCAAAATATCAGATTTTAGAACTCAAATGGCTAAACTATTTTCTTTGCAGTTTGTTTTTTAAATAAGCCACATGCTTTTTTTCATTTAAAAGCCTAATCACTTGATATTCAAAATACTTTTAACTGGGTAAGGCGGTTATTTTTACCTTCAGTTTTAGGGAAATAATATAGAAGAAAAAAGAATCTCCAATGGATTTTAGCCTAACTGTGGGGAGCATGAAACTCTGGCTAGATTTAATGGAAAAGCTAAAAAAAGGTGCGCATCAAACCTACATATTTTTTTCCTCTTTCCAGCCTAAAATAAATCTTTTGCCTCTGGACTCCTCGCTGTTCTTACTCCTGATATAGGCAGCCTGTTTAAAAAGGGCTACTCAGCATGTCGCACACCCTCTAACTATTTCTGGTGGTGTAAATCATCTGCGTCAGTGCACACAAGAGGGAGAGAGGGCACCACCCGTGCAGCCGGCTTCCCCAGGCACCGTGGAACCTGGGCAATGGCTCCGTACCTCTCCTTCTTCAGTTCCCAGTGTGAGAGAGGTTGAGGGAACATGGCCAGAGCATTGCTCTATTTCAGCTATTCTTGGCCATTATATCAACCTCTCGGGGCCATAGGAAGTGTAATGTAATGCTGTTCTAAATTTATGTCCCAGGCTGGACCAAGATTAGGGGAAGTTTTTGGTCTCCCACTGCGTTTTCAGCTCTGTTTCCTGGGGCAGGGGAAAGGGAAGGGGAAGGGAGAAATACTGACTAGACAGTTAAATTAATTTAACCTAAAGAAGGCAGAAAATATGGATCTCCCCAGCAGCATGTTTAAAGATTGGGTTTTAATAGGATACATTTGCTTTTAATGGGAGTTTCAGTGTTGTCTCTTCAATCTCTCTCTACAAGACACTTCTCACCCACCTTGCTCCTGCTTCTGAGTTAATCCATGCCTTAGAACCAAGAGGAGATGCAACTTTGGAAACTTCCAGAGGATGACTTACAGTGACACCAGTCAAATGAAATTACATGTGTTCAACAAGATCAGCTCAAATCTATATTGATTAAATGAATCTTTATCTCCTCACAGCTCTAAGTACAAAAATATTAAATTCAAGGTGAAGCAACAATCTGTCAATGACATGTTACCTGAAAGGGTTAATTGTGAGAAAATATTATCTGTGGCCAACAGGCAGTTATTCTCTCAACCTTTATGCTGTTTAAAAAACAGTAGTAAGTTCAAGTTAAGCTGGGGTCTGGAGAACCCTTATGGAAATTGTGCTACACACTAGGGATTTCCCATTACATTGTCCATGACCAGGCTCTGGAACCTGAATATTTACATCTTACTTGGACAAGTGATATGTGCCAGGCTTTATACCGCACTAGTGAGAATCTAGAGACGTACGTTTAATAACATAATGAAGTTTGAAATTTATTGTCACTTTAATATTGAAAGATTTAAAAAGCAATTAAACTGCTTTAAAATAGCAAAGAGTTTATGGGAATGCAATATGGATTGGAACAAACAGACCTAAATCAACACTGGTTTGGAAGTCGAGTAAGGACTAAAACTATGGGAGGTAATTCAGGAACAGATGCATCAAATTAATTCCAGTAATACTGGAGTGTTAAAAATGGCAACAGAAGCCAGCTTTGTTCAATAGAATGGAAAAAATAATCATCCATTCTCTCCCTTTCCGCCCCTGAGGAGTTGGATTTTCCCGGCACAGACATTCGTTGGTGGCAGCAGATGCACCAAAATGTCTGGTACCAAGAAACTGAAGACAAATAGAAAACATACATGGGGGAAATGGGAAAAAAAAATACAAAAAAAACCCTACACATAAAAAACCCCCACAAGTGTATGTGGTGAAGAGAGGTGAATCTTCATCTCGTGTTTTACACTGAACTCTTAAAACAGATAATACACCTGAAATACTGAAGATATATATATATCCATATATATATAAGGTCCATAGATATGGTCCATGTACTTGGCTTCATGAAAGTTAGGATTTGGGTAATGTGGAGCTGGATACTGCTAATGACTGGAGTTTTCAACAAGAGGCTTTCACCCAAGATCTCCACTTCCTCCTCACGTTTACTTGCAGTCTACACCGGAACGGATTCTCAGGTTATTCATTCACACCACAACAGCAAGTGTGTGGAGTCACACAACAAAACTATGCAGCAGTTTAAGGGGGAATCAAAGAGGACTGAGTCTCAGAGGCTGGTGTGGAAAGTACACCAGTTACTCATAATAATTTCTAGTCACAACTGGAGTGGATGAGCAAGTCACAATTTGTTCAGCAAATTTATCACTTTTCTCAAGAAATGTCTGTGAACAGACTGTGACTTTTATTAATTTCTCTCCAGTTGGCAAGGGTACACCAAATATTTTATGTGAGTGAATCCTGGCCAATGGATTGCTCACAGACTTATGTCTGTTCTAATTGCTTCAATATTTGACATTCAAGCTGAGGAGGCCCAGATCAAGCCCTGGTTACAACTGATAGAGTTTCATTTCTAAAGTAATGAGAAATTTACCTTTTAGACAGAAGATAGCCATAGAAGTCTTCCCCTCATTTAACACAAAGCATAGCAAATCAGAAACAGATCTCTGGCACTGACAGAAAGGCAAGGAGGAAATAGAGAAAATATTGATTAATGAGATTTATTTGTGCTGCGGATGGTGATCAAAGGGGAGTGAATGCAGTGTGTAGCACTCACCATTGCTTTTAAAACCAAAATTCCTTTGATGTACAGCACAGTATCCGGCCATTATGGGAATTAAAAGAAAAAGCCATGAGAACATTATTAATAAGGGTTTTAGCTGAACAGCTTCAGGCACCAAGCATATAATACCAAGGTTTTTGCTTTTTAAATGACCAGCTGGTGAATAATTATGACAAATTAAGTTTAACTATTATTTGGTTTAGTAAACAAAGCTTCTAGATGCAAACAGCAGTATAGTTTCCATACGGAGCACCCTGTATATTTACAGAGTGGATAAGCATTTAAGCACAAAGAAAAAGACCTCCAGAACAAAGAAAAGGCTCCCTGAGAGCAGAGTGGCTGTGGTGACTGGGGAAGCGACACCACACTCAGCAACGCAGAAGAAGCACCACACCCTATGTATGCAGGCATGTTTTACAGCTTTGCACCCTCTCCTCCCAATTTCTCCTTGCACATCTCTGCTGTCTTCTTCTTTGTCTTTTTGTGTGAAGGTCTGACCAGAGGCTGGGCTCCCCATGGATGCTGCTCAACCCACCAAAACCAGCTCCAATCCTCATTGGTGTCGCTTAACCCATCCCATTACAGCTGATGCTGACAAGAGCTCAGCACCCTCAACCCAGAAAGGGCCACTCCTCCACTTTTTCCACCCTTCGTGGCTCTGCAAGTTTTCTTTGCAGGACACTGGGTGAACTCGAGGCTTCTTACCAGCTCTGATAGAATCAAATTTTGCCAAGGCCAAGCCTAGGCAAGGCCTTTCCTGCCATGCAAAGGGGCAACAAGCCAAAGGGAGGTCTCTGTAGGGTCAGGCTGGCAGCAGCTTTTGCTGCCTGGGAAGGCAGGACAAGGCAGCAGCTTCGGCAAAGAGCTACCACCTACAATTGCAGCTTCTCCCAGAAACTAGGGAGCTCTGACCACCCAGTGCCTCACCAAAGTCTTGAGCTGATCCCACCCACAGTCCCTGTCCATAATCATAGAATCATAGAATCATTTTGATTGGAAAAGATCTGTAAGATCAAGTCCAATCATCAACCTAGCACACTGTCAGGTCCAGCACTAAACCATGTCCCTAAGCACCACATCTACACATCTTTTCAATACCTCCAGGATGGTGACTCCACCACTTTTCTGGGCAGCCTGTGCCAGTGCCTGACAAGCCTTTCAGTGAAGAAATTTTGCCTAATACCCAATCTAAACTTCCCCTGGCACAACTTGAGCCCATTTTCTCTTGTTCTATTGCTTGTAACTTGGGAGAAGAGAGCAATATCCACCTTGCTACAACCTCCTTTCAGGAAGTTGTAGGGAGTGATAAGGTCTCCTCTCAGCCTCCTTTTCTTCAGGCTAAATCACCCCAGCTCTCTCAGCCTTGCCTCATAAGACTTGTGGTCTAGACCCTTCACCAGCTTTGTTGCCCTTCTCTGGACACGCTCCAGCACCTCAATATCATTCTTGTAGTGAGGTGCCCAGAACTGAACGCAGTATTCCAGGTGCAGCCTCACCAGTGCCGAGTACAGTGGGACAGTCACTGCCCTAGTCCTGCTGGCCACACTATTTCTGATGCAAACCAGGATGCTGTTGGCTGCCTTGGCCACCTGGGCACACTGCTGGCTCATGTGCAGTTGGCTGTCAACCAGAACTCCCAGATCCCTTTCTGCCAGGCAGTTTTCCAGCCACTGTTCCCCAAGCCTGTACCTTTGCATGGGGTTGTTGTGACCCCAGTGCAGGACCCAGCACTTGGCCTTGTTGAACCTCATACAATTGGTCTTGGCCCATCACTGCAGCCTGTCCAGATCCCTCTGCAGACCCTTCCTACCCTCAGGCAGATCAACACTCCCGCCCAATTTTGTGTCATCTGCAAACTTACTGAGGGTGCACTTAATCCCCTCATCCAGATCATTGATAAAGATATTGAAGAGAACTGGCTCAAATACTGAGTCCTGGGGAACACCACTTGTGACCGACCACCAGCTGGTGGTCTTTATGAAAGGACCTGCCTTTCATAAACTCGTGCTGACTGAGACTGATTGCCTTGTTGTCCTGCATGTGCCACGTGGTAACACTCAAGATTATCTGTTCCATAATCATCACCAAGGTCAGACTGACAGGTCTGTGGATCCCCAGATCTTCCTTCCAGCCCTTCTTGTAGATAGGCATCACATTTGCCAACCTCCAACCAACTGGGACCTCCCCAGTTAACCAGGACTGCTGATGAATTATGGAAAGCAGTTTAGTGAGCACTTCCCCCAGGTCCCTTGGATGCATCCCATCTATCTCCATAGACTTGTGTGTGTCTAAGGGGTGTAGCAGGTTGCAAACCATTTCCCCTTGGATTATGGGGGCTTCATTCTGCTCCCCATCTCTGTCTTACAGCACAGGGGGCTGGGTACCCAGAGAACAACTGGTCTTACTACTAAAGACTACTGAGACAAAGAAGCCAATAAGTACCTCAGCCTTTTCCTTATCCTTGGTCACTGTGTTTTCCACCACATCCAATAAAGGATGGACATTCTTCTTAGCTCTCCTTTTGTTGCTAACATATTTATAGAAATATTTTTTATTGTCTTTTATGGCAGTAACCAGATTAAGTTCTGGTTGGGCTTTGACTCTTCTAATTTCCTCCCTGCATAGGGGAGGAAATAGTCCCCTGGAGTTGCCTGCCCCTTCTTCCGAAGACCATAATCTCTTCTTTTTTTCCTGAGTTCCAACCAGATCTCTCTGATCAGCTAAGCTAGTCTTCTTCCCCATCAGCTCATCTTTTGACACACAAGGGGCAGCCTGCTCCTGCATCTTTAGGATTTCCTTCTTAAAGAGCATCTAGTCTTCCTGGACTACTTTTCCCTTCAGGACTGCTTCCCAGGGGACACCATCAACCAGTTTCCTAATTCATACATCCTCTCACCATAAAAGATTTCATCCTTACAGGCATTTGTCATGGAAGCAGTGTCCCTCACAATGCTCCATACAAGTTCAGAAAGTTCTGACACTTGCTCAGTTACATAAAATGCATATAATTACTTCGGATGATGTTATGGATCAATATAATCTAATTTTTCTCTTTTGGAAGCTACCTGCCAAGAAACAGGACAAGATGCAGAAGAATGATACTTACTTTACAGCCTTCTGAAAGAGGGATTTTTGAAGAATGTGAAAGGTTTAAAGGAAATTGAGTTTTAAAGACTTCATATAAGAACAGCTTTGTATTTTGGAAAGACCTTTCTAAAAACCAGGAGTTTCATATGTAAAGTGAAACCTGTTATAAGATAAAAGTTTAAGATCAACAGGCTTTTTGCCAGCTCAAAAATTGGTTGATACCACCCTAAGTTTTGCCTCCTCTACTGTTAATCACAGATGATTCTTTACTTACAGAAAAAGAAGCTGCTCTTGTGCTACAACTCCATTGATGAAAAACACCAAAATGCATCTTGCAAAAAAAGAGGATTTTTGAAGAGGTCTCATCCTATTTGTCTAAGAGGATCACATCGTTGTCATTTTTAATTCTTTTATCACCAAAAAAAAAGGATTTTTTTTTTTTAAAAAAGTAAGTAATAGGAACTCTTCTTTAACCAAACTCAATTTTTAATTTATATTTTTTTACAAATATGATCTCACAGCTCATTTGACAGATTGATGTTGTCAACATTGGCACAATGGTAGTGCATCCTGTTAGGACTAGTGCAAGCTTGCAAGACAGAGACTATGAAGCTTGTAAGTGGAGGGGAACTAATACTGAACTAAATAAAATACATTATAACACATGGTACTGCATGGTATAATGTAGAGAGAGAGCATCAAAAAGCTACAAAAACAGCTCATTGACTAAGAAAAGCTAATAAATTCCCAATTTCACCTAAAGTAATGTCTTGAATATATTAAGCAGGGCTGAACAAATTGGTTTTGTTGCAGCATTTGAATCAAAAATGCTTTCTGAAAAAACTCCTCATGATAAAACTGTAGAAAACACTTAGAATATCTTACTGAAAAAAAGAGAGAGAGATCTAAGTGGGTGGGGGAGAGGAAGAGGGAGAGAGAGGGAGAAATCTGTTTTGGGTCAAATGAAATATTCCCTACAGTTTAATAAGAAATCTTTTCTTCCAGGACCAAGATATCAAAGCAAATAAAGAGTTACATTTGAAGTTCTCATGATTGCTCCCCTTTCACGCAAGAACAGAGGAATTACAGGACATCTCCAGGATACTGAAGACTAAGGATCTCTTCTCTGTTTTTCTAATCAGGTGTGAATGCTATCTTCTCCAATTCTCATCTAACCACAGGGTACTACTGCATGCAGACTTTCATTTACCCCAAGAAAGTTGCTTGGTTTTGCTTAAATAATTGAATGTTCATTGGGGAAAGAGAACATATCATAAATGGAATATATTTAGACTCCTACTGCAGGTAAGTAAGCTGTGCCATTGACTTATTCAGTGAATGTTCTGTATTGGAGTGGATCATCTCTAGCAGGATGAACCACTACATAAAACTGAAATACACCATGAAGGTCAGAAACCTCATGGGTAAAAGGTAGAACCGAGGTGAGACATCCCTACACTGACTACTTCTGTCTCCAGGTTAGTGGTAAGAGAGGAACTGTTGCCAACCTAGGCTACTTTCCCTGCTGAGATTAATTTCAAATTAATATAAAAGGTGCAGATTAATTTTTCTCCATGATTTAACTCTTTCTTGACATACATCTCAGTGGAGTTATTAACTAACACAGCCCTAAGAGCAACAGAAAACAGATTTTGACATCAATGATCCTAACATTAGTCCATTAGTCACTTCAGAGAAGTCAGCACTAATTTGCCACACAGCCATCAGAAGCAGGTAGTGAAAATGTCCCAAATCATGTCACTGTTCTTGAGAGAGCCTGGGGATGAAGCAGGAAATTACACACACATTAGCTGGAGCTGATTTTAAAACAAAGCAAGCTATTTGAACAGCTTGATTAATGATGGCCAACCAGGCTTCAGGAAAAGGAGTTGATGTCTTGTTAACTGGCTGGAGTTCTCACAGGGGATGTTGGCCAGGGTACACATACAGGGGAATTGCATAGGGAGCATTTCCTGAGATACTCAGAAAACATTTAACAAACTTCACAGGAGATTAATGTTTCAGATGCAACAAATGTCTTGAACAGTGGGGACAAGAGAAAGAAGTTATATCTCCATCAACTGAAAATTGGCTACAGAACAGAAAAGAGAGTCACTGTAAGGCAGATCACTGTTGGCTGATGAGAAGTTACTTGAGGCAGAGTAGCTGGTTGCGGTGGGGCTGCCATTTCATTAGTCTCACTGGAACTCCATTCAAAGCAGCTGAGAGTCATTACTGCCAGACAGAGCTGTGGAAAAGGTCAATGTGTCGCTCCTTGATTATTTTAGTCCAGGAACACTCTATTATTCCTAAAGGATCTGTAGAATATTCCTCCCTCCCGCCCCTCTCTCCCTCCCTGCACAGAAACAGATGAGAAAACCACTTAAGTGCAAGACATAGGGGGTACTACAGAAAGGGCAAAATTACAAGCCTGTAAATAGGATAGACTGAAGGGGGGAAAAGACAGGCAAAAGAGGTAACAATCTAACCGACCTGTTCAAAATTATCATTCAGATGATGAGTGCTAGATTGAAATAGTTGCTCTGGTGATAGAAGCTGTCTGCTGCTCATCACAAGGACATGGGTTTATGTTTGCCAAGAAACACTTCTTTATGCTGTCCCAGGTATTGTTGCCATCTGCTCCTGGACTGAGTCTTGGAGATTGATGGAGGTTCCCTAACCCTGGAGAATCCCCAAATGATGTGTGGAGAGGTGGGAACCTGCTTCGTTTGAATCCTCCTTAGCAGAAAAATTGTTGCTCCCTGGGGAGCAGGACAGCTGAGCTCTGGTGTGTTATCCTCAGGTAACTGCTACCACCCAACAACATTCAGGACAAAGGTCCAAAACAGCTTTACACTACTTCCCTGGTCACAGTCACCCAGTTACATATCCTGTGATGACTGAGTAAAAACATGTTTTTTAAGTAATAAATGAGGGCCCATGGCATGCTCTTCCTCCAGTTCAGTTCTTTGCTGATACTGTATTTGCCCTCCACTTTACACTGAAAACACAAATTATGTATTTTGGTTTGCTGACAGGATCCCAATTCAACAGGCACAGAGGAATGTTTCTTTTTTCTCTCTCTACCAGTTCATCTTACTGCAGGCCTCATTAGGGGGAATTTCTCCTTTTATTTCAGAACCTCATCTGAATCTTCACACTTCACTAGCTACCCTCACCTTTCTAGCCTCAACCAATTTCCTATTTATTAGAATCTATCTTTTTCAGCTTTTTGCACCATTTCATCAACACAAGGACCTGAATAATTTGACAATTTCAAATTCATCTCTGGCATCCAAAGAAATCAGACGTAATCATCTAGTATAACCTATTGTGACATTAGAAATATGGTGACTTCACTGAATATAACACAACCACATTGTAATACTTGTAATTTTTTATGTCATCAAAGACTAACGCTACTTTTTTCAACAGCTTCCTTGGGCTTTGAATTCCTGGAATGAAAGAAGTAATAACATGATAATTACAACTACAAACACCAAATGAAGAGTAGTTTTTTTGAACCGTATTTTTTTTAAACACTATGAGTTTTAGTTTGCTTGTGTAGCTGCATGATATAATTAGTAGCCTGTACACCTCTCAGAATATGTTACTGTCAGGAAAAAGTTGAGCTGCTCCACAGAAATAAATAAAGCAAAGGTTCACATTACTCCAGCAATCACTGCATGCTAAACAGAATTTTTCAGTTTACCAGACACATTTATTCCGTCTCATAAGTATATCGTTGAAATAATAAACAAGTGGCTTTTCTATTCCTAATACACTTTAAAAAAAACCCACCTCTTCTTTCTGAAAGAAATTATTCCTAAATTATATTAATGGCATCCTTCTTTTTTATCTCCCATATTCACTCATCCTGAATTTATTTTTTCACATTTCTTATTGTACAGAAATAATTACTATCTTACCTAACACAAAAGTTGCAATTTTGTTGGAGTTCCAGAAACAGTAGCCCTTTCACAGCTTCTCACATTTCTAAAACTATTTGTCTCAACTCAGTACCAGCCCCTCTTAAAAAGGTTCATTTTGCTGCATAAGACGTACAAAAGAATTTTAAGTAATATCTACAGGCATTTAGGGTTTGATTCACAATCAATTGAAACCGAACGGCTGACTGCATCATCCATCAATTCAATATTCTACACATAACACTGTTATATTTTAATAACTGAGACAAATATGGCTATCAGATCTCAGTGGAGATACTTCTTTGAAATATTTTCTAACTACAAATATTAGTTTGTTCAAATGTCACTGTTCCTAAGCATTTTTCAACCTTTTAATCTCAACGTTACCTTTCATGACAAAGTTTTCTTATTCTAGTATTTGTACTTCTTTTCGTATATATGTATAGCTTTATATTTGTTCCAGTTGCCAAATTATTAGATTAATTACCAGTAATAACAATAACAAATGACCAGTCTAAATATGAAGTGAGCAAATAACAAGTTATTTACCAATTACAAGAGTTTGCATTTCCTGGCTGACAAAACCAGTGCAGCAGACATTCTGTAGGGATAGCCAATTTTCATTGCCAAGTCCTGAAAAAAAATATCATGAAAAATATTTTTTTTTCAAATAATACAAAGTTATAGCAGCTTCAAGCAGCAAGAAAAGATTCTGTTTCAGTTCATTTTGAGAGTGAACACTGAGTTCTTTCTCATTTTGTTCAAATCACTTTTCTTCATTCCCACTACAGAGAAATGCAGACCAAAATTTCAGATTCAAATAATTGCAAGCTTAAGCCAGAAATCTGATCCAAGTTTTGCAAAAGATCTCTCTGTCACTCAGGGAGAATCCTAATCTTAAATTCTGACACTCCACATCTTAGTGATATTTGCCACAACTTCTCAGGAGACAGAAAGCCTCTCTAGGGATGTGGGTATGTGTTTTTCTGGCATCTCCATCACATGCCTCTGCTGGGGGCTCACAGCTGCCCAGTTTGACCCCAAGGAAGGAGTGTTAGCAAAAAAAGAAATCTTGTGGGAAGATGAGGTGTAGGGGGAGTCAATGATACCATTCCTCCTGTGGGCAACCTACAGCTACAATTCAAAGGGACCCTCCTTGACATAAAACCTCAAGGGAAAGTGACAGCTTAAGCAGTATTTACCCCCTCCAGCTGTTCCAAGAAAACACAATTCAATGAGCAAATTAAGGCCAACATGAATACACTGAGTTGAGTTTTCTTTTAGAAGTATTGCAGTCTATGAGAAAAGACAAAGTAATTTGCATCTAAATTTCCATTTGGGACCAGGCCGGTTTGTAAATGAGAATTGAAGGCATGTGTTATTTCCTTTTTTCTTTTCCCCTTCTTTCCAACCCCTGCCCCCCTCTAATCATAAGAGTTTTCATGGGCTTTCAGGCTCTTCTTTTGTTCTACTACAATAAAGTCCCCAAACAATTGCCAGGTCAAATGTGTTCCGTCTTTCTTCAATTAGTGTAACAGCTGGTGCTTGCCTCTTAAAATTCCTTTCCTGTCAGCTAATGCATGCCTTCCCTTTTGAAGAATTTCTAATATGACTTTCAGTTCCAGTCCTTTACTGTTCTCTTGACCTTACTTTAAAGACTGGATCGGTCCACACCAAAGACATTCAAATGTCCTCATATGATGTTCAGATCCGGAAACAAGCATCAGTAGTTTCCTTCCCCTGATGAGTGAAATGAAAACATGAATCTGAGCAAGAAAACACATGTCTGCTGTTTCTTGTAGAAGTTTAGATCCTGACTCACATCTCACTTTTCCAGCAGAAACTCCATATTGGTCAAAATACCCCACCAAACAATGCCACAACGTCCTCCTGCAATGGATCTATATTTGTACAGTATATTCCAGATCCAGCAAGTCACTTGAACTCATGCCAACCTTTCAGCTGACCAAAAGTAGCACTTCTTTAGATGTTTTTCAAACAGCTTACAATATTCTGGAAGGACTGATTGTTCACATAGGTCGAACTTTTTAATGGGATATCCAAAAAGGAACACCAAATAAAAGCAAACAATAAGTGAAAACTAATATATCTATCAAATTGGGACAAACAAGCTACCAGCAACCTTTAAAAATGTTCTTGACATCTAAGTGGATATGGGCATAGGCAGAGCTTCCAATACAGTAAAGGGCATGTCTTCAATAGTAACTTCTTTTTTTAACATTAGAACTGAAGTCTCTTGCCATTCTGGTAAAATTACAGAGCAAATTTAAGTTAACAGCTGCCAAGTAGCCTAGGGGCACATTTCTTTACTGCCCTTCTGGGATGTGGAGCACAGCACCCTCAGTGCAGCAGGACACAGAGCAAAGGAAGCTTTCAAACATCCCAATTCTAGGCCATTGGACTTCTGTCTGCAACATAATTTAGACAACACAAAACCTAGGTTAGAACTTTTCTGTATTTTATCTGGTTGTGGGCTACAGTGCTGCGAGGACTCAGGCAAGTACTAAATGGCACTGTCTACACCTGACACACTCCTCTCTTGCCTTCCTAAAGCCATGGAATAAAAAAGGTTCTTCTACAGGTTCTGCATAGAGTGTCTTTGCCCTGTTCAGGACTAGACCTTTGGTAGCCACTTTATATCATTTCAGTCTTTCACCTAGCATAAAGGGACACAACACCTCACAGTTGAGCTGCTTCAGCGTACATTCCAATGGAATAAGACCAGATGATCCAAAGTCATTGTTGACCCAAAACACACTGAGATGTGGAGTCACAGAATTAATTGACTTTGGTGAGCTTTGGATCAGGTTCCACACACCCCTTAAATGATATTTTCTATTTCAAAATATTACAGCTATTTCAGCAGATGCCCAGCATCTGTGGGCTTGATGGGGTGCTAATCCTATTACAAGGTGATGATTGGAAGCCTATAGCTTATATTTCCAGATGGTTTTAGGATTCAGAGACCACATATACCCAAAGAGGGGAGAAGGAATGTCTGGAGAGTTGTCTGGGTGTAAGAGTTTCATAAGGTATTTGCAGTTTTGAGCGTTTCTGGATAGCTAGGGACCACTAACCGTACATACAGTAAACAGTAGGAATTCACCGCACTCTTGAAAGTTTGGAATATTTTACCCAGAAACGTGCAGACCTGTTAATATTCCCACTGGAATTCGTCGGAGATTGCAGCAAATCTTGGCATGGTACACTTGGCAATCCGCCACTCAGCCGCCTTTGCTCCTAGGAAAGTAGGGAGGCCTTATACTCATTTTCCCAGTCTTTCATCCGAGTGAAAGGTTCAGGTGACTTCACTTGTTCTGTGATGGTACTGTTACGTGGTGATCCATGGGGGCCACAGTAAGGATCTCACTAATTTCCTGGTCCTGATTAACTAGAATATGTTGATTATAATCCACACTGACTTCCAAATATTGTACAACTTCTTAGCTCTGTGTTCCCACAAAATCCTAAGGAAAGAAAGGAACAACAGTTGATAACCATTTCTACATATTATTGTGGAATCTCACAAGATTTTATAACTGTCGAAGCTCCAGCTGCTGAAATTGGTGCAAGAATCTTACCTTCACTTACATTAAGTGCTAGCCCCCAGGAGCAAGGGAAAGGTGTGAACTGGAGGACCAAAATATGTTCCAATGTTAGCAAAGCAGAATGTAAACATTTACAAACAGTGGCTTTTAGTAGCATAGATTACAGAAAGAAGTTTGTTTGCTGACATGTGTTCAGTCTTTCGTAATGCTCTAACATACATGCTTGGCAAAGACAGAGTAAAACAAATACAATATTTGAACAAGTTATCAGTAGTGTTACTCCACATCTCTCAGTCTCACATCTCCACAGAGCCTGGAAACCATTTTCATTAAAGTATCAATAACTCAGTAGAGTTCGGTTCAAGCTTATTAGGATTAGATGTAAAGGCTTTGAAACTGGGTTTATGGAAGTAAGAATTGCTAGATTAAATGAGACTTATTTTCCACCATAGATGTTCTTTACTGAAAGGGAAACATTACCGCTGTACTTTCACTGCAGTATCAGATATTACACATCCGCTCTACTGGCTGACTAGTACTAGTTTCTAAGAAGATCTGTATCTATAATCATTCTTCATTCTATATTTTTGTTGCAGAAGTTGCAGAAAGAACATGTTTATTCTTGAATAAACAAAACAAAAAAAACCCTTGCAAAAGTAGTCGTCGTGTAAAAGAGGAAAAGGTAAAAGTCTCTGCGAGCTGGCTGGGGAAGGCCCTCTCGTCGAGTCACAAGGATCAGACTGGACCCCCTTGCTTTCTAAACTCCTTCTCAGAGAGGAGTCTAGGTGTGGCTGGATCCAGTCCTAGTACCAGACTTGGTCAGCAGTTTATGTCGGAAGGGTTATGTGTGTGTGTACAGCCACCTGCCAGAGTCAATGTTTGTCTCAGAGTCCCATCCAGGACTTGCACTGAAACAGATGCACAAAGTTGGAAAAAACAGAGTTTGTTAAGGCAAAAGAAATAACAAGTTCAGAATTGCCGTTGATAAATGCACTGACTGCACAAGCACCACTAATTGATGTTAATATTGCTAGCAACAATAGTAATAATACAACCTGGGGATACTTCCACCCAGAAGGTGAAAGGCACAGTGCTTACCCAGAGAGATGCCCCTGCCTGGGGTGGAAGAAGAGAACACAGCCCATTGACTGGTCCATCTGTCTTTTGGTTCTTCTCTCCCCCTAAATGATCCTTTTCTTGGCCTTTTATCCCCAAAGCTACTAGGTTATCACCCTCAGGGGACATGTAGTATGATTTGGGTGGAGAGACAAGTGTTATAGTCACACGTGTATAGCATGTACACCAAAATCTTCATTAGCTTATAAGGGGGTGTCAACTTTAATATGCATTTTGCAGCTAATGAGGAAAAGGTTACTATTTGGACAACATAGCCCTCTGATGAAGAAAAAAACTATACAAGTTTTCTCTTATCTTGCTGACCAGAGCAAGGGTCCCTGCCTCTGCAAGGCCCCCTGTTCAGGATGCATCCTGTGATAAACAAGTGGGCTTGTCACACCCACCGGGTTGCACAAGATTTAGCAAGGTTATCTTTAAGAGTTCTTTGTGTATAGGGCCATCTTGGTTTTTCCTCAATTTCCACAGTAGTTTAAAATAGTATTTGAGTATTGTTTCCTGCATTGCTTTCAGAGATGTTGCAATATATATGATTTAGGAGAAATACCAGAAATATTTTCTTCTCTAGTAAGGGTGTTTAGTGTGTTACAGAATAATCGTATGTATAGTGTTACAATCATCAAACTACATGAGAGAACCATCTCTGACAATATTATCCAATATATATTGGATAGGATCTGATATGGGAACACCAAGTTGAAAGATTTTTAAAGAGAAGGGAATAGGGCCACAAAAATTATCAGAGTCCTGGAACATCTGTCCTACGGGGAAAGGCTGAGAGGGTTGGGACTGTTCAGCCTGGAGAAGAGAAGGCTTCGAGGAGACCTCATTGCCACTTTTCAATACCTAAAGGGGGCCTACAAGAAGGATGGGGACAGGCTTTTTAGCAGAGCCTGTTGTGGTAGGGTGAGGGGTAACAGTTTTAAACAGAAGAAGGGCAGATTTAGGTTAGATATAAGGAAGAAGTTTTTCACCATGAGGGTGGCAAAACACTGGAATAAGTTGCTCAGAGAAATGGTGGATTCTCCATCCCTGGAGACGTTCAAAGCCAGATTAGATGGGGCCCTGAGCAACCTGGTCTAGTGGGGGATGTCCCTGCCCATGGCAGGGGGTTGGACTAGATGACCTTTAAGGTCCCTTCCAACTCAAGCTATTCTGTGATTCTATGATTCTGCAATAATGAATTAGTGGTAGGTATTGCTGACCTTTGAGTCTGCTAATAAACAGCCTTAAAAATACCTACCTGCTCAGAATTCAGCTACATGTTTGCTCTGTATGTGTCAGGGTTGTGGCACTGATGCTTGCTTCATCTCAGTTTTATAAGCACAGATCTCAGCCTTGCAACTAAACCCATTCATTCATACCCCTGAGTCTTTATGGAGTACATTTAACTTCAAGAGACATTATTGAGTTATAAAGTTATTTGTGCCACTGATCTTGTTGCAGGATCAGTTCCACAGGGAGCAGATTGAAAGGAATAGCATACTTTATACTGCTGCATTGTGCCAAGAATTCCACTTTCTATAAGTCTTAAAAAATTGTAGTCTATAAACCAGCTCATCATTACTGATGCATTGTAAGACATCTTGTGTTCCATTTTTTTATGATCAGAGCCTTTTCAAGTTTCCATTACTGCTCACTAATTATCAATTGTTTCAAGACTGTTCAGGGCACAGATTTTTCTGTTACCACCAATTTTTTCTCTTCTGTCATGCCAAGTCTCCTAACACCCTTCAGATTCATCAATATTTTAAGTATCAAAGTACCTGTTAAAAGCAGTTTCTCATTTAGTTGACACAGAAATTAATGAAAAGTCTCCTGGCAGTTTCAGTGGGAGTGAGATCAGAGTCCTCTGGTGCGTGAGAAACTGTCAATCTAGGTAGTATGTGGGGACCATATCTAATTAGACTTCTAGATCACTAAAAAAGGCCAAACCTTTCTTCACAGAACATGGCTACTGATTTTAACATCAACAGGTCTGGCTGAATGGGGAATGTAGGTCATTCTTCCAACATGTTGAAAAAGGGAACCACGATTGTTCCTTCTTCATTTCCACCTTACTCCATCTACTGAGGCTGAAATCTCCCTAGAAGTATAAGTTCAGAGGTACAAAGGGGTGAAAGATGATTTGCACACAACTTTTGGTCATATCACCACTGCTGTTTACTGTTCCTCTGACCAGTTTTAATGGTGTCTTAGTACAGGACTGGAAGTTTCAGTGATGTTATGAGGGACAAGTTTGTAAAAACTAATGAAAAAAGCCTGCTGAATGCAAATCTAGCAGGAAAACAGATGGATGAAGCAATGAAAGAGCTATACTTCTCTCAACAGAGTGGTCTGAATCTCTCTGAAAATACAGATTTTAGTAGTAAACTGTCATCTGCTCTTCCCTGGAGGTATGCACTAGTAGTATGAGGCAGTGAAGGGGTATTGGTATTTAACTGTAACACGGCAAAGTAGGCTAAATGCTTGATTTTCTCAGTGTGTAGTGGGGGAAACTTGGGGCAAACCATGTTGTTAGACCCTCTGTCTCCGAGAGTCAAACTCTCGTGGTGACCAGTATGCACTTAAAGAGAATTACACACAAAGCAATAACTTTCATTGCAGGAAAACTGTATCTGACTGCCTCAAGCAGCACTGTCCTGATTTGAACAGGATGGCTTTGTCAGAGCATTCATGGCCAGGACAAATACTCGGGAAAATCTGCTCGGTTTTTAAGGCATAAGTACGTAGCTGCAGGCAAGTTTATAAATCATAGAATCATAGAATCATTATGGTTGGAAGTGACCTCCAGGGTCATCAAGTCCAACCTTTATCCCATCATATTCCTAACCATTAAACCATTAGATGATGGCCTCAAGTGCCTCATCAACCCATTTTTTGAACACCCCCAGGGACGGTGACTCCACCACCTCCCTGGGCAGCCCATTCCAGTGCCTGACCACCCTCTCAGTAAAGAACTTCTTCCTAATAGCCAACCTAAATTTCCCCTGACGTAACTTGAGGCCATTTCCTCTCGTCCTACCATTAGCAATTCAGGAGAAGAGACCAACACCAGCCTCACTACAACCTCCCTTTAGGTAGTTGTAGGGGGCAATGAGGTCTCCTCTCAGTCTCCTCTTCTCCAGGCTAAATAACCCCAGTTCCCTCAGCCGGTCTCTATAAGGCTTGTTTTCCAGACCTCTC
>VZRW01005845.1:130416-156320 GCA_013398125.1 Aegotheles bennettii | reverse complement strand
TGATACAGGTCAGGATGCCGTTGGCCTTCTTGGCCCCCGGGGCACACTGCTGGCTCACGTTCAGCCGGCTGTCAACCAACACCCCCAGGTCCTTTTCCGCCAGGCTGCTTTCCAGCCACTCTTCCCCAAGCCTGGAGCGCTGCACAGGCTTGTTGTGGACAGATGAGTGGATACAATTATCACCAGTCATACCACTAAGGTATTCACTATAGACTATAGTAGGGCTCTATACCTTTGGTCTTACCAAACTTTTAACTATTACAAAAGCAAAATCATGCAATTATCCATCTACATTCCTCTTTGCTAGACAATAAGAGAAAATCTTATTCTGAAAACATTTAGGTACAGCAGAAGGTATGTGCCTTTTAATGACCCCTCTAAATTTTGGGGCTATGATAAACAAACATTTCTATAGTAACTGTCATTTTCTACTATGTTTTTGACTTAAGAAAACAACACCTATCAGCCTAGCTTAATCTGTAATTGCAAAGAGAGGTTACCTTACTTATTTACAGCATTTGATAGTAAAGTGCTGTTCATACAATTTGTAGTATTTGTTTACACACATACAGTTTATCTCCATGTACATAGAGCTTAAGAACTCCAG
Organism: Aegotheles bennettii; assembly: GCA_013398125.1. Taxonomy (NCBI): domain Eukaryota; kingdom Metazoa; phylum Chordata; class Aves; order Caprimulgiformes; family Aegothelidae; genus Aegotheles; species Aegotheles bennettii. The sequence goes on along the minus strand of VZRW01005845.1, from coordinate 155,713 downwards.
GAAAATTGCCAGTTACAGTACAGGATCATAGTCCTGGGAAAATCTTTGACATTATAGGCTGTGTTCTTGTAAACATATAACCAAGCAAAGCCTTTATTAAGCTGGTACAGTCTCTGAAGCAATGAGGTTTTGTGAACAGTTTATACAAAGCATCCCTGAGATGTTCTTAGACAGGACAAACACCACTGTTTCATAACTAAACAGTTGGTCTGGATCTTTCTCAATAGATTTGTAATTTTAAACGTTCAGATAACTTTGCATATACAAGTTTTGCAAACCTTAATTTACCATAAATACTTAAAATTAATTTGTATATTCATCTGAAAAACAAAATCCTGTTGTTGCATGGAAGTCACAGGAAACATTGAGGGCTCTAAAAGAGTCTTGCAAGTAGCAACTGAACTTGCAATGCATTTTTTAGAACTGTGCGTTTTTGCAAGCCAGAAAGAGAGAAAAACATGAAGCTTAGGTTCCAGTTGAGCTTCTCTAAATGCTGAAAGAAGAACTTAGTATAAGGATACAGAGACTTCAGTAGCAGAGAGAGTACATTCGAACAAAATACAGAACTTCAAGCTGGAGGTTAAATTCGTAAAACACTTCCGGCGTGGATCTTCATTTGTGTTTTACAACAGCACTTAGTACAGAAAAACCACATTCCTAACAGCAAGCTTCTAGTCACTGTAACATTATAGATATTAGAATAGGATGGAATGTAATAGCATTCTTTATAGGACAGTACTTAAACTGAAGTTACAGATCTTACTATATATGCTGCCATAATTTATGATCTACAGAATAGCTACAATCCAGTATTTCTACACACAAACTAAGAAGATCCGGGACTGGTTTCCTGGGAAAATCATTCCCAAGAATCAAAGGTAGTGGGTATAGAGTATAAGTGACTTCGGTGAGAGTTGAACACATAACTATTCCCATAGTTATGTAATCAGCCTTTTCATAAATGTCTTATTCCAGCCTAATGCTTTGATTCAAACAAAGCAAAAGCAACAACTCACATGAACAATCTAGAAAGAGATGTTCTGCCTGAACGCTAGGCATTTCCAGGCATAGTCAGCACAAAATTTCTGGTTTAAGTTCGTTGTAGCATTTGGTTTTTCAAAACCACCTTCATTGCAGTAACATACAGGTCATATGTTGCATTTTTTTCAGATGAGGAAAATTTAATTTGTTTTCCAGAGCAAATAGTCATCATTATGAACTTAAAATTTCCTTCCCACAAATATTGTCTTTAGTTCCTTTCAGTGACCATGGCAGTCAATCCCTGTAATTCTACTTTCAACACAAGTGAGGGAAATTTAATGAATATATGAATTTATTCACTCAACAAAAACCTCAGATAGAGCTGAAGTTAATTTTCTAGCTATGAAAGTCTAGTTTACTAATTTTCTTTGTGAGCTATGAGAATATGAACTTCGTAAAATCAGACATACAGTATTTGTTACTCAAAAGTCACCTTTAACAACAGTTACCACAATGCAGAATCCATGAAAACAAGGGACTTTTTCACTTCTGAATGTCATATGAGGAAATGCATGCAAGGACAGAATTTTAAAGTTTGAACACCAAGGAAAACTATGTCTTTATCCAACACACACCTCAGATCTGTATTTGTTCAAATAAAAAAACTTCTTTTTGCATAAAATAGTCAAGTTTCACAAATAATGTTTCTCAAAAATGTCACTTCAGGAGTTTAACAGTTCCTCCATGAAATCAGTTGTGAAATGTCCAATACCTAGTAAATTGGAGCTACAATCAACTTTTCTCCTTTTAATTGGAGTAATCAAAGTACTAACATCTTGAAAATAGATAGACTGTTACAAAGATATTTCCTATAGTCCATGAGTATAAACAAACATTGTAGGTGAAGTCTACATGGCATGAATTTACTCCAGTGGCTCTGTAACATGTTTTACAACAAAACAAGCTTAAAGCAAGTAGTTTGGGACAGCTCCATACTGCTCCAAATCAATGGGGTTTAAAAATATCAAACCATGACAGTTGCATCTGCAGAGAGATGATTAAATCTGAGATTCAATAATCTGCAGACAGGTGATTAAATGTTTTATATAACAGCTCAGGTGTCCAGAATGCCACTGGGAACTGGGGTAAAGACTAGGTTCTCATCATAAACACTCTCACTACCTATCATGGCTTCTAAATTGTACTGGTCCATGAATATGTACCGGGTAAAAAGGCCTTCCAATTTGGATTTGAGGACTAATCTGATAGTTGTTCTGAAATTTTAAAGAAAACTCTAAACAAATATCTTGCTCCAGTAGTACAGCTTTTTCCATCACTTGTATATTCTCTTGATCCTGGTTATTTTTCTTCTTTCCTCAGATGAATTGACTGTTGTTTTCCGGCCAGTTGGATCAACATATTGTGTTAAACAACCTCTTAAGATTTGTTGGTTTCCTGAACTATTTATCTCTCCACAGTATAAAGCTGAGATTTTCCTAAATTGTTAGACACTGTTAATAATGATCTAGAGTTGCTGATGTTTGTATGCCAATGTATGGTATTGCCATGGAGGAGTTCACTTAATAATCAAGGAAAAGCTTTTCCTGAGGGACTGATTTTGCTTGCCAAACAGTATAAATATAAAGATTCATCGTATTGATCTGCCAGGTAAACTCCTGAACACTTCCATAGGCTCTCACTAAACCACACAGGCTGAGAAATCACAGCTGGAAAAAATCCTCTTCCATGGTACTGTATTTAATGGTCAAAAAAACAGCTATGAAATTAGACAGTGCTGAATTTTATAGTACAGAAGACAAAGTATTTTATCTTCCCTTCATTATAAAAGCAAGAAAACTGACAAAAGCAAATGATATCAACATAACAGGAAAAGCAAAGACAACAGCACAATTTTTTGACATAGATCCACGTACAAGCTTCAGTTCTGAAGGTTCAGACTCTACAGATAATCATTCCCTTTTTCATTCCAAACATTCATCAGTTGATAACAACAGCAATGGATTCTGCAGTTTAGATTTCTGACTCTCCAGGGGTAACTTTACTGAATCTTCTATTTTTATCCAATTTCATCCTCTGTGAGATCAATTGAGAAAGTGCTCACATATGTACAAGGAGGTTTTATCCAGGCCTAAACATTGCTTGTGTGACTGTAGATGATTAGAACTGGTATTACTGAAGTCTGCATACTGTAAGACATAAAAAGTTAATCACTCTCAGGGGTGAGTGTCTGAGAAAAAATGGCACTGAGGGACAAAAAGAACTGAAGTCACTCATAACAGGAGAAGGAGGGATGGAAAGAAAGAGTTTTGAGGCTAGAGCAAAAAGCTGAAATAAAGCTGTCCTGACAATATGAGTTTAAAACTACAGCAAAAAGTTAGGAAAATTATAATTCAAGACCTGACTTCCTGAAAAAAAAAGGACACCTTCCCAGCTGGGACAGTAATATTGATGATCTTCATTAACTGCGCTGAGATCAGTAGATAAACAATGATATATACAGATAACTATTACCAAAAATTAATTACAGTTATTATTGCAGCATGAAAGCTGGCATTTTTCGTATCCAACATTTTTAAGAATCTGACCTGTACAATAATACGTAAAATAATTACTGAGCTACACTTCAGTAATGTGTCAGTTTCCTAAATATAGGTCTTGACTTGCTATTCTCGGCATGTAAGACAGCCTCTCTGTGATATTCTTCAGCCCCCATATCAAGATCCATCTTAGCAAGATCTGCCCAGAGAAGTTGTGGAGACATTCAAAACCAGACTAGATGCATTCCTATGTGATCTGCTCTAGGTTGTCCTGCTCTGGCAGGTGAGTTGGACTAGATGAGCTATTGAGGTCCCTTCCAACTCCTAACATTCTGTGATTCTGTGATATGGCCTGAGATTTCAACTTTTATGTCTCATACTGTAGTATTAGAGGTGATTATTACACTTCTTTTGCTTCTATTTCCATCCTCAGCCTTTCTACCACAAGCAGGTCGACTTATTAAGGATCTAAAGGGTCTCAAGGCATTTTAAAGTCTTAAACAGAGAAGGATGTGCAGAATTTGTATGAACTCCAGTTCTCTAAAGACAAAGTTTTGCAAAGGTTTCTGGGCAACTAAATTCCATTACGGTGTCTAAAGAACTTAGTGCTCAAGCCAACAGTATCTGTATCTACTTCCTCTACAAAATTTACATTGGTGTTAAACTTGCTTTTATCAGGTCTTGAACAAAAAGTTATGGCAAAGAAGAATCAAAGACCTTTACGGAATTGGTAGCTATACACTTTTGTAAAGCCTACTGCCTCTGCTCATAAGGTGTTTGTCAGTAAAAATGCTACCCTTAAAGAAATAGGGTGAGTGCCATAGAAAAAAGTAGTTAATCAATCACATAGTTGGCAATTTCTAGGACTGAAAATATAAATAACTCCCTTATATTGGTTCAGCTCATTATATTTTCGATTAGTAGAAGCAAAAAAACCCTCAGTGTAATACACTATGTAAAAAATGGCACTTCTCAAATTGCACAACAGCTTACAAAAAAGCCCTAAACTTGAGCAACACATACCAGTTCAGAAATTTTCCATATACACAAAGCCTCACATAGCAAGCTGCAAGAAGTACTGTAAAATTGCCAGGATGAAATGTGCAACTCTCACATACTGTATTAGGCAAAGTAATTTTGATTAATTCTTCCAGTTTTTGAACAAAAAAATTTAACACTTCAACTTCAGTTGATACTGAAGTCCAGAAGAAAATGATATGTTATGGTTTGAGGAGGCACAGGCAAATTTTATGGTATTAGTGCAAGGACCCAGAGAGTGGGTGGAGTTTAGGACCCTTTCTGAAAATGGGCCCAGGACAGGGAAAACTGAGGGATCCATATTCTCCCACTTCTTCCTGCTCTTCTCTTCCTTGCCTTCTCACCATGTGGAGACGTCCCGGAGAGAGAAAGAACCCTGCCTTTGTCATCAGCTCTCCACGTGCTCTGCAGAATCCGAATCCATTGGTTTCTGGGAAGAGCTTTGGACCCTTTTCCCTGCATTAGCTTTGCCTTGAGGGACTTTTCACAAATTTATACTGGCAATCATCGGGATCAGGTTTTGTATTTACTTGTATATTTTGTTCCTTTTCCCACTTGTTACTCTTCCTTCCCCATTTCATTAAACCTGTTACAGTTTTAATGTCCAACCTTTCAGTCTATTTTCCTTATTTCCCTTCTCTCTTCGACAGGGAGGAGGAAGGGGAGTAACAGAGCAATTCTGTTGTGTGGGTTGTGGCTCACCCTGATCATTTTAACTGAGACATGATGCCATTGCACTTCTTCTGAAAATACTCCTTGAACACGTTCTGCAGAAATGTAAAAGGTAACAATTTTTCACATGGTATTTATGATATTTTCTCCCTTTCCCTCCAATCATTTGTCTTTCTTTTTTAAAGGAAAAGTTGAAAAAAGAATAAGACTGAAATAGAAATTAGCAGTGAAGGAGAAGATGAAAAATCTTTTTTTTCTTATTCTTTAGGCATTGTTTTTGCTTGAAAAAAAGAAATAGAATATTGTATTTCCTCTCTCCAATTTCTTACACTCTCTTCTAAATCATTTTTGAAAGGCTGTTTAGAAGCAACATGAAAAGTTTGTTGTGATGTGTTTCAACATATATATGTTGGGAAAAAACCCCAGCATTTTTCTTTCATAAATATTTTGGGCTGTCATTTAAAAGCAAATGTTTTTCCAATCATTTACAGTTATTTGTGATTATATTATAAGCTTCAATTTCTCCTATGTTTTAGACCTACTGTATAAATAACTTCTTTACCTGAAATTCCGATGTGCCATGTCCAGTATGTTACACATGTATGTTGCAGTAAGAGGAACTCTTCCCCCCGAATGGGTGTTTGAGCTGCTTGAAGACTTTGACCATGTGTTTCATCATGGCTCTTAGCTCTTCACATTCCATCCATAATTGAGAAAGCCATTTTTAGTAACACCAGAAATTAACAGAATGAAAGGGCCTGACTGACAGCTCTAGTGACCCATAATCTTTATTGCTCACAGGAGAGAGGTTGTACAAACACCTGTAAGAGCTTGTCTAAGATTAGGAAATGTCTCTAATAGCTTGCCACTAGCTCACCATATGGTCGTTCTTATTTCACACTAAACCTGCCGTCACACTATTTAATTTAATCTATATCCAAAACTAGCATGAGCTAAAATGTAAGACAAGCTTCTATGTGAAAGTTATTGCAGAATAATGGTTCTGACCTGACACTATACCTTAATTAAACTTTAAAATTATTTCCTCCATAGACAAGCCCTAATATGAGATCCATCCCTATATTTTCTAACAAGACCAAGCCAAGTCAGCTGCAGAACAAAACAAGAATTCAGCCTCAAAAGCCCCTTAGGCTTCTCTGCTAAAAATGCCAGAAATTGACCTGATTCTCTTCCCCCTCTCTCCCCAGATTCTGATGAGTTGCACATCCCTCCATGAGCTCTCCTGCTGATTTCAAAGAAATACCCGTAGTCCACACTGAATCCAAGGTAAGATATAAAGACCAGCTTCCAATAAAAACCATTCTATGACTCTGTGAAAGAATGTCTGTACACCAATGCACACAACATGGGCAGCAAGCAGGATAAGCTAGAAGCCACCGTGCTGCTAGAAAACTATGACATAGTAGCAATTACTGAAACTTGGTGGGACAAATCCCATGACTGGAATGTGGCCATTGATTGTTACAGGCTGTTTAGAAGGGATAGGTGAGTAAGAAGAGGTGGAGGGGTTGCCCTCTACATCAAGAGATTGATAGAATGTGAAGACCTGTCTCTGAAGAACAGACATGATCAGGTGGAAAACTTATGGGTGAGACTCAGAGACCAAGGCAACAAAGGGAACCTTGTGATTGGTGTCTACTACAGACCACCCGATCAAGGGGAGCCAATTGATGAAGACTTTCTATTCCAGCTGAGAGAGACATCATGCTCTCAGGCTCTCTTCCTGCTGGGGGACTTCAATCACCCTGATGTCTGTTGGAAAAGTGGCATGGCAAGCTGTAGGCAACCTAGGAGATTTCTGGAGAGCACCTGAAGATAATTACCTAAGTCAGGTAATAGATAGCCCTACTAGAGGGGATGTTATACTGGACCTGGTTGTCACCAATACAAGTGAGCTAATTGGTGATGTCAAGGTAGGAGGCAGCCTCAGATGCAGTGACCATGCACTGGTGGAGTTCACCATCCTGAGGAGTGTGGGTCAAGCCAGAAATCAAGTGAGGACCCTGAATTTTAGGAAAACAGACTTCCAGCTCTTCAAGGAATTAGTCAACAGGACCCCCTCAGGGACAAGGGGGCAGAGCAGAGCTGACAGATCTTTAAGAACATGCAAGAGCTCGCGATACCCAGGAGCAAGAAATTGGGCAAGGAGGACAAGAGACCAGCATGGCTGAGTCAGGACCTGCTGTCCAGACTGAGGGGCAAGAAAGAGATGCACAGGCAGTGGGAGCAGGGACAGGTAACCTGGAAGGAGTACAGGGACACTGCCCGGTTGTGTAGGGATGGAGTTAGGAAAGCCAAGGTGCAGCTGGACCTGGACCTGGACCTGGCAAGGGACATAAAGAATAATAATGACTTTTACAGGTATGTTGGCCAAAAGAGGAAGGTTAGGGAAAGCTGTGATTCTGTGAAAGGGTGCTATTTTAAAAAGCAAGTGTTCCAAATTCACCGCCCTTGGCAATTTTTATTGTAACTACTTGCACTTAAGAAATACCTTTGATGCAATGCCTCATTAGCCATGTACCAGAACATCTCTTTTCCTGGCAGCATTTTAGAAAAAAACAAAGTTAAAAACAAAACAAAACAAAACAACCTCTGAAAACTTAAGTGAGATGGCAGGTTCTCATAAATAATTCTGTCTTAATAATTCAGTCTAATGAACATGCACAAAGGGTTGGTATATTTATTTTCTCCATTTTAAGTCACATTGACGTCAAAGCACCGATGTGTTCAGCAGTAACTAGAAGAAATGCTGTGGTCCAATATCCATGACACCTCCTAGAACCACGGGAAACTCATCTGTTCACTGCTTCACAAATTGCCAGAACATTTCATAACATAAGATCTACGGGCAGCACAGAAAAAGTTCATCCAAGAAAATGTCCTTGATGTGTCTTCGATGCTATTTGCAGAGTACTATTTATTCTTGGGCTATTGGAACATTTTTCACAAATATTCTTTTTACAATAGAAATAACATTTTAACTTCTAAAGGCACATAAACATACAAAGTTAGTATCTATATAAAGTTTAAAAATAAAAACCTATTGATCAATGATGAAGAGAGAAAGATGCCTCTGAAAGTTCAGTGAGGTTCTTCTTACAAATTAAAACTAGTATATTACTAACTTTTAAACAAGTTATATAGCCTCATACTACCTTAAAATGAACCCTACATAGTGAAAATTCAGGTCATAGAAGCTCATGAGCCAAATTCACTCTTCCAAACACTATTTAAACCAAGTTGCCTTGATACTTTATTCACAACAGCTCATTAGTCTTTATTTTGTTAATGTGCAATGTTTTACAACCACAATAATGACAGCAAAAACAAAAAAACTATGATAATGAAATAGTGACCTAGAATGTAATGAAAAACATTGTAAAGAGATGCAACACAAAAACGAAGCCAAAAAAGGACGTTCAAAATCATTACTTGAACCTATTTTCTCATATATATCTGATATATTAAAGATTAGTTGTCTTTTCTCTTCTTCATTTCCTAAGTACAATAATGCATTGGTAAATCATATTCACATATGAAACACGTGTCTATTATCATGGCTAATAAGACGAATAGCTCTCCTGCAATACAAACATGATTTTGCCCTATCAAACCAACAATGCATTCAGGACTCATGGATTACAAACCTGGGAAATATGGAAACTAGTTTGTGTGTTAGGCCTCAGGCTTCTTGGATGAAACTCTTCTATCAAGTCCAATACTTCTGACTTCACTAATGCATATCACTAAGAACTACATGCCATGGATATTTACAGCCTTCCAAAGAAAGAACCTTCACTACTCATTTTGTATTTACGTAGCCTTTGCACCTTTGTACCTCTTAACACATGCACTTTATATCCAATTTAAGAGGGTTTTTTGATTCTTTACAATTTTATGATAATTTCACTTCCTAAGTTCAAGAACTTGTCATTATCTTCCCACAATGCAAGCACTCATACCAAGAAAAACCCGTTTCTTTTTCACAAGTTACAAGTATCTTGATTCTTTCATTATGAAGCAAAGTATGAATCATCACTGAGATCTTCCATTCTTTTTACTTCAATGTTTTCCCCAGGTAGTGGTACCTTGCATGTAATAGAAATATCTTAGAGGAAACACTTTAACTTGGGAGATACATTTTACTAGTGAAGCCCCTATTTTCCCTCTATCTACCTACTCAGACTGTTGCTACAGCTAAATATGTGAATTTGTGATTCTGTGTTCCAGTATTTAAATTCAGCTGAGAGGAAGGTGTTAGTGCTAGTTAGCAGCCGATATTCAAACTACAAATGTACATAGTTCACCTTCAGTGTTCTTAACTCTTAGCAGAATTTAGGAGCATCAGGGGGTTTGCTTCTCTGTTGAGCTGAGGTGCTGTCTTCAGATTTACAATGTCATCTACTAATTAGTCAGTCCAAAGGATACAACATTCTCCACTAATATTTTTCCCTTTTCTTCCTCCATGATCAATAAAGAAAAATAAACAAAACTCAGAAAAGCTATCCACTCAGTCCTGTAGGTATTTTTCATTGGCTGCACAAAGATAAGAACTCATGCAAATTTTCCTCCATCGATCATATCACTGTTCTTTAATTTTTTGACAGTAAAAAGCAGTAAATAGCAGTAAAATAGTTAATGCTGACATTTGAATGAGATGTTTAGATTTATTCCAGATGGAATAATTTGTTCATTTCCAGACCAACTGATTCATACAACTTTCATTTGCAGGCAGATGTGAGCATTTCTGCCACTATTTTCAAAGTTTTTCTCCCACTACTAAAGAATTTCAGTCAGGGAGAAAAAAAAAAAAAAAAGAGGAAAAGAGGAAAGAACAATCTAGAAATCTAAATGGCAATTCAAGTGAGAAACCAGATCCCACTAAACTCATATTATCTTAATTTGCAAATGAATATCTCAGATGTCACTCATATCTATATAACTTCTTTTTTCCTCTAAATAAACCTGTAGACAACAGACAACTGTGAGTGGCCTGCCATATACACCCTCAGGACTTTGTCAGGAACAGACCTAGAGACCACATGCTGCGTCCCTCCATTTCCAGTTCTGGGAAAACTACCATTAGAGTTTGGATTCTGCATCCTCTGTTGAAGTTCCACTTATCTGTTTTCAACACAATTTTATACTCAACAAGCTTCTGTTTCCTTCTTGGCAGTCTGTTTCCTCTGAATCTGAAGTCATAATGTCAGGTGTATATCATCAAACTAATTTCCACAGTGACAGCATGCCATGGCAAAAACATGGGCCTATAAACTTCACTGAAAGAACAAACAGAAGAAGACAACCTGGGTGGGGGACTGAAAGAACAAACAGAAGAGAACCTGGGTGGGGGAAGAAGGAGATGCCAATTTTGAAAACAATCCATGTGAAAAACCCACATCTTAACTTATGATTTAAGAGTCTTGGAGTTCAGATTTGAATTGTAAGGCTTAGTGCCACCCCTAAAGCAGCAAAGAGAGAACATAAGAGCTGAAAAAAAGAAAAATTAATTCAGGTCAACACTACATCTGTGTCATCACTTCACCGTGAAAATTTTCCTTGAAGTCAAGCAACTGGCATGCTTAATCCTCTGAAGATACATCATCAGCAACACCAAAACAACCTGTATTTGCTTTCCACCAGGCACAGCAAATAGATTTTTTTTTAAAAAATAATTATTGATTTTTAAAATCATGAACAGATGTTCCAAAGCAGGGGAGAATAGTCCACCCATTATGAGTCCATCCAGTCATCTCTAACAGCTTTCCCGATCAGCTCCATCTCCTGAAGTTTAAGACAGTAGAACATAAACCCACTCTGGGAAACTTTCCATATTCCTAAAACAGTGAGTCATTCAACAGTTGTTTTAAACAGGATCTGAAAGAGTGCCACCAGCAACACTAAGGTCATCTCTGAGTGCACACTAATGAACCACGCAGAAAAAAACAGAGATGTTTGAAGCAGATTGTTTAATATTTCTTGACATCTAAGTACTTATATAGCCCTCACAACTTTAATATTAATGTCTCAAAATCGTTAATGGATTTTACCCTCACATCAACCTTGAAAATGGAGTTATCTACATTTTGCAAATTGAGAAACTAAACTAAGGAGAAGGCAAAAAAAAGAGAAAATGTCTTTAAAGCTACAGAAAGATTATGATGAATTAAAATCTGCTAACAGAGCTCTTGGATCTTGTGTTTTGAAACTTTATGAAAACCTGATAAAAGGCTAGACAACATTTGTCTGAAAATATCCAACTTCCAGAAGGAAAACAAAATTGTAATCTGGCCATATTTTTATAAAGTATTCACCTTCTATGCATATTGCTTGCCTTTTTTGTACGTAAAGCTCCCTATATTAATGAAGATTATTCTGTGCCTAATCCAGGACAATATAACCATGATGCTGTTGTATTGGAGAACATACCAGATAGCTATGTGGTTTGCCACTGACCACCCTTATCACAAGATCACAAAAATTCCCAGTCTTGCTGTGTTTCCGCTCATGCTCTCCAAATCTTTACATAGCACAAAGAAAGAGACAGGCTTTGCCCAGGGACCTCATAGTTTAGGAAAAGTATAGAAGGTTTAGTGTCAGTCCTGACTTTGGGCCATGGAATATATTCACTTCTTCTCAACCACTGTGCAGTGTTTCAGCAGCCTCAGCACTGCCTCAAAGTTTAGCTTTCTGTTTCTGAGGTTATGAAGTTTGCCATAGCCTTAAAATTACTGTCACATTTTGTTCAAAACCTTCTGGCAAAACAAGTAAAAAAAAAAGAAAAAGAAGAAAAAAAGCAGGAAAAAGTAACTGCAGGTGTCTTATTCATGATACATGATCTATTCCTTTGCTGAGACCCATTCTCTTATATAAAAATCAAACTTAAAACTAAATGTTTACACTAAGGAGAGTTGCAGAATTTAAATACAAAATGGTGTCAGCCAGATAAATATCACTTCATGGACCTTTCACAGGCTACCTGCTGGTCATGGCATGACAAAGTCAGTAATGCTGGAGAGACCACAAGGATCCTAGATTCTCTCCACCTACCTATTGCTAGCCAGTTCTGGTCCTCTGGTTTTGCATTCATCTTGGCCATCTAAACCATTTAAAAACAGATCTCTGGGCTTTTTCTGCTGTTTTGCTGCTTTTCAGGGAGCAATTCATCCCGTTGTAAAAGACGGGCAGAACTTTCATCTAGGTGTTTCTTTCTGTGACAGTTTGACAGCAGATCGATGATTTAATTATACTGTAGCTTTTAGGCAGCTAATATCTAAGGCTACATCAATTCCTTCCCAAGCAATTAGGGGGAACTGGCAGAAGCATATTCTAATCTGGCTAACCTTTCTGACAACTTCATTCTGGTTCCAGCAGGAGCTGGACAGAGGGAAAAAAAACCACAACAAAAAACAAACAAACACCAAACAAAAAAAACAAGAAATTTAGAGGACTGGAATTATCTGATTTATATCTTCCCATGAGAGTTGCCTGGGTCTACATCTATTTATTGAAAATCTATTACCCAAAGTGGATGGTATGCCATTGAGAGAGAATGGTTGCCATTAGCCAATGGCAAGTATAGCAGTACCTTGGGCAAATCATTAAAGTTTGCCCAGTAATACAAGACTAAACATCATTTAAACTTGGAAATCCAGAACAATTCAGTCTAATTTCGTTTTAGCTTTAGCAAGCTTGAATGTTTCTGTGACCTTCCTGGCTTTGCTAGAAGATTGCTGCCCTTGTGCTAGGATGAGTACGAGAAGGGGCTGTTGATGGGGCATTGCCCACTCAATTTTAGTTGCTTGCAAGTTTCCACGGACCAAACCCGCCGGTTTTAGGAGGCGGAGACATGGGTGCACATGAGTATGGCTCAGCCCTCACCTGCGAAAGGGTGAGAGGAGCAGCTGAAGTCCCACCAGTCGCTGTGAAGCCACCTCTGCAGCCAGCGGCGGCGGCTCCGCACGGGTCCCGGCTGCCCTCTCGTGGTGCCGCCTGGTACCGGGCTGCCCGGCGGCAGTTGAGGGGAAAGGCGATTCACGGAGACTGCAAGCAACACAAGACATTTACACCCGCCTGTCCGAAAGGTCTTTAAACATAGATGCTCAAAAACGCCTTCCTCTCTCGCCCGCCGGAGCTCACCGAAGATCACGGTGCACAACGTTAAGGGGCCGGAGTGGCCAAAGGCAGAACTGGGCTTGGCAGCAGTCTCAGCAGGTAGGAGCCTCATATGGTGTCCCAGCATCACCATGCATATGTACTATTAACAGGATTAGCTTACAGAAAGGTAGGCTCTTGTCTGTGCACTCACCAAGTACACTCGTGTGCCACCAGGAACAGTGGCAGCACAGGCGGGCTACAAGGATGTGATGGTCCTGTATAGAGACCTTAGCAGAAAACGTAAAGCTGGACAGGCTAGATCCTGGAGATCATGTCTGCGATTCTCTCTTGGAGTTGAAATACATATTTCAGCTGTCTGGAGAGGAAACTGAGCTTTCCAGAATGAAGCCATGGTTGGTATTAGTGATGACTTCAAACCAGCGTTAAGATCAGCATTCCAAGGGACAGGATCAGAACCCTTCTATCTCAAGCATATCATTGTTTCACAAGAACTCAGTGTCTTAACTCGCTCATGATCCAAGGTCTTTGTGTGTACATGTCCACAGGAGCACTTGTTCAATCACACAATTTCTTGACTCACCAAAGCAAAGCAAAAGATTTTGAACAGAAAAGCTCTCCTGAACAAGCTCAGCAAGAGTATATGGCTTGTAAATACTATGCTAGCTTTCTACTATTTCTTTGGAGAACAATGTTTTCATTTGATTTAATTACTTCCTCACAAAATCACTTGCATTGAACCAAACAGGAAGAATGGGAACGGGGTTTGTATGGCCAACAAAACCCAAGTGCCTAACACCACATGACGTACTGCTGCAAAGGGCACCCTCCCACAAAACCCCAGTACTCCCATTTTCAGGGCACGTGGGAAGCAACTTGACCTTGTTCACAAAAGGTAGATCTGGATTATATGACTATCCACACCCATGACAGGTTCATGTAATTGTGTACACAGCTTGGGAATGAGGTTTCCCTTTCTTAGAATCTTTCTCAACATATCACTCAATTAAAAACTGCTTAGTATTAAACTGTCACATAGGGTTTGGTGATAATTTGAACCATTTTTGTTGTGAAGTCACAAGGAGGAGAGGGGAAACCAGAAATAGCCTTCTGTAGGGTTCTATTGGTGTTGAGGACATTGAAGAACAATTGCATGGCTGATCTTTCCACCATGTCTTCTCAAACACCCTACAGATGACCCCCAGCTATCAATTACCCCCTTTCACATTTTTAGTGTTGTGCAGCCTATGTTACACATAAATTTTCAACCCTTCCAACCCTACCTTGGCTATTAACCAAATACACAAAAGCCACAGGATGGTTCCCATCACCAAAGCAGTGAAACTGCTCTAGTGGAACTTGCAGACTGTTCACCCTTTACACTCTAGTCATCATATTTTCATTTTTCTCTATATAATCACAGAAAAGTATCCGTTCAATCTTTCTACCCTTCCTTTAAAAAACTTCCTATGATTTTGCCAACATCAGAGCCGTGGGACCAAGAATATACACCTCTGCCTTAAATTAACTTAATGCTTAAAAAAACCCCTGCATTCTCATGAGATATAAGTAACATCTCGACCCAGTGAAATGATGTTTGACAACAGAAAATTATTTCATTAGGATTAGGTCTGTATGTGGTTTAGTCTAAGAGAGGTCTCTGGAGAATGAACTTTGATTTTCTGTTTGACATATCCCTGAGGGGAATAACTACATTGAATAGACTCTGCCGAGGGTCTCTGGCAGACTGAGGAAAAGGGATGGAGGGGATTAGGACTTGCAGCAGGGGTGCCTTCTGTCACCACTGCAATATGCCCCTGGCTAGACAAAAATTAGGATAAGGTTTTTAAGGGGCAGACTGACTTCAGGGAGCTTGAGTTGGCTGTCAGAAAGCATGAGACAGCGTTGCACAGTACACTCCTGATATTTTGTGTTGCTCATTCAGCAGCAATGACATCTGTTCCTGTCATTATGGTGCTAATTCACAGATTCAGTGTGTTCTCTAATTGTAAAATTAATTTTAATAAGTTAGAGCCCCTATGCATGCACACTACTGGGTACAAATGAGCGGGCTTTTCTATTCTCTCCTCAAATTAGGGTATTGTAGATACTGTCTGAGGTTATTAGTGCCTGCATAAACACGGACTTTAAGTATTTGGATATCATTAAATCCTTGATGTGCTCAGTTATCAATTTGATCTCCTTATGTCCCTGTTTTACAAGAATTACATTTGGTTAGTGTGCCCCTTCTGTTTCCTCCATGCTCCAATTGCATGGTACTAGGACAGATGTTTAAGTAATTGGGAGGATGTTTATTAGGGGATTTTTTAGATAACGTCTCTAGTCACAGGGGAATAGGACATTAAGCAGCTTATTCCCTTTTGTGAACATTTAATGACTTATGATCATAGAGATGGGAGCCACTGCAAAAATCAGAGCTAGAGATAGCCATTTTAGCAAAAGCGTGAGAAAGGATATAAAAGAGAAAAATACATCCTTTTTTGTTTAAAAAATACACTTTTTCTTTAAAAAACTTTTAGATTTCATTACAAAGTAAGATTGCAGTGCAATTTAGACTTCCTCTCTCTTGCAGAAACCGTAACAAAATTCCCTGTGAGGTATACAAATGATGGAGCAAAGAAGAAATGAGCTTAGCTTCAACTCAGACTGATAAATTCTAGAAATCTTTCACCTTGGGGCACTGACATGTTGGAAATTAAAGGTTTTCCAACAAATTTGGTTTCTTCACCAGCTTACTTCCCACCTACTTCGGCCCAAGTTACACTTGGGGGTATTCAATTTTTCCTAGGCGTATCTCTGCAGGCTTCAGAGAAATTTAATTGGCCCTCTGTTGAGATCAAGGAAAACCATTTGTGTTCAGTATATTCTCACTGTCAAGACAAACTTGAATTCATAGCAGCTCTGAGCTGTAGTTTAGGAGCAGAAATAAATGTTAGTGAGAGAAGGCAAAAGGATGCTGAAAAAGCATCTTGATGATTTAATCTTGGGCAACTACAGATATTCATTAGACTTTTTGAAATGACTGGGTTGGGGGGATGGAGGGGGCAAGAGCACTGCGAGAAGGTTTTCTCTTTTACATTTTTCCTGTTATTAACCAAATACCTGTCAACCAATGTGCTCTCAGTGATTGTCTTCCCTATGGAAAACAAGTTAGTGTAGCTCCACTGGAGTTAGTGAAAACAGTTTACACCAGGGGAGGATCTGGCAGCCTTCTCCCAGATCTCTTCCCCACCAATTTCCTCATCCCTTCCATATTCCCTTTTTCCTTCCTTTCTTCCTTTCCTTTCTCCATCCATCCTCTTTTTTTTTCTTGGGGATGGAAATTTTTTTCTTGGGGATGGAATCTTTTTTCCTTTGACTGATCTGATCATACCAAGCACATCAACACACAATACAGAAGTGCCTTGTGTAGACTACTGCACCCATAGAGCAAGAAGAAAGATGAGAGTGGAAAAGTTGCTTCCAATCTTTCCTAAAGGCCTGGAACCTACTGCAATCACCACTGAAACAAGTATCACAGTTACTCCTGTGCAATGGCTCCTATGTGTGATTGGAAAGCTTGCACTATTGCTACCCCATATTTGCCAGTTTTCATGACATCAACTAAAGTCTTATGATTTTTTTTTTCTCTTAAAGTCACAGTTCCTGAAAACAAGAACTTAATGATCTTTTATTTTCCCAATGAAGGCTGTTTCAAGCCCTTGTACTTGTAGAGAAGATCTTGAAAATGGGACTTGAGGGAATTTTAGTCTTCATAAAAATACCCTCAAAAATCAAATAAAAAGAAGGAAAAGAGTTTATTATTATACTGTTTTGATTTTTAAGCTTTAAAACTGAGTGCAAAAGCATATCTGCAAAAATAAAGTGCTAGTACTACAGATGCTAAATGGAGACATCATCTAAATAAGATTTTAATCTTATTAGGACTGGATAGAAATGTTTTCAAATGGAAGCTTTATACTTTCCACAACTACATTTTCCACAGGAAGCACCCAAACTTCCACCAAGTTATAACTGCAAACTTAGTGCTCTTGCACTTTCCCCACAAAAGTTGTGATCTTATCCACAACCTCCTCTATGAGATATTTTCTCTCTCTGAAGGCATCACAGCTCCTACAGTTCCCAGATCACTATCCTACCATCTCCAACAGGAGATACTGACGTATGAAGTAGACTGATTAATGGAGCCTGGAGCAACAAAAAAAGAGGTCATAAAAAACAAGTTTTAAGTAGTGCCTTGAAACAATGCAACAACTTAGAGCCATTAATAAGCTGACCTAAAATAAACCACGAATTTCAGAATGACTTGACAAAAAAGTTTATTTTTTTTTCCCTTGGCAAAAGTGGTGCATTTCCACAGAAAATATCAATTCTGCTGTAACCACAAATGTCTGTCAAATCATTTCAACAGGAAAGTTTCCAACCAATGCTTATCGTTAGTCACTTAAAAATGAACACTAAAACAAAGGACATTTCGGTGTACATCTGCAGCCAATCAACAGACTAATTTGAAACAAAAGAAGTCCATATACAGTTGGAAAAACAAAAAGACCAGCCAAACTGAGTAGCTGCCAAGAATGTAGCCTTGAGAGAACATCTGAACAACACCAAGATATGTTGTTCTACACTAATCTCAGGAGAAGCCCTTTTGATTTTTATAAATTTCTGTGCTGTATCACACTTTAGCGCTTTATCACAGTTTTGCAATGTTTAGGGCTACCTAAACCCATGATCACCCAACTCCATCTATCCTATTCTTCAGTTGCTTTGATCAAGGGTGATTCATTCATATATGAGCCTTTACTAAAGAGAAGGAAGGGAGGAAGGGAGGCAGGGAGGGAGGGAATAATCTTCAACTAGTGCAAGCTTTATGGTTCTCGTGAATAGATGAGGTACACATCAGAAATGGCACAGCTACAAAACCCTCAGACATGAGGCTCCATCAAGACTCCACTGCCATTCAATTGCATGGTACACAGCTTCTTAGAGCAAGCAACATGAATTTTACCACTCAATTCACAGCTCGCTTGCTTTGCTGTTATTGATGTTCTGTACTACTTTATAAAGAGCCCTAGAACTAGGACAGTAAGATAGAGTATAATACTGAGAAAAGTCAAACACGAGTTTTAACTACAGTGGGGATCCTTCCCTTTCGGCTGTAGTAGGTGTAAAATATATGCTGTGTCTGGAGATGTTCCACAAAACTTCTCAGACTTGTATTCCCCATGTGAATTGAAGTAATTTCATATGTAACCCATGGCACAAATAATTGAAAATCAAAAGAGAGAAGAAAGCAGCATCTGACCTAGAAAGGAAACAGATTTCATTTTCAACTAATATTTAATGACAGTCTGAATACTTTTAAAATAGTGAAATACAAATTGAACAGCACAATGGAGTAAAAGTTACGTTCAGCATCCTAAAATGCTAGTTATGAAAATGTAAATGCCTTCCAAGAAAAAGAGGCCATTGTTCGAAAAATTAACAAAACAACATAAAATATCCCTCTCGGGAGTTCAAAATTTCTTCCTTGCTCACGTCATTCTAGCAAAACAGAGATCTGTTTAACTATTAAGTAAAATGATTGGCAACCTCTTTTCTTTCTCAAATATACCAAAGATATGGAAAAAAATGGGAAAACTTCAACCAATCCAGTTCAGAAGAAGGAAGATGAGAATATGTGAACTATCCATCTAGAAGCTGTAGCTGCATCTCAGGTAGAAATTTCTTCAAAACCCAGCATGCTGCACATAAGAAGGTCTATAACAATTTAGAGTATGGACAACAATCTACAAAAGCCTTGCAATATTTTGTTTATGCACTGAGAAGACAATCAGACATGTGGATACTGTCAGAAATGGAGACCGAGCGTCAGAATAGATGTTATTTTCCAAAAGAAGACCACCATTTTACCATGGAAAAGAAACCCTCAAAGGTCTTCTAGTTTCTAAAACAGGTCCCATGAATTGCAAGATAATACTAACGTTGACACATTACTTTTGAGAGTGAATTAAAACTTCTCCTTCGGTTTGACAGCATTAGGGTAGCCAGTCATGAGGACCATGTTTCTGCAGCCCTCATAGTTCAGGCCAAACTCCAGTGCTGCTGAGATGCCTGAAAAGATCACGGTGTCAGGGACCATGTAACATGCCAGGCCTATTTTTTAACTTCTCTTACAAGAGCTGCCTTATTGTCTCTTCCCTTCCTTTTTCCGCTCCCAAAACACTGTGATTCACTACCTCTCGAGTGGCATTCATCCATGGGACCTGGCAGGATCAATCAAACACTGGAAGCCTGCTTTGTTATTTTGAGACTAGTGATTGCACAGGAGTAGCAAATGGGAGCACAGGGAAGAGAGCTGATGAAGCTCTGCCCAACAGCAGTATTTGAATCACAAATCGACTTTGTGTTCAAATCAGCCAGGCTTTATCACTTGTCAAGGTCTGCAGCAGTTTGGAAAGGAGGAGAGTTCAGAAACACGCACACATTTACAAGAACACCTTCCAAGAGAGCAGCACCCAAATAACATTCTCCCTTATAACCTGATTGAAATAATCATCACACAGTCAAGCACAGTTTGCTGGTTACACTCAAAGCAAAACATGCTTCCAGCTGGGAGAGATAATTACTGTTTATTGACTGGCTTTTGAGGACTTTTATGCTATATTTAGTTGTAGGGTTGTTTGGTTTTTTTATTTGCATCACAAGCATTGATGAAAAAAGGCTGTTGCTTAGAGCAGTCAGCTGTCTTCTAATGATTAACCTCTTATTTCACTTCAGAATATGTTTCACCTGCAAACGTGCTGGGACTTGAAGATTAATCCTGGCCAAACTCTCATGAGTGCTTGTTGAACCACTAACTACACTCATCAGCATTACCTACTGATAGCACTTTGTTCTTCTACAGTGGTTTGGGTTTTTTGTTTGTGTATCTTCACAACACCAGAAAGGACATTTAATTATAACCATCTCAGTATGGAGGGAAGATTTTAGAAGTGGCTGTACCAGCTTGAACTAGTATTCTACCTAGTTAAGTGATCCTGCTCCTTACAGTGGTTACCACAATTCCCCCAGAGGCAGAGACAGAAACCAGAAAGATCTTAGGAGATTTTATAACCCCTTCATTTCCAGCAGTTGCAGTAGTAGTAGGGTTATACTCTTCAGCTAGGAATTTTTAAATCTCTTCCAGGATATTTTTCTTGAATGTGATTTCTGCTAGCCTTTATCTTTACTCCATTTGTTCCATAGATGACATAAGCAAAGCCCAGAGAGGTGACTTGAGGTCTGTGAGGGCACTCAAGGAAACTCTGACTGTCCAGGCTCTGCTTTCAGTGTTTTCTTCCATTCTGGTGTGATGTGAGGACAATGCAACTGGAACTATGCAAAAAATGCAGTGGCAAACAGTAAAGGTCAGACTAGAGCTCTAGTGCCACAATTTTGGTAGTTTCAGACACTGGAAAGGGAGAGGCACAAAGAAGGAGTGAATCAAAATAATTAAAAAGCTTTGCTAAAATACACTTTCTGAAACCAAGATGTTTTTCTTTGGAGCCGGGCCTGAAGTTTAAGTCACCTAAAACTGAAGCTTTTCATTTTGAAGCAAACAATGTCGCAATTGAAGCGCTAAAAACATTTTTTTTCTTATTTTGTTTTGTTGAATTGCTCCAAAGATTGTTTTCAGATAAATCCAAAACAGTTCCCACCTCCCCCAACCTGTTTAATATATTCATTAGGGTCCCAAATGGACTCATCACAACATGCCAATTGCAAAACTCGTCCCCTGCCTGTACAGAAAAGTTGATTATGTTCTTACACAGCTCTGTGGAGGACACATGACTAATTGCAGAATTAAAATAGTCAGAAAGCAGAAACAAGATCAAGCAGTAACAATGTTGACTGTTTGTAAAAGATACAGGACCACTGGGTATTAGGGAGGATAGAAAAGCAAAGAATGCCCATGATTCTGAGGATTATGGGAATCTATAAGAAGAGGCAGAATTTATTATGTCCTCTTTGTGAATTAGGGGTTCAGAGTCAGATAATATATTGTAGAAACATATCTTTAGAGTAATAATGCTACCACCAGGGTAACCTCATAGCAGTTAACCATATATTCTACATTCCCATGCCTGTATACAGTCAGGAAAATACAGAGAATTAATAAGGAGCCGATTTAGTGCTCCTATGAGGAAAAGAGGAAGTTTGGAACCCCTACTTATAGGAGTTTTTATCTGCACTGAACACAAAGATGGAACCAACAAACAGAAGAAAGTTACAAGACAGCCTTCTGGCTCTTAAAAGTGACTATTTAGTTGGTTTTACAAAAGATTTAAGCATCATACAAGTATGGACCTAAACTTCCCTTACCATTAAAACTGGGATCAAACCTGTCATCCGGTTTACTGTAGGCAAAGAGGTTTACCATCAAACTATAATCTCAATTGTAATTTCCTATTTGAGGTCTCAGGTAGCAAGAGGTCTATGAACCAGGTACTGTTTTGAAAATGATTAACGTTGGCCTAATTCTGCCTCCCAGTGAATTCAGTGGAAGCCTTATTGTTGACTTCAGTGGGAGGATTAGATCAATGATGGGTGCTTGTGAAAATCATATCCTAGGGCAGAGCGAGATTAAAAGATTCTTAACACTATGAAAATCAATGTATTATTAAAATTACTGAAGCATTCAAAAGTAGATTCAGGTTAATTTGTAGGATAAGGGCATTTGTAGGGTAACGCATTGTAACATTTAAAATTAAACAGAATAAGCAGACATTAATAATTTTAAGGCAGAATATGCCATGCAAATAACCACCTTGTCTGAATTCAATCATGCGTGCACAAGTCACTGTCACTGAAGTAAATAAGATGGAACTTGAAGTCAATGGGTAGTTATGATTGTTCTAGCAGAGTAAAGCATGCAGCCTTCCAATAGTATTGCTAACAGCAGAAAGAGGCAAAGGCTTTAAGCTATATTCTTTAAGACTTTCTATAAAATTAATTCCAATCAGTTCTACCCATCTTTAGCAAAGTTTAGAAGGATAAGAGCAAAAGAACAGGTCAGTGGGGTTTTTTTTTCCCCTTTAATATCATAGCATTGTTCAGTGCTGGTTTTCTAACCACAGCTAGTGGCATCAAAAGAAATAAGGTCTTATTATTAATTTTGGCTCAACAGAATTCGTCAGGTAGAGAACCAGCTTCTTTCTGCACTGTAAGACAAAACATGGTATACTCTCTCCACCACTTAGAACTTCTCCCATCTGGTTGATAACCTTGCATTTTGCAGGTGATATTTCCTCAGTAATTTTTTACTTCTGAGATTGCTTAGTTTTCTATCTATGGAAGAAGTTCTAGATGCATTAAGAGTGCGTAGTCTGCCTTTTATACCAAACTGAAAGTCAGCTTTCTGCAGGGAGGAGGAAAACCTATAACATCCCTTGGTTACTGAGGTTTATTATAAAAGGTTTTCTTTGTGAGGCACACTCTTCTCTCTCTTCCTGATTACATTCTTATGGAAATCAGCTTCAAAGATCTGACCCCGATGGGAACAGGAGCAGAATCTGCAGTAATCAGTAATTAAGGCAAGTACTTATGTTCTTGGGGGTAGAGAAAAAAAGGCTTTTACATTTATCCTTCACATGCATAAAGCAGCTAGCTGGTTTGGGGGCTTTGCACACTTCAGGAGATTTATCAGTAAATGCTCTTGCAGCTGTGATAACAGCACATCAGTAATGACTTATGCTGTCTACTGGTGAAGGGGCAATATGCACTTCAGTACTATTAATAAGATGCTGCTTTATAACAAATCCTTCCTACTGGTTGTTTGGTCATTTTCAGTCAGTCTCCGTTTGCTCCCCACCCTTAAAATCTACAGGGCAGATGTGCCAGCAGGGGAGTCATTTAAACATTATGAGCACCACACCACATAAACTACTTCAGACCAGGAAAAAAATCTGCTCTAAATGTGGCATGTTATTGTTCTGGCATTTATTTGATAAAACCTGTGAGATGAATCCATGGTATTATCCGGTTTGCAGTAGGAAGGTGCTCACATCACCACAGGTAACCTCTCCTCAAATCACCAAGAAATGAAAAAGCCCAAAGAACAACCTATTTTCATAATTGGATATCAAAGCTGAAATTACATGCAAGAGTGCCTGTGTGTCTCTGTAGGAGGAACAAGAGAAGGGAGGGTTGGCTTTACTGCTCGTTCATGCTGTATCTTGCCTTTAATAAATTACTTGTTCTAAATCCCAGTGAAGTAAACTAAACAACTCCCATTGTTTTAAATAATTAATCTAGTCCAGGAAATAATTTCAGAACTTTTCAGCACCACTAAATTAATTCAATAAGTTGAAGAAAGGAAAGAAATTACTCCAGAATAATACTAAAACTAAATTCTATCTTCTGGTTTTAATATAAATGGGTAGGATGCTAGCCTGTGACTTTGAAAAACTGGCTTCAGTTCCCTGTGCTATTTAACTTAACAGAAAAATTTTAAAGGAGGAATTGAAATTCAAGTATTTTCAATATATCAACTATCCTCTGATAGCTGGGGCACTTTTTCCAAGAATAACACAGATACAGCACATGGACTATAATCCCATATGCTGTAGGGGAAGGGATTACATCACATTGCCATCAAATGCTCTTACCACAACACTGCTGTGTAAACTGGAGTACTGTCACTATCTAGTCCTTCTCCATGCATTTTTCTCATGCATGCTGAGGCTGCTACTGCACTTGACATGGAGCTTGGTCTAAGAGATATACCCTGAACAACATCCTGATAGGAGCCAGGCCATGGAGGGAATGTACAACTGGTGTTCAAATTCTTCCTGGATCCACACAGAGGCACAGCAGATTCCCCTACCATAATGTGACAGAAGCCATTCAGTACATGTGTTACTTCACACAAATAAAAAATATCACTAGCAAATGTGTCTGTAGGACTAGCTGTGCAGATAAGAGTTTAGTCTTGGATTTGGACATCTAAACCTCACCTCTGTCCCAAAATATTTTACATTTATCAATCCAGAGCTGTTTCCCCCATCAGATATGGAGAACTACAATTTCCTAACCTAACAAAAGTGACACAAAGACAAACATTTAA
This sequence comes from Aegotheles bennettii, assembly GCA_013398125.1. Lineage (NCBI taxonomy): Eukaryota > Metazoa > Chordata > Aves > Caprimulgiformes > Aegothelidae > Aegotheles > Aegotheles bennettii. The sequence continues at coordinate 131,200 of VZRW01005845.1, read as the reverse complement.
AAAAAAAATAAAAAAGGAAAGAAAAGAAAAATCTGAAGTCCTGAGATGCAAACAGGTGTTAAATTTATATCAGAGAAATAAGCTTAAAAGGTGCACATCTCTGTTTCTGTATGAACCTCCATGAACTTCCCCCTTGGATTATGCCTTTCTTGCTGTGTTTACAGGAGACTGAAAAATGGTTGTATGGAAGAATACTACTTCTTAAAGGCTTCAGTTTGCAGACATTATAACAGATAGCTTAACAGATATTTTAATGCCTCTCTGACTAATGCTGTATTTCCTAGTAAATGTATAAATATATCATTGTTAAATAAACAGTCCTCTAACTTCTTGTAATTACAGACAGCTGCAAAAACCTGTTTGCTCAAATGTCAGGAAGCAACACAGAACTTTTTGCCTTTTCAGATTTTCCCATATCCCAAGGCAATTTATCCTGAAGCTTGAGCTGATATATATATATCTATCTTTCTTTTTCTTTTTTTTTGTAATTAGAAATGGATTTATTTTTTTAAGCTTTTACAGCCCACTCACTACAAATGATACTTATGTTTTGTCCTTACCTCGGAGATCTTTGACTAGACAAAGCTTTTCACAAAGATTTTAATTAAAGCAAAGAGGGTTGAAGGTCAAGGTTGGCAATCACAGGTGTCAACTTCCCATGATATCCATGAGTTCATTATCTGCAGACAACTCTGCTATAATATATATTTTGCCAATTTAAATCAACGTGCTGCCTAAAATGTCTGAAATGTATTGAGTTTCAAACAAAACAAAAAAAAAAAAA
>VZRW01005845.1:113976-130192 GCA_013398125.1 Aegotheles bennettii | reverse complement strand
GACATGGAACTGCTTGAGAGAGTCCAGTGCAGAGCCACTAAGATGATTAAGGGAGTGGAACATCTCCCTTATGAGGAGAGGCTGAGGGAGCTGGGTCTCTTTAGCTTGGAGAAAAGGAGGCTGAGGGGTGACCTCATCCATGGTTACAAATATGTAAAGGGGGAGTGTCAGGATGATGGAGCCAAGCTATTGTCAGTAATGACTAATGATAGGACAAGGGGCAATGGTTTTAAACTGGAGCATAGGAGGTTCCATGTAAATATCAGGAAAAACTTTTTCACTGTGAGAGTGACAGAGCACTGGAACAGGCTGCCCAGAGAGGTTGTGGAGTCTCCTTCACTGGAGACATTCAAAACCCGCCTGGATGCGTTCCTGCGTGATGTACTCTAGGTGACCCTGCTCTGGCAGGGGGGGTGGACTAGATGATCTTTCGAGGTCCCTTCCAACCCCTTAGATTCTGTGATTCTGTGATTCTGTGAAGTAGGATCATAAGCCCACAGAAGCCATTTAGAATGAAAGATGGCCCTAAATTAAAGCCTTAATCCAGACTCTTGACTGCTGCAGAAATTCAGATCCAAATCTATTAATTCAAAAACTCATTATGAGAGCCATACAAATATTTTAATACATATGAAAAAATTTAATACATATAGCTTCTTTCCTGGTTTCTTTCCTTAGAATGAATGAAACCAAAATTCCAAGTCCAAACTCTCTATATAATCTTGGAATTTTTTTATGCAGCTTGATTCTGACAGTTTTACACCCCTATTTGAATCATATGCCAAATAAGGCATAAGATTTCTGTTTTCCAAGCAGCCCAAGATTAAAACAACCAAATGTCATTGAAAAGAAAAAAAAACAAACACCCCACCAAAAATAATAACAAAAAATCCATGCCCTTAAACTCATTTCAGTGTTAGAAGAGTTGCTCCTTGTCTGTTCATTAAATAACACACTATTGCAAAGTTCTGTTTACTACTACTGCATAGATGCCATTACTAAAAAGGAATTGATTTTATTAAACACTGATAATTCACCTCTAAGCAGAAATTTTAAGAATAATGAATTCCAAACACAAAGTGAAGCTCTCTTCTGTTTTAGATTAGATGGTCTTTGGACCAACAAGAGTGAGCCATAAATGTTTTAAAGTTTATTTGAGCTGTAGTGTTTTAATCTCACCTGATTAGGGCAAGGCTCTGAACTTTGTCTCACAGGATGCTCACATTTTAACTAGACAATTCTGTCATTGCCTATCCCCTCTCTCATCTCTGCCACAGAAATGCAGGTCAGGGCTGGGAGTGCTGGGAGTGAAGAAGGGGAAACGGCACAGGAGGAAAAGTGTGTGGGACTGCTTAAGTCTCTAATCTTGGAGCATCCTCTTTCACTAGCTCCTAAAGTTCGTGCATAATACTCTCCCTGCTCAGACCAAGAGAAAATAGCTGACAAATACCAGGTGCAATGAAAACCTTTGGAAAGCATCTCAAAAAAGAAAATCCTTCCATGAACTCTCATTCTCAACCTCCGTCTTCCCTTTAGAAAGCTGAGCAATGACAGTAAGTACCTAACAAATATTAATTAGGATTCATTCTCCTGGTGTAAATAATGAGTGGTAAGAAATTTAAAATTGTTTCCAGCAGCAGAAATACATTTTGATCACAGGAGTTTTCTGTAACAGATAAGCCAAGCACTGTTTTTCCCAGATGCATGGAGAACGCAGTGGCTGAAACAAGCTCCAGCTTTTAATATCCACTAATATATTTCAACAAAATTCTTTCCTCTCTTTGTATTCTGTTTTCAAGAAAAAGCTAAACAGCGTCTTTGTGTTAATACACAGATTGTCAAATAGAGTTTTAAATAGATGCAGGGTGCTTTGAGCTGGATTCTAAAGCAGATGGGAGCCAACGTAATTGTTGGAAAATGAGGTTGACATTCATGTTTCCTGACACATATATACGAGGGCAGACTGCAGCATGCTGCTCCTGCTGAAGAGCTGGGATTTGGGCCAGAGAGCTGCAACAGTCAGGTTGAGAGGACGTAAAGGCAAAAGGATGCTGTGCAAGGGGAATACTGTGTGACTTCCATGACCTAGTGCAAACAAAGGAACAGTACTACTTCATAGCTATTGTTTACCAGAAAAAGAATCTGGGGTTCTTTCCTCAAATGCTGATCTTTTTTTTTAGACTTTTCACTCTGCTGTCGAAGCTTCAGGGACCAGGACTGCCCACAGCTAGTGAAAGTCCTGCTATTTGCAACCTGGCAGTAACAGGATTTGAAGCTCGATGCATTAAGGAATTTGGTGAAATATAGAACATTTTAACAATGGAAGTCCAAATTATTTTCTTGTGTTCGTTATTTTAATCACAACTACTTTCTTGAACAAATGGGAGAAAAGGCTAAGTTTTCTCTGTTCCAGGACCAGTGTTTCAGTACAGATTATCCCTTGAAGAAAATGATACTAGAGACATGATTTTTGTGGATATACGTGCCAGCTAGATCAACAAGGCTACATCAAAAATCTGTTTTGTTCAGATACAGTTTGCCTCAGGAAACAGTTTATTGGGCAGAAGGTTCCTTCAGCTAACATCGCCTACAGTGTTTAGAAACTAACTCTTACATGCTTCTCTTAACCAGGGATTCCCAAAGGAAATTTTCTACCCTCACACTTTTTGCCATCTGCCTCACAGTCACATAAGCAATGCATTCTTCCCATCAACCAAAATCCCTCTTTGTGCTCATAGCCTTTATGAGGACCAGATGTTCTTGGGTCTCACTAGACCTAAGCCATACAGATACAGCTGGCAGTAATCTAATTAGGCCTAAACAGGTCTCATCTCCCCTTAAACAGCCGTTCATCTTATGACCAACTGGTATGTTCAGACACCTTAAAATTTTCAGCTGGCTAGTTAACTTGTTTTAGTGTCAAGAAGAAGGTGGTGTATATGTATAAGTTTATATCAAGTCCGTCCCTTCTGTAGATGCCTGGCCTTTTGGATACATGCCAAGTCCACAAATGCACATCATAGACTCAGAGACCAACACTTTTCTCTGTTAAAACCATGCACGTATACATGAATTTGTCTCAGTTCAACTCAGTGATCTAGGAGCTGGACCACCTTGTTACAGTTTTATGTCAGCATTATCTTACTATGAATGCTACAAACATATGAACAAACTTACAAAAGTTGATTCAATTTGGGTGGGAATTGTCTTGTTTTCCATTACTCTTTGATTTTTCCCTTTCCTTTGAGTCTTTCTTTCATTCTGCAGACACCTATGCCACTTCACAAACACACTTCTCTCCAGTCCATGTGATGCCCTTTCTGACTGCCACATTTCTGACATGGATCTGACACCACCTGAACTGAAGGACGTAGGAGAGCTCCTTTGTCAGGACAGAAACAAGCTGTGCTTCATCCTCTGAGTATGCAGATGGGAATGGGGAATTGCTGTGTACTCCAGTAGGTGTGGGCAAACACAGACACCAGGTCTATGAACCAGGGCTAAATTAAAAATACATTGCTCTTTCAGAGCCCTGTGTTTCATGCAGAGCAGCACACCAGGCACTAGCAGTTTACTGGATCAGAGATTTGATGTACTTTACTTTGGCTGTTGCACTTCTGCATGCCCAGTGTGGGACTGAATTATTTCTGCTACTTTAGGATGACTTGGAGAGTGCACCCTTTCACTGAGCAGGGTAGTTCTGCTTATTCAAACTTTTATTATTTCAAAGCTCACTTGACATAACCCACTTCTGCTTGAAGAGGTCCCTGAACTCCACCAGAAGCCTTAGCTACTACAGACTGCAGTCTTTCAGGTGAGGCAGGCTGAGTGCATGAAGCATACACTACAACCCATCCATGTGGTGATCTTAACTAGAATAATTTATTTGAAGCACTGTCTCTATTTAAAACACTAATTATAGCATTTCGACTGCACTAAGAATATTATAGAACCTGAGTGAGAAGAGGGTGTCTGTTCAACTCTCTATCACAAATGAGCTTGTTTCAAGAGTATGCCAACTGCCTAACATCCCAGAACCAGCTCTGGAAATCCACCAGCAAACAGCTACAGGGATGGTCCAGCCACATATCCTTCCCCAACCGTTACATCAAAAGCCACAAGGAGCTGCTGAGAACATTATTCTAACCCTATGGTGTCCTGCTCAATTTTTATGCTGTGAAGGATCGAAGCACGTGCTTCCCAAGTTGATGGAAAACCTTGCTATTGAAAAGAAGCGTCTGTGGACCACCCGTCTGTGGACGAGGTGATAGATAACTCCTCGGTTGCATTAGCTCAGTGAGCTGAGTTTAGCTGACTGCGGAACTCGGGTTGTCCCGCCATTCCCTCCTGACATATCAATCTTTTGAATGAACTCAAAACTCCTGGCACATGGCACAAACCACAGATATCTGCAAACCAAACTATCTGTCAGCAGATGCAGTCCATGCTTTTCCTTGAGGGACTGATTTTCAGAAATTTTCCAGTGTACCTTATTCCCTTACTGAGTGAACCATTCTTAGAAACCAGACAGGCAGTGGATTGGATATATCTTGCTTTTTTGAAAATGACACACACTTGGTTTCCTACTGAATCCCATCTCTCCTAGCCATTTATTCTGTCAGTTTTACTGTTCTAGTATTATTTATATTGGAAAAGTACAAAGAAAGGCATAAGAGCAGAACAGCAAAGCCTATTAAATCCACATCCGACAGGTGTAAACTCCTGGATGAAACTGAAGAAACTGAAGAATTAGGACTCAATGTCTGAATAAAACAGGAACCAGAGCTGGCCAGACAATGTTCCAGCACTACATTTTTCCACTGGGAAGTGGATCTCACTGAAATGTTCCACTGGAATGAATTTGTTCAGAGAGAGATCAGTTTGGAAGGCAGCTCTTTCCTTACCCTTAATTCTAGAAACCTTCCTTGCCACGTGACAGGGAGCTGAAACCCTGGAAGCACCCACAGATCAGCCTTCAGCTCTTCCATAGGTTCGTTTCACTGGTGCCATCTGTCAAATTGGTCTGGGATCCCAGGCTTTGCTGCAGTTCAACCTAGGCTCTGACAGATTCTGGGCAAGATGGCTATGGGCCTGGGAGTCTACAAGAGAGGAGCCCCTCTGCATGCCTAGCTCCTTTGCCTTTTTATCCCCACAGATCAGAGCCTCGCTATAAGCTGAACCCTTCAAAATAAACCCCAGGTAATCTTAGCTGCAACACAGGTCCAGTTTCAAAACCTTTGAATTTTTATCAAAACAGAAATCCCATGATTGCTTGACTCCAGCAGAGAAAAACCTCAAGACCCACGCTCTGTAACAGGCATGGAGATGTCACAATTTCAGTGGATGAGGGCATGGAAAATACCCTTTCCTGTGGAAGCCCTGGAACTGGGGAAATTTCTTACCTTTTGCAAGTCATTTTTCGACCATGACAATAAGAGAGCTGAAAAGCCTGAACATGGGGTGTAGGACACGGGCAACCTGACAGCTCATGACTCGACAGTTGCTGATTGCTGGCAGTGACCTGTCTTTCAGCCTACACAAATCCTCTCTAGCTGAGCAGTTCGAGTACCAGCACTGCTCCTCCCTTTAGGAAGATGTGATTTGAGAGCAAGGACACCAAAATCCAAAACCAACCAGCCTTCTGTAGGTGAGGCTGAGGAGTGACCCTGAACTCGAAAAAATGCTTGTGAAGTAAGAAAGGCTTCTATTGTGTTAATTCAAATATTTGCAGGTAATTGCAGGCAATATGAATTCCATTTCAAGGCTAGAGGAGTTTGCATAAATGATTCTCCTTTAAGAGAGATCAGAATACACATCATTTAGAGAACTTAGGTATTTATGACTGGAAACAAGCCTGTTTGTTAATTGTTAACTGATGAACTGAATCCTGTGTAAGGTCATGTTTTGAAATAAGATATGGAAAAGCAGTAAAAGCAGATTTAACAGCCCTAGGAAAAAAGTCTCCTAAAATATCAAAAAAAGGAAAAAAGAGATGGAAGTGGCTTAGGTCCAGGTTAGTACTTGATGAGGACAAATGGAATACAAGAAATCTTTTATAGTATGTTTTCCTTTTCTGTTAAAGTAATCATCTACTAATTAGTTCATGGGCAATTACCATCATGCATGCCCGCATACCAAAATTATAGCTGGCAAAGAATTCATCCTTCTCCTGCAGCATCTGGAAAGTTGCATAAACATTGACTAATATGAATTCAGTATTGAAAGGCAGTCCTGGGTAATGAGAGAGGCTCAGACAAGGAAAAGTGTTTGCCTTGAATGGATGTTTGGGAAGAGGAAAACAGTCCCAAGCAAGAAAGAAATCTAAGCAATTAATCTGCTTAAGAGACCCAAATATTCTTCTCTCTCTCTGCTGTTGACTTGTCTAATGGAGACAATGAAGATTATACTTCCCCTGCAAGACACAGAACAGATGATTTCACAAGAAGAAATTGCACCAACTGAGAACCCTGTGGAAAGAGATAAAACGAGATCAGCAGAGCTGAGATCTTAAAACCAAAAACCTGATACTCTGGTTGTGTTGATTCTAGTCCTCCTACGGGGGACCATACAAAAAGACTTTCTAAAACCCCTCTGTGGTCACTATTACTGCTCCAAATCAGGAGTGGACACCTGAAACTCTGGCCCAATTCTGGATGTTACTGGAAAGGTAATAGTGGACTCCTGCTAATGTTACAGAGGAGGGATACATGCATTTTGTTCTTTATTTTTGTATGGATTCAGTTTCTGGCTTTACCAAATGCATTTCACCTTCCCCTGATAAAAAATGTTCTGTATCTGTGTGTGCAAGAGGCCCCAGGGAGGATGCATTTATTTATTTCAACTTTCTTCACAAGGGCTCAGCCTGATTTAGAACACACTTGGGAGACAGCCTAAATATTTTGATTTGACCATTTTTGCTGTCACTAACCACCTGAAAGCTTATAACTACAATGACAGACATATGTGCACATCAGATGCTATTTCCTTTTAGCAGGTTATCCTACCATCATCAGGAATACATCTAAATCAAATAAAACCATCTCCACACAGTTCTGCAGCAGTACAGACCAGAGCCAGCATCATCTTCCTATCCTATTCCTGTGGATCACTACAGTAGGAAAGAGGATCAGTGCATAACTTTTTCATCTTTCCCACTCTTGCTAGAGCCTTGTCATCTCTCCAAGTCCAAGGGGAGTGTAATCTTGGATCATTCTTGCCTAGGAAGAGAAGAAACTCTTTTGCAGCTAACCTACTAGCAAGATCTGTCTGGATCAAAGTTTCAATTTTTAGGATACTTTGGCATAAAGACTTCTGTCTGGCTCCTGACAAACTGAGTCCAAAATTAGAAGACAAAGCAATGCAGGGCAGAGACACTGAAGATGGCTCTCTCTATGAGCAAACATGGGAACCAGAAGCAGGGCTGACTCCCAACTTACACCATGCTTGGAAATGTAATGCTGTATCTCTGTGTTGAACTCACTTGCTCAGTATGGACATGGAAAATGATAAACAACCTTCCTTTGAATGTGATATTATCAGAGATAGTCTTCAAATGGCATTCCCACCCTCCAAGTGGTCTTTGAGTCCAGATCTCTACAGAGGAGGAGAGCATGTCCTCGAAAAAGATATTTCCAGGGCATCAGTTGAAATCCTGACTCTCCTGCCCCTAGAAAGCCCTCTCATAAGGTATCATCTCACAGGTCGGAAGCACTGGCAGCTGGTGGTGAATAAATCATACCCCATAAAATCTTTAATACAAGTCTCGCTCCTACCTCCTAATAAATGAAAACACTATGTTTCCTTTAATAAGAAATGCATGAAAGTGTGCCATTCATAAAAAGATTCAATTAAACATATGAAGCATATCCTGCTGTGACCCACATTTCAGTAACAATGTGATCTTCTTTCTTGTGTGGCAGTGAGACTTGTTCAGGCAACTTTTGGTTTTGATTTTTTAAATTATTTTCTTTTTAAGCATGCAAGTCACCTCATTCAGAAATCCTAGTCAATTCTTTAGGACTAATTCTACAAACGCAAAATAACTGCACTCCAGTGCAAAAGTAGTAAATACAGCAATTTATTTGAATAGAGGCTGCCAAATCATGTTTTTTTCTCTTTAAAGCAGGAAAAAAAGTCCCTTTCTTCCTCCTAGTGGAAAATATAGAAGAGTTTTGCTTTAGGCCAATTGGAATAATGGCAAAATTGTTCACAAGAGAAAGATCCTCCTTCTCTAGGCTTGTGTCTTCTAAATAATTTTATTCAGATCTGAATGTAAAAAACTAAAATGTTATTTTAAGAATTGACTTTGCAGAAGTATTTTAAACATCTTTTGCCATGTTTTATTTCAACCGTCTGAGACGGAAAAGTGAGCAAATGAAGGAAACTGATTCACGACAAGAAGGGAGTCCAATATCACTAACTAGAGAGAATAGTCCACAAACATGCTACCTCACCTTTGAATTAATCTCTTTCACAGGCTGAAATCACAAAAGTAGTTATTTCACCGTCAAGGAGAAGCTTCATCCTAAGCAAAGAGATTTCACTGAAAATACTCAGAGCAATTACTGAACATTTATCTTTCTAATAATTTTTCTGAAGAACAGGATAATTTAATTAGGGAATTAGATTGAATCCTGGCTCACTGAAGTCAAAGAGAGTCTGCTACTCGCTCCACTGGTGCCAGAGTTTAATCTTCAGATTTCAAAAGGACAGGGCTGCCTACCTGCTGAAACTTAAGCAAGTACTTAGGTATGCTGCTGCACTGAGTCACAAATCTCCAGCCTCTTTATAAAGCTCTGTAGAACTTTGTATGGGGGTAAAATGTATTCATGAATTTCTAGAAATGGGAAACTGCTTCCTGATTAATTCCCCATTGAATACTAGCATTCTGCTTTCAGCTGTGCAGGGAAACTGTAAGTGATGTTGTCTTGGTTGGTTCTTACCATCTCCAATCAGCTAGAGTTTATTCCATTTCTGTGGAAGATGCCACAGTCTTAACTGACACACACCTACTACAACAGCACAGCATGCCCAGACAGAACACTTCTAATAAACTCTGGATAAGCGAAGATGCTGCAACATCTCTCTTCTGCAATTCAAACTATCACAAGCAGCTCTGACTTCCTCTGCTCTCCCTTCATGGCCTCCCACAGAAAAAAAGCCTGGAGCCAGGTCACCATTCTCATCTGCTCATCATGAAGCAGCCTTCAGGTGCTGCACGTATATGTTCAAGACCTCTCCCAACGCTGCAGGATGGAAATCGTGTTGTCAGCAGCGATGACACACTAACACAATACAACTTTGTTTACATAAAGGCGAAGCTCAGCTGTGTAGAATACTGAGTTTTCCTGAAGGACAGCCCAAAAATTCTCACAGAAGCCAAGACAAGTCTTACCACATCCCAATCTGTATGCAAAGCACACTTCTTTAACCTTGCCCTTTTCTCTTTCTACCGCAAGAATACAGCTGTGAATTGTTTTGAAACAAAACCCATACAAAATGGTACAAATAACAGCACGCACATTTGTCCTCCAGGGGAAAAGCTGAGAGACTAAACAACACGAACAGACATTAGCTGCATCACTTTTTACAGACTGCAACACGCTCAGAGGCTGACAGTTGCAAAAGCCATGGAGGCACACAGCACCCTGCTCCATGAACAGGCTGCTCAACAAGCATTAAAATTGCTGACTTGGAACCAGCATGGATTTTCCATAATCAGGATTTAATACTGAAAACGCTCAAAGTCAAAATAACTGAGCAATATTAAAAGAAGTGTTATCACTTTTACATGCGTGCAACTCCATTCCACACAGCAATTGCCTCATATCAGAGATACATCCCTAAAGAAGTGCTCAAGGATACTCCTGTTTAAACCCCAACCCGATTACAGCCTACAGGTGATCAGAGTACCTGTGGGCAAGTTCCTTCCAGACCTTTCTGTCAGAGCCAAGGTGTTCCCTCCCAGGGAGCTCAGTGACTGCTTGCACTGTCTAGACTGGGGGTACAGCCCAGCAGGATTGCCGGGTTTCAGTGAAATCACTCATTTTACCACCCATCTTTGGCACGTTACTTCAACGAGCACCAAAGACTTCGCTTCACATTGCAAAATCAGCACAAATAAACTGCACTTGGGGAAAAGAGTTTATGATTAAAGCAGAACAAGGCCTTAATACGTGCAGGAATTTTATTATTGATATGCCTACTACAAATGTAAAAGTTTACAAAACTAAAGCATAGCTGTTATGAAATCTGTTAGCAATAAATCTAGGTACTACTAGTGTTAAAACATAATAAAAATGGATTGATTTCTAATAAAACAACCAACATATTTGGAAAAATTGTCACAGTATTATTAAAAATGCATAGAAATAGTTTTTAAAACTCTAGCCAAAGCCATTTCAGTGTATATAGCCTAAAACTCAATAATAACAGAAGGTGAATGATAATTCAGTCACAAATCATTCTTATAATGCCTTATTTTTGACACTGGGTGCAAGCAGATCTCATAAGTTTTTTGTTTGGTATTGCTGTGAATTAAATGAAAAGTCTATTACAAAAGGCTAAAGCAAGGACCTACTACACATCTCAGTTGAATTAAGACATGTGAGAAATGCTTGCTGGAGTTTATTTTTAAAAATGAGCATTTATAAACATAACGAGTGAGGTCTTGGGAAAAATATAGTTTCTTGCCCTCAAAGTTCTGGGAGAACCTGCTGGAGGCAGAGTGCATTCCCCAGCACCAGCCCATGGTTAACAGTCTCCGAGAACACGACACCAAAGAAATTATCTGCTGTTTGTGGGAGCTCAGTGCAACACTACGCACACTGAGCAGGTTGAGGACTGCTTCCGGCAGAACACGTCCTGCTACGCAGACACCCCTCGTGCACGGTGGGGGTCCTGGAACACAGAGATTGTAGTTGGTATGAGATTGGAAATCCAACCTGAAAGACTGTTGAGCCTGCCCAGGCAGTTAAAACACCACAGTTAAACACTGTGAAATTTGCTTTAATAAATTTCTCTTTCCAAAATCAGTTTACATTTTCACAGAATGGGAGAAATAGTCGAGTTTATTTTTGTTTGCTTCTCTGGTAGGCTAACATTCACATGAAACTATATTAACACAGGCATTCAGCATTTAGGGCCTTTCATACCATTCTGATTGTCTTTTTTAAACGCTGCCACTCACCATCAGCCAGTTACAGGTATACATATATGTACAATTGCCACTCTGCTCTTTGCTATACAGTATTTTAAGGTCATCTACAGCATTAATCCTGTTTCATATTTTATTAAAAACTACCATTCCCTTCCACCAAAAAATGTTATGTTGATCTCCTAAAACCCCTCTGGCTCCAGCTGTAATTCTCTTCCACTATGGATTTAGTCTGTTATTCATCATTACAGCACCAAGTACACTTGCTTTAATCAAAATAGGAATGAATTAGTCTTTAGTTAGCATTTGTACAAAGGGCAAGGTAATGAATACCTAAACAGACATGAGTATATAACCATTCATGTAAAATGAATAGTATGGGCTACCTGCTTGAAATCCTTATTAAACCTTTACTTGTCATATCCTAGTACCAACAGAACACAGCAGAGAAGTCAACTAAGCTTTTGTAAGAATGATTTCCTTAGCATTGCAGGATAAAGGCACAATTCAAGCTTCAGAAACACAAGCGATCATATTTGACTTCTTTGGGTCACAGTTTTATTTTCTATCCAGATGAAGGATGTAAGTACTGCAGCCTGAGACCTTACAGTCCTTGGTCATGTACACAGTGCTGTCAGTAATACCGATTAGTAAATACTGAAGACAGTAATAGAGCAGAGCCTGCCCCCAGCACACACAGTGGTGCCAGATGAGGCAGGCTGAATAAAGAGCTTACTACTCAAGCTGACATTCACATTGCTCTCTTTTAGGCTCAAAGACACTACCTTTGTCTCAGGAACTGCATCTTTGCCTTATTCTGCTATCCTGGTTTATATTGACATTATTATCATAGAATCATCAAGATTGGAAGAGACCTTCAAGATAATCCAGTCCAAACCATCTATCCTTATTGTCACTATCAGAGACAAGATACAGGACTAGATGGATTTGGCCCAGATATGTCATTTCTATTCAACATGAAGTTTATTGTCAAACTCATAATGTAGAAGAAACCTTGAGAAACCTTTACAGAATACATACAGTACTTTTCTATATAATTTTTAGCAGGAGTCATCCCCTGATCTCACCAGGTATCTATCTAGGGGTCTGCACCTTTATTCAGTAGCTCAGTCTCTAGGGCCTCTACTGATAAATCAAGAGTAATCATTTTGCCAATCCGTACTTGTTATTCTTGTATTGGGATTTTTACTGAGTCACGTATTTCCTGTCCTCCCAGTGCAGACATAAAAACAGAAGGTCAGCGTAAACCCTGCATCATGAATTCTGCTTAATTAAGATGTAATGCCATTACCTCACTATTACTAGTTGAGATCAAGCACATAATACTAAATGATCCTAAATGATACTAAATGTACTCTAGATGACCCTGCTCTGGCAGGGGGGGTGGACTAGATGATCTTTCGAGGTCCCTTCCAACCCCTTAGATTCTCTGATTCTGTGATCCCACAGTAGAAAGATTAAGTATTAGTGACCAAGGAAGCACAGCATCATTTAAAAACTCTGCATTAGACACAGGGCAGCAAACCAAACCACACCAGGAATAATACCCCTCAATCATCCAAGGCACTTATCCCCAGAGAGGAGATTGTGAAATTGTTTGCATTTTTATTCCAAATACCACAGCAGCAGGTGATGCAAGTCTTAAAATATGTGTTTGCATTGGATTAGAAATAGGAAGCCAAAATACAGTGAGAAATCATCACTGCCTGTGACTGAGGGACAATACCAATGGCTGAGTAACTCCATGATAACCACACCTTGAAGCTCTTAGGTTTCCCAGTTAGGAAGGATAGGGTGGAAAGACTCTGGCAGGAGTTTGCCAGCACAGAGTAGTCTGATGTTGAGCTCTAAACATATCTCTCCAGCTTTGTCTCAAAATCCAGAAGCAGCAATTCATTGAACTCCGTAGGCTTTAAGCACACCATTTCTAATAGCAAGAACATGCCTGCAGTACCTTGAGAAAGAAAATTTAGTGTTTTGATAACTATCCAGTTGTTGAGCTAGAACAAAATTACAATTGTATTTGAGTGCTTCTGATCTTTCAGCTAAAACTTGAACTTAAGTTTCACTTATTACCTCTAGTATATTATTAAGCTTTCTCAACATTGTGGAAACAAGAGGAATTGGGTACCCGGCCTTCACAGAAATACAGACAACAACAACAAAGAAAATCCCATATACACCAGCACATCAAAAGACCTGAGACTTTTCTGTGTCTATAAAGACCACAATCTGAGCAGTGTTTCCTACAAAATCAATACAAAACCTGTCATTGTAAGGTGCTGTTTTGGAAAGAATTATTACATGGCAGGCACATAGGAATACAGATTACTTACATGCAAGTCTTGTGGACAAACCAAGAAATGCCACACCTGTTTTTTGTGAGATTCTTACAGAAATTGAGATGATAATCCTCCTAATCCAGTCAAGTGCTATTCTGCTCCCTAATTGTACCATTGTATGTATTCATCATTTGTTCACACCTTGAATAATGTATGTTGTTCTGGTCCCAGCATCTCAAAAAGAGTATATTGGAACTGGGAAAGGCTCAGACAAAAGTAGCAAGGCTTGTCAATGTACACAACAGTTTCTCTCTTAGGAAGAGGACTCTTCAGCTCGGGAAAGATGACATGGGGGATATGGGTGAAGTCTATGAAATCTTGAAGGACAAAGAAAGCAGAGATAGGGGTTGATTGTTCCCTGTTTCTTCCAATGTGAAATAGGGTCCAGCCTATGAAGCTGCCATGAGACTGATACAAAACAAATTTAAAGACGTTGTTTCTCAATGCAGTGGGTAGAGTAGACCTATGGAACTCCTTTCCATGCAGGTTTAAAAGCAAACAGGTGTTTGTAAAGATGCATTGTAGATCACAAAGCAGACTAGGCATAAGCATGCTAAGGAAATTCTCTGAGCTGTCAACCTGAAAAATACTAGAGTGGAATAGCACTAATGTTTGACCTCTTCTAACTCTTCCCTAGTCACCTGTCTAGGTATCTTCATTCCCTAGAGATAAAGTTCTGGCCTTTGTGGACAATTTCTATAAAGAGTTATGAGTGTTCTTAAGTCCCAGTGGGCTTGTAACATTGTTCTAAGTTCTATTTGTCCTGCTGAACCATCTCAAATCTATTCTGTAGATGTATTTTTCTTACAAACCTGAAGAACAGAAAAAAATATTCAAGATCTGACTTGGTATTCCCTATTTGAAGTCACTCTGTACTTCAGATCTCTCAAAGTGTGTATAGTAGGCCTTTGAGAACATAGCGTGAGTTTTCTGTGCGAAGCTATCAGTTCTGTACATTTTGAAGATTATTGTAACACTCATATTTGAGTTGAAAGAGCTCTGTAAATATAGAGAAAGTGACATTTTAAAGTCTACCGAAATGACACAGACCTATCATAGTCCAACACAATGTCTAGATAATTTAAAAATCTGAATTAAGAAAAATAGGTGTATAAATCCCTAATTAGATACTGTCACAAATTTATTCAATAACCAGGTGACATATGCTTTCTGTTACCTCACACACACATCCCCCCAGGGGAATAAGGCAGAGGAATATAGGAGAGAGACTTTGAGGTTGTAAAAGAAAAACTAAGTTTTAATAAAACAGAAAATTATAACAATAAAGATGGTGAATCATAAACAAAGATGTAAATATATCCAAATACATAAATGAAAAATGCAAATATGAAGCCCATGCTCCTCAAATGGTAACCATGTCCGAACCAGAAAAGTCCCAAACTGGGCTCGGCAGCAGACAGGGGTGCCTGGGCCCAGTGTCCCAGTGACAGTCCACAAAAACCTCGGAGTGGCTGCGCAGGTTCTACTCAAGGAAACAGGGGAAGATGACCTGTCTCTATGCACAATGTTCTTCTCCAGCAAGCAAACAGGCTGCAGGCCTCCCCTTCCCACAGGCACCGCTGCCCCCCCCCCATGGCCACCAGCGCTGGGGGAGCAGCGGTGGGGGGGCTGGGCCCTCTCGGGGCAGTACAGAAAATGTTTACTCTAGTGCTCTAATATCAGGACAGATACATACAACACATTCACTAGGAATGCTGAGTAACCGCTGAGTTACTTTTAGCAAGAAAAACTCAGTAGAAGAGTATCTAAACTACAGGCTATAAACCCAGCCTGTCCTTCTTCATTTCAGCTGCAATTATATTTCCTGATCAGTCAGGCTTTTCATATATTCCCTTTCTATTCCACATCATGCCCATATATCTATTTTATATGCACATTTCTGTCTTGTGCTCAGACAACAAGACTTAAACACATTTTATCAAAAATGAAAAGCCTTTAATCAAACACAATGAAATCCTTCTCTTGGTCTGTCTCTTTGGTTCTCAGACATTTCACCTTCCAAAACTATCTTTCTATTCATCCAGCACAGAGCAGTGTTCCTCATTTGTGTAGGTGTGTGAATCCACACATATGCATGAAAATTAAAAGCAGTCCTAACATCAGAACTGAGTAGAAAGAATGTTTCAGAGACCTGCAGATTCTTGTGTGAATCATTGTGGTCTCTGAATGAAAGCTGCTTTTTTCACCCATATCTAGGTGTTGGTGGTTTCCATGACAACTTTCTGTCAGTTTTCCCCTATTTTCAGTAGGTTTTGAATTAAAGTTTTTGCAGAAATCTCTTTAACAAAGGCTATTATGTCAATAACATTGAAGAAGTGCTTAGAGTTAATTTTGACACAAATGCCACATGACTTTTGATAAAAGCATTAAAAAGAAAGAAATAGCAATGACTACTTATGTAAACATACATTTGTTATCTCGCAGCCTCAGCAGCCTATTCAAAACATAGCGTGCTATCATTCAAGCATATCAAGGGGAGAAATACTTTGAATACAATCATACAAGAGAGAGATGTCTCTGACAGCAGTCTGAGCCACAGCAATCAAGACCAAAACTGCTGCAGTTTCTCTGGTTTATAGTCAAAAGCCCACAGATCCTTTAAGTTTCACAAGGTCTCTCCTCCAGCTGCAAAATCAGCTTTGATTCTCCCAAGCTCATGGAAGCAGCTCAGTTTTCA
>VZRW01005845.1:76930-113951 GCA_013398125.1 Aegotheles bennettii | reverse complement strand
GGGGGGCGGGGGGAAATACAGAAAAGACCTTCTGCACAAAATAATGAAGCATTCGACGTGGGAAAAGAATTATGAAACTTCACTCATTACATGACATGACTTTTTTTTTCACATGCAGAAGGGGGCTGAAAGAGATTTGTTGCCATGGCATAAGGCATCTTAGGCTTGCAAAGGTGATGACTGAGGAAAGAGTTCTCTCACAGCAGAAAATGTGAGGTATTCAAGGAGTGCAACCCAACCACTGAAATTCTCAAGAGGGGCCAAACCTTACTCCTGCTTGGACGCATCTCTTGTCATGACAGACATGTCACTCTACAGTATCCCAGAAAATTAAGCCATATGAGGTTGGGAGTTGGGGCAGAGGAGGTGGTTTTGAGTTTTTGTGGCTTGTTTTTTGGGTTTGTTGGGTTTTTTTTCCAAGTGCAACTTTTGATGTGACATGTAATTCAGATTGGCATGAATAAAAACACGACCCTGTAAAGCATCTAAAATTGGCAAGCAGGCTGGGGTGAGCATTCAGGCAGCACAGCTGGGTGCCTGAAAAGGGAGAATCCAATCAGCAGTGACTGCACATGTACTGGCCACAAGCAAGGGGAACAGTAACATTTAGTGATTTGAACTCGAAAGGGCAAAATACTTTCTCTTATGTTGGGTACTAGACTTCTCTCAGGAAACATCTGGACACAAGAACTGGAGGAAGGAATGAGAGCACATTTGGGAAAGCCTCAGTAGTGCCCAACTGTGCACATCTGTGATTATTATGTAATGCCTCATACAGTCAAACCTCTTTTTGAAACTGAACATGAAGATCAAACAATACAAAGCCAGACTAAAGTACAGTGGACAGTTTCAAGTTTTCTAAAACACAAAACAACAAGTTTCAAAAGCCTCTAAGGCCAGCCACTGCCACAGGGCAGTCCTATGTGGCTGATGCCCATCAGATGGCAAGCACAATTAGAGGTATACTGTTACTACAAAGAGCTTTTGTCACACAATAATGACAGGACAACAGCTCCTCCAGTCAGAAGCATCTGACAGGTCTTAGGAGCATTCAAAGTGCATTTTAATACTTCAGTTCTTTTACTCCTATACACTGAGAAATTAATAGGAAGAGAGCATTGGCTAACTAAGCCAGAGTCTTAATACAGTCAGGGTCTGAGGAGGGATTTTATTATCTGACTGGAGTGGCATTGAAGCTGTTTCCAAGAAAAGTCCCTAACTTTGAATGCAGTACCACAAGGACTCTTCAGTGCTAGCAGGAGTTTCCCCATCCATTCAGAAAGGAGAATACAATTGTAGCAGTTCCGAGGGTCTTTCCTGTTACCTTTGTCATACATGTTTTTCCATCTTTATCAGATAGGCTATCATGTTCTGCCTTTTCACAGAATAGCTTGAGTTGGAAGGGACCCTAAAGATCACCTAGTCCAACCCCACTGCCATGCTCTTCTGTTGGTTCCATTTTCCTTGTATCCAAGCCAAACATCACATACTTATTTTCAAAATCTCAGAACACCTCTGTGCTATTATTTACATTTGGAAGTCTAAGCAGAGATCAAGCTATTCATTTTCAGTGTCCAAGGAGTGAGTCAGACCATTTGACTTTGTAAAGTAGTTGTCCTGTTAAGCAGAAAGAACTCTGCAATCTATCCTTGAGCCCTATAAAGGGGAAAGGAAGTTGAACTGAACTCACTTGCTGAACCATCATTTCTCCTTCTTACAACTGCAGACAATAGGCAGATGGTGATAGATTGCATCATTTGATTCCCTTGTCCTCTTTGGTGGGTCTGTTCACAGGTGAGCATTACAGTGAGGTTTTTGGTTTCCTCTGGATGCCACCAAATTCTGCTCCTTCCCCCTTGTGGAAATTCACTGTCCAGAGAACAACAACAAAGGAAGACCCTCATCTTCTGCAGAGCTTCCTCTCAGTAAGGTCCTGTCCATGAATATTTAAAATGTTTCTGAATAAAAGAAAAAGTTGCTGTTATAATCCATTGTTGATTTTGGTACCATTGTACAGGTTTTAAATGTCTTGCAGTGAACTACTGACTGGATATTGAGTTCCCCTTTGCACTCTACACATTGTGGGAATTCTGTTCCTTCTGTAACAGGAAAAGTCTGTTCCAGCCCTTTATCCAACATGACATGTATTTTGCATTATAGAGGTACTCAAAGAGGCAAGCTGTTTTGATTTGGAAAAGCAAATTATTGAAGACAATTGCAGTGGCAGGCTGTAATTCTATTAGAATAACACTAGGAAAGGATGCTACTAGCTGGTTTTTCACATGCATAGCAGCTTTCTTTTGTCATTATTCTCCCCACAATCCCACCTATGGATGGGCCTGTAGTAGGAGACAGACTTCAATTTATAAGAATTTTTGGTTTTCTCCACTGTATACAAGGTCTATGACAAGGTGTCATCTCTTGGCTTATCTATTTATTCACATAGATAAAATTATAAAACACCACTACCATAAGCATCTCTTTTTTTCATAAGAAGTCAAAAAGGAGGTTAAAAAAAGAAAACCATCAAGACTTTCTTAACCTGTCTCTTACAAAACAAGAGACTGACCTCCCAAGAAGGCATGGAATGGACTTCCAGCATCCTGAAACACACAGCTCCTGCACCAAAGCTGTTGAAAGGATAGGATGCTCCAAAACACAGTATTTTCATGCAGACAGTAAACCTGAATGAAGTGGTGCTGCAGATGAACTTATCTGGGTATTTGTAAACCAAAGCAAGAGATTGTGTTGTACCCCTTGGGAAGCAGTTTGCATTTCCTGCTGAGCAGCTCTTGAAGAGCTCTCTGGCAAAATGTCCAGTGATAACTGAAAGGAAAATAATCTATAAAGTCACTTCAACAATGCAGCAATAAAATGAAAGTAAATGGGTTTTACAATTCCTGCATTCATGCTCATTCATATTATCCGAAGCTATTTGCTATGCCTTTTATTTTTTTCTGGGCTTTCACTGCTTACCAAAACTAACTTTAAAATAGTATCAGTTTTGTTGGTTTTTTGTTGGACTCTGCAACATTCTCTCTCTAATGTGGGAAGTTGAACTTTCACATAATAGCACAATTCCCAGTTGTCACTCTCTTTCTAACAGCAGAAAGACATCTCTATTCCCTTTTAAAGTCAGCCCAAATGGTCTAGAGCAGACTTGCCCAGTAGAGTTTACTTCAGCATTCTCCCAAGTGGATTTTCATTTTTCTTTTGCAGAAGATTTTATTACTAACACCTGGTGCTAAACCACCTACCCTAACTGAAGATCAAATATGTTTCACATCTATTCCAGTCAAGACTGTTGTTATACATTGTTTATATTGTCCCTATGATTCCCATTTCACTTCCCCTACTGCTAGCATAAATTCCTCCGTTTGTTGCTCAGCCCCCTGATGTTAGCATTCAGTTGTTTCCACTGCTTCATACCAACTACGACCACACCTAAGAGGACTATGAAGCCCAGACAGCAAATACCTCCTTCTACTTGACCAGTATAGGAAGAGCCCATTCCAGAGCATTTACATAATCTGGTTTAGTAAAGTTGGAGAAGTTTATTACTACACCTTATTCACTGAGAGAAAAAAATAAAAGTTCTCAAAACTACCAGAGCACAAAAATGTGAAGTTGATGAAACTGGCTTCTTCTGTTTCTTCGTTAGTCAGCTCAGAAGAACAGTGCCAGTTCTTCCTATGACAGCAAGTGCTGCATGGTGGTTTCATACCATAAATGTTACATATTTGGAAATCTTCGATGAAAAGAAAGCAGCATTGGGTGAAATGTGAAGATGCAGGTTCACATTTCAATCACTAATGGTGGGACACCTGCCATGCTGGAATTTACTGCAAAAACAACTTCAATAAAATATTCTGAGTAATCCTCATGTGTGCAGCCAAAGCAGTAGCTCAGTCCTACTTCTAGCAGCAGAAGTTATTTGGGGGAGAATAGATGCCTAATCAAAAGAGAAAGAAGAAGGGAAATTCTACACAAAGACATCTCTCAGCCCTCACACCTAATTGCCTCATGACCTTGGCTACACCACAGCTTCCCTGTGTAATAAAGATTTGGTTTTAAACAGTTTTGAGTAAGCCACTTTTCTCAAACAGAAGGCTGTAAATAGATCAGTCAAATATTCTCTGTTAGGACACCTTTTTGATTGAAATTTGGGCTTTCTAATAAATCTTGGGGAGGAGTAGGAAAGAGAGAAGTGTTGGCTTCCTACAGAAAAATACCCATTTCATCTCAAATTTGGAGTCTCTTTGATAGGATGTTGTAAACGTCCTACAGTCTGCCTGAACTGGGCTCCTCAGACAGAACCTATCTAACTATCCAGCAATTTTGCAGCTTTTATTATAAGATCTATCCATGCAAAGTGTCACCTTGTAGTTTGGGAACATAAGACAACTGAATTACAATTTCCAACAGTTTCCTTCAGCAAATTATTTAGTGCACAGGCAAAACCGTTCAGTCTTTTCAGAAAAGTCATTTTTTCACTAGACTTTTCATAAAAGACAATGACTATTAAAAAAATAAAATAAAATAAAGATCTGCAGGCTAGTTCGTTCCACAGATGCTCAACTGAAATCCATAAATTACTGGTAGTAAAATAGATTAGGATTTTTAAAGGTAGAAGGAATGTTCTGTAGGTAGTCTGCCTCAATCCCAGCCAAGGTTAATAATGTGCTTTTAACTAATTTAATCCTCCCTGTTCCTGAGTTTAAGGGCCCACTCTACTTAGCTGCCTTACAAAGTTGCTATCAGGATGAACATTCATAATTTGACATATTTGATATTATGTTTCTGAGATCACTGTAAAGATGAACAGAAGGACAGTAAGAGATCTCACACATAAAAAGTAAGGCTACCAGAGTTTTTTTGTGTTCAAATGTGGAGTGTTTTGATGTTGCTATTGTTTGAAGGGGGGTTGTTTGTGGTTTTTTTAATATCTCTTCCATATATAGTAAGGTATTAAGATATTTCAGGAGCAGTATTTTCAACATTGGCTAACAGATCCACAGAGATATTTGAGCCTTTAGGCTTATGTTCTAATGTAATACGTTAGAAATGTTTGCTCTCTGCTTTTCAATAAAACCACTACATTTGATAAATATGGACCAAATACCTTCATGACCCAAAATACAAACTAAGCCTGAATACGTAAGTATGCAATTCTTGCACACATTAAAGACAACCAACATGGATAATAAAGAAAATAACGTTGGCTGTGGTATGTTACCTTTTGGCAGAACTGTGCTTAAAGTCCATATAGAGAAAATATTTTCCCTACGTAGACTTGCTTTGGTTTCACAAGCTTCCTGTAGATGTATATTGAAGTTTGCAAAATTAACATATGGAAGGTCTCAGACCATATTACTACATATTCTAAATATAATCAGTAATTATGTATGATGTCATATGAAACTAATTCAGTCCCCTTCACAGCAAGCCTACATTTTGAGCTCACATCATACCCGCCATGTGCGTTCCAATCTGTCCGAATCTCCTGCCTCCTTCTTCAAAGGTGCTTCAATGTCACCTTCCATGCTGCCCCTTCTGCACAGGGCATTCTGTCCAAGTCCATCTGCCAAGCCACCTTCCCTGTCAATGTCGGCTTTCCGTGCTGCCTGTAGGAGCAAGGACAGTTAAAACACAACATCAAATCCACAAGAGAAACGTACACCTCCCTGAGTTGACCATATGATCTTCCTTCTTCTACCCTTGTTATTTTCCTGCCTGTAAAACACAATTTTGTTCTTTTATATTATTTTACATCAGAGAGTAGGCTTATTTGGGCCAGAATGAGCAGACTGAATACTTGGCTTGCTTCTGACAACACGCACAGATTACCCAGCACAAAACCAACTTAATGATTATGGCATTATTCTAAGTTATTTCCTTTGCTACTATTCCCTCTGGTATTAATAGCAGTTGATGAGTACTTGACACTTTTAAAAAGCAATCTTCCTTATTAAGTAAATAAACACTGAGTGAGGAGCCAATCTTTAGAGACTCATTAATTGTAAACCTTGGCCTTCCACTGGATGCTTTTGGTTTTGAAGCTAAATGAATTGCAAGTACTACCCCACTGTTAACATCTACACCACTAAATGCCAGCATCAACAGATTCCATTGACAAGCTGTGTTTGGTTTTCCCTCCCCCTCTATCAAATATGTGACTGTTTCAAAAATGTCCTCAAGTAATTAGAATTACTCGTTCAAAATAGAAGCACTATAAAGTTCCCTCCATGTTGCTGGTAATTAGTTCTGGGCATTTCGTCCATTATGCCTTTGGGCATTTTCTGCAGATGTCACCTAAAATTCAAAAAAACCGTGCTTTTCAGTCAAGAATCACAGCAAGCAGTCATGCCAGGAGCAGTGACAAGCTTGCTGACAACTCCACAGCTCTTACTTATCCAAAGCAGTCCTGTCTTTTTCCAGAGTTTTTTCTCTAAATACTTTTCCCACAAATAAGTGCTTGATCTGTATACTCTCTTCTTCCTCTCAAGTTTGCCCAGCAGTTCCTTGTTTAACCATGCAGGTCTCCTGGCTCCCTTTCTTGATTTCCTAACCATTGGGATGATCAGATCCTGAGCTTTCACCACACCAACCATCCCAGGGCTTTGAAACCCCTCTTCAATCCTCTCAGACTATGGGATGCAGCTTCCTCCCCATCTGCCTGGAAGATCAATAATGGGAATAGTCCTATGACCACACAAAGCTGGGGAGTTTCCTGATGATATCTCTGATTCAGGCACTGGGAAGACTACAGACTGCCCGTTGATGAGGATCAACCTGGCATATCAGGCCCTCTGTTCCCTTCAGGAGTGAGTCGCCAACAACTATGACTTTTCTTTCTTGTGGAAGAAGATGTTGTTATACACCTGGAAGGCCTACCTGACTGTGGTGAGACCTCTGGCATAGGTTGCCTATCATATGCACACCCATTAGACTGGCCCTTTTCCAGTAGGACCTCATACCTATTTCTCAGGTACCCACACCCATTGCAGTTGGTATCTGGCGTAGGGATTTCTTCTGCCGTGTGGAAAGCATTTTCCTCCAACCAAGCTTGTATAAATTTTCTTTTATTTTATTTTTATCACCCTGTCCCATGTGACCTGTCCAAGCAAACTGCCCTGCCCTTGGCAATCCCTGGTTGCAGTGCCCTGGTTGCGATGCTCCCCAGGAACTGGGGGGATTCAAATCGGCTGCTGGTGCTGCTGGCTTGGCCCACGCCATGCCCACAGACCACCCACGAGCTGCCAGCCCTTGACACAGGCAAGCCACTTTCCCGGCTTCAAAACAAGCCCCAGGAGTGCTTCTTGCCAGCCCTTTTCACCACAATCCCCTTCCCCAGTGCGAGCTCACCCACCCTGGAGATGGTATCATCAGCTAGTGACCATTAGCAAATTAACACCTTGGGTTTCTTAGTTTTCTACCTCTTCCCATTGAGGCAGGTTGTAGTAAGTGGAGTGGAAGAACAGCTTTTTGACACACATGGAAGGATAGCAACCTTTAAATTTTCTTGGCACAACCAAACAAGGCTGAGCTTGACTTACTGTAAATCCCATGTTACTCAGTCCAAGGTAATCTTCTTATGATAGTGACTATACGAAGTACATCATTTTATGACATCATAATAAAGTCCACAAGCAAACTGTAGAGATACTTCCAAATTCTATGATGTTACATTCTGAAAATGCTCAGGTTAAAACAAACACACACACATTTTTACTCTATAAAGTAACAGCTCTTTAGAGTTGCCAACAAAGGTTAAGGCTCCATGCTGTTAGGTGCCCTGCACATACCAAGACACAGACTGTGTCCCAACCAAGTTACACTCTGAAGTTAAATTCAAGTTTTTGAGAAAAACCACATAATCGTGATTTTACAGGTGAGAAAAGTGACCTAGGTGATCACCAATTCAGACTAGCAGCTTTACACATGGGTGATTAGGCACAATAATCTGTATCTGGGCACTTATATAATCAATGGAAACAGCAGTTACCACTTCGGAAAATCTATCACCTTTTATTTAACTAAAAATGGATCTAGGTTCTCCTCAAAGAACCTGATGACTTCCTCAGTGTAGCAGATTGTGCCTGTGACTGAACCAGGGATGCTGGCCAGATTTTGTGCTTGTGACTCAAGCACAAACTCATTTCTGCTCCCTAGAGTATGTTTATTAGGTCTATTTGTTCTCAGACAAAAGTTCTTTAGCCTTCTACTAACAGCTCTTCAAACTCTACTGCCTTGCTGTTCACAATTTCTCTTCAGCATAAGTGGACGGAAAATGTAAGTGTTGACAGAAAACAAATCCATATTTTGTTGCTCTAGTCCCTTCTGGAATACATTGAAAGCAACTTAATCTATCTGCCACCTCTAAATCCCATCCTGGAGACTGCTGCAGTAGCCAAGAATAATTAAAAGAGGTCTCCTATCAAGTTACTGGTTTTGTTAGACAGTGACTCATTATCATGAATGGTATGTGCATCATTATGATGCATTTTAAGTCTGGTAAAAAAAATCATTATTTCAAATTGCTAAAATCTTTAAAAGGAAGCACGCATGCAACACATGTTGAGGAACAGCATTTGGCAACTATGTTTAAGACAAGGTGTTAACATTAGAGCATGATACTACTATGAATGTAAATAATTGTAATTATTAAGTATTATTTTGTTCAGCACGAAATGTATGATTTGTAGAATATGCATAAAACAAACAGTTATACTGTAAACTGATGGCTTCAGTCATCAACAAGGCTGTGAACATTCATGTCGACCCTAGTTGTCCTGGTTGGTGAAAGCACAAGCAGATACAAAAGGCAACCTCGCCATCCTTGTTAGGCCTTGGAGGAACAGACATCTGGCCAGTGGTTATTTTTCTACTTCATGCTACTAGCTTTCTTCTCAAGAAGACAACAAATGGTCAGAATGATAATGGCTTGGCTGCCTAAAAATAGCAAATTTGTGGAAAGGTATAAGAAAGCAAGATGAAAAAAAAAAAAACTAAGCAGAGACACTCAGGTTACCAAAGTGGTCATCTGCAATACCAATGTCATCACACATGGGAACATAGCTCCATGTCTGGAGAGAATCCAGTGACTGCAAACATGAGAACATCTCAACATGTTTGAAGATTGACAATACATTTAATAGAGCAGAATATGGCCAAGAGCCAGGAAGGGAATGGTCACATATTTGAGAATTCATTTCATGCAAAAGACTTACTGTTAGTTCACATCCCAAGAAAGCAGCTGAGGACATAAGATGACATAGAATAGACACGGGAACTGTTGAAAATGTTAATAAATTTACCTCAAATGAGCAGAAGTGACAGTGAAGATCTATCTTTCACAACTTGCACGTTAACAAAGTCAATCACAGATACACTGTGACTACTCGTAGCAGTACCTGAGTGAATACTTCTCCCCAGGAACAGACTTGTTAATGGAAAACTGGTGAAAAACTCCTCTACTACTCTGTGTGGGGAACCTAATTCCTCAAAAACAAAACAAAACAAAAAAAAACTGACCCTGAAAAAAAAAGAAAAATCAAACAACCATGTATGAGTGTAAAAAAACAGATTTCAGACTTGGAGAGGGGGGGAAGAATGGAAATGCAGACCAGGTAGAAGATACCATACTAAAGACAAAGCAAAAGCAGATCCATAAAGACATAGGGAATCCTTTATTATTAAGGAATTTTACAGAGTCTAAATATTGCCAATCTCTAAAACAATTGAAATCATTAAAAAAGTGAAGAAGCAACAGAAAGCAAATTAGGACACTCCTAAAAAGAGTATCCAGATCTGTTATCTCTCATACATCATCTCTTATGCTATGGTAAGTATACTGGAGAGCTGGTATTCTTATGGAAGACTGTCAAAACTATTCCAGTAATAATGTTTATAATGATATGCAATTAGTCATAAAGTCAAGGATGCACACATTATATAGTCACAAAACACAACATACTGCCTATGGAACAAAATATCAGATGGAGAGATACATAAGATTCAGAAGTGGCTTTAAAGACCCATCTTGGCAACTCTGAATACGACTGGCAAGAGGAAAACACAGAAGGAAGGCCACTATTGTTCTAGTTCATTAAAGACTTTAGCACTAAAGTTTGAGACATCTCAGAAGAGGTTTATGAGAACAGCAAGAGGAAAGGAAAAAGGCCCAGTTTTTTGCAGCTGAAGGATTTTTCAGTAAAAGGCAGAAAGAGGTATAACAGAACGGGATGGTGTTACCACCAATTAGATGAAAAAGAGCTGACAAACCTTTGAGCCAAAAGGGCAAAAATTCAGGGACAACCCAAGGAATGGTTGTTTAAATTTGATTTTAAACTTGGAAGGATATCCTGCAGCTTGTTGAGGAACATGAAGCTTGGCACAGTCAAACTGGGATCAATTTCCACAATAACTGAACCCACAAGAGGCTCCTGTACAGTTCTGCAATAGTACTCCCCTGCCTCAGTTCACCACTACAGCTGTCCAGGCACACAACATGCACTGGAAATCTTGGCAGAGTGCTTTTTTGGGAGCCACAGAAGAGAAATTACAACAGACTCAGAAATTCCCTTTTCATTTTTAGTTTTTTTTTATTATTATTATTTTTTAGGTTTTATCATTTTGGATTCAGTTTTAGTAAGAAGAACAACAGGCAGAAAGCAAATTTCAAGGAAGCAGCCTGCAACATGGAAAAAATATAACACAGCTTCCAAAGAAACAGTTTCAACAACCTTTCCATTTCATATATTTGGATTAATTTCACTGAGAACTGGAGCAGAGAGGCATTCTTCAGAAGCCTTTACCCAAATCTCTCCAAATTTGGTCAAAAGGGATCTTTAATCAAATCATGCCNAGAAAAAAAAAACAAACTCAATTACCACCACACATTTCCAAATTAGATAGCTTAGTTTTTCATTTTGCTGCACAGTGGTATTTACACCAATAAAGCCAGAATCAACAGTTGGTGGTGATGGGATTTTTTTTCTCCTATTCCTTCCTCCCCTAGAAAAAGGGACTGGTGAAGGCTGTGCTGGCCAAAATCTGAAATACATTGTAAATCAATTCTCTGAAGGCAGGAAGAAAGGGATGAGGGGCACTGTAGAAAATGAAGCAGTGATTTCAAAATAAAACCAGCAAGACAACAGGAGCCAGAACTGCCACATGCCGTTGTAAACAGAGCCTGTGCGAACAGCTCCGTCACCAGAGTCACAAGCAGACGCTGTGTCAGGGGAGAGCGCTGCACGGACAGGTCACAGAAGGCCATGCTGCTCCCCAGGGGAAGCAATTGATGGCATAGATCTAAGACAGTTCAGCACAGCGGGAACACGTCACCATGGGACAAGGGTTCAGGATACAGCTATGTTGCCTTATCTAGCAAGTTCTATTTCTGGCTGACAGAGCTGGCCTTTAGGGTCTCCAAAGACGCAAGTCTCCAGCTTCTTTGATTTGCAAAACTGTAAACACTTGCTCTAATCTCAGCTTGTTTAAAAAATAAGCATGTTTCTTTCCCTGGTCTATTCTCAATCTTTCAAAATAATCTTGACAACATATACTGGCTGATAGAGCTGAAAGTGTCATAAATGGTTTTTTACAATCAAGTTATTTTCACAGTCGGGACAAATAACTGCTCAGAGTTGACCTCAAAGATCTCTCCCAAGTATTTTAAAGGATCTCTGATCATTTCAGCTGTGAAGAATAGCACTGCCCTGGCTAGCATGACCAACTGCAATTGCCCACAGCTGTAACAACTCTAGTGCACAAGCAGTGTGATGGCAAACCACTAATTCAACGCCAGGACTGTGGCCTGAGACCTGGACATAGAGGGGACCTTGCAGGAGTCTCATTCTTCTGAAGAAAGTACTAAAAACTTAACTAGGCCCAGTAGGAACCACATAAAAGAAAGCACCCATAACCCACCATCCTATTGCTGCTGCTTCTTCCCTCCAGTCATGGGCAAAATCCTGAGTTTCTACAGACAACAGCACTCCTGGCCAGAGCCTGCGACCAGAGTATTCCCAACAAGTCTGAGTGGTCCACTTCGCTGAAACTCAGAAACAACTTCGGTTTAAAATTGTGGATGATGGTAGAAGGGAAAACAAAAATTGTATCTACCAAAACCTCCTTTCTCTCACCAGTTTTTCTGCCACTTGGCATTCAAACACTGGCATTGCTGCTTCTCGGAGTCTCAGCCCCAGCCCTTTGCAGACAGGACTACTGTGGGAAGCAATAAGTCAGAGGATTATTTCTAAGGCTGCTAATGAAAAAAACCCTGAACTTGAATGCTGTAATGAACTGAAGAGTAAAGCATAGACACAGGAGCCTGTAAAGTGAATTATTAGATGTCCACCAAGTGCTTCGTTTTTCTGCTTTTTGAAGCTCAGCACACACAGCATGAGAGCTTTAAAAATTTACCCTGATCCAGGTTTTCTGGATCTACCTAAATCCAGACACAGCTTTTTGAAGGAAGTCATCAGAACATTAGATGTTATTGCCTCCTCCTTGTTTCTGAATGTTAAAACCATCTAGCAAGTTTATGTGCAACATAAAGGATTTTTTTTAGGTGCAAACCACCTTGCATTTACAGGGGTGTGCCATATAAAGCAGTTACACCTTTCAGCACCAGCATGCATACTGAGGGAACTGGTCAGGTAGGAAATGACACAAATTACTAGAAGATCTAAAAAGCATCTCAGACAAGTGTTTTTCTGCAGGATGGTGGGTATATTTTCCTCCATGATAACTTGCAGCTATTGCAGCTGTAGGATTCTTACAGAGAGACATTTTACTAACACATCAACCCCCTTCAGTTTATTCCTGAGCACTAGGACAGTGAAAACAATCCTCCCAATCAACCAGGCCACCCACATCCCACCAATGCAGAGGACTTAACTCTCTGTCTTCAAGTAGCAAGCAATTTCTTCCATAACCTAAACACCACACTTGCATTGTTTACAGTAAATCAGTTTTAATATTTATATATTTGACATTTCCACTGTCATTACATTATCCCTATGTGCTCTTATCTGCAGTGACAGTTTTCCATGGGTCTTTTCTTCTGTAGCTACTGTTATTTCATTTGCAATGTGGGAGCACCGAAGAGCTGCTGTAACAGGACCGCATTATGCCAGACCCAGTAAAGAACAATAAAAACAGTCTCTGTCCTAAAGACTTTCCAGGCCAAAGTAGCTTGTCCAGTCTTTTCTTGGGTTTAATCTGTCATTAATGAATCCCATTTACTTTATCTTTTTCAGATATTCAAATATTGTCTGTCTTCTACAGTAGTTTTACTTCTCTCAAGAAGTGCACCTTTTCTGAATTGCCCATATATAGGCAATGTGTCCCTTTTATTCAAACCTCTTAGAAATATATAAAATTAAGTTCTCTAAATCATGTGGCTGAACAGGATGAGACTAGAGGTCCCTTTAGCTCAGTAACTGGTAACAGTAATCAAAGTGAGTGCCTCACAAAGAATGGAAACCCTTCAACAAGTAAACCCTAATTACAGCTTCACCAAGTATTTCCAACACATTAAGCATCTAGTAGCAACCTTCCAAATCAGCCACCTTACTGTAGTTCTTTTTCCTTGATATATAATACATAACATAATGCAATACTTCATTAAATGTCTTTCCAAGAACAGAAATACTCTTTATTTCAATGATTTCAACTAATCGTACACACACAAAAGACTGAAATCAAGTAAAAATAGCATGAACACTCTTAACTCAGTCCAGTATAATATTTGACTATTATCTTCCAGTCTGTACATATACTATCTCCCTAATCAGTCAAGGATCAAATCAAATATTCAACCAAAACTTTTATCTGCTCTTTAACATACAATTCCCCAAGTTTCTGCACTGTCCAGCTAAAATTTATCTTGCTTCATCATTTTTAAATCTAACTGCTGATGGTTTCCATCTTTCCCCAGATATTATCCTTAATTCTGTACTTCTCAGTGAATGCCAATTAATAGTATATTTTGCATACTTTCATGGTGTCCTCCAGGAGGAACACAGAGGATCCAAAACTGTATTTTTTTTAATTGTAATTGATATAAAAGAAAGGCAGTAGCTACCCTTACTAGGTATGCATGCAACGTAAATAGAAAACGAAATAACAGACTTTTCTACATAACTCAAATGAAAGACTGAATTGAAGAATTAGTTTCAGCATAGGCTTAAATGTATGCCACTGCTTTGGTACAGTTTCTTCTCACTGTTTCACATTCCTCATTATAATAAAATCCTTTTTTCTTCTTTTTCTGCAGTCTACATGCGATGTGCAGTCACTACTGTATATTGTCTGCATCCAGGTGTCTTTATATAACAGTCTAGATCACTTTCAAAACCTTTAAGAATTGTTACCTATTTTGAAGATACTGTGATACTGTGATGCATTCTACATGCATCAGTGTTCATTCACATGAGGACTAAGACTGGGGGATTCTCAGGTCAGTTGTGCTACACATAAAAAAAATAAAATTAAATAAATAAAATAAAATAAGCCTCACATCTTTCTAGAGAACAGCCTAACTACTAGAATTAGCCTACATGTCTTATATGGTGTCAGTATGGAGTCTCAGCCGGAAAATCTCATATCAGGAGCAAGAACGGATTATAGATTCAATCCAGAAAACATATGTAAAGATTCACAATTACTACAAGGTAAATAAAATTTTCTTCTATTTCAAGTGACCACCTGCCCAGACTCCACTCTTGATGAACAATTGATCAGTCCTCTGTATGTTACAGAACGGGCATGAGGGGGTCACACACCTGAACAGAAGATAACACCCCTAAAACCAGCATACTGTCAAGAAGCCCATGCCTGGGTACAGATACAGTCAAATGTGAACATCAAGCTTCCTCAGTCACTCTAGAGGATTTTGGTCCATCTGAAGTATTATATTATGCACACAGAAAATGTGTCATACAAAAATGCATCATAAAAAAAAGAAGAGTCCAACCAGTTCCAAACACATCAGGATTTTTTTTTTCTCCCAGTTACATAGTAACATTTCCTGACTGAGTTTCTGAAGTAATCAAACAACCTCTTTGTAGATATTTAATGGCTACCATCCACCCCTAGCCTAGCATAGCTTGAAAAAAATCATCAGACAATGTAAGAGTTTCTCTTCCTGGGTTAGTACAAGGTTAAGGAAAGAAAACTAGGGTTTCTTGCCTTATCCTACATTTTTCTGGATGATCATTTGCATGGCCACAGTAAGAAACTCTGAAAGACGGCTAAGAACACAGCAGGTTATTTTGCACAATATTACCGCCAAGTGGACTTTGATGAAGATGTTAAAAAACAAACTATTTCCTCTGCCAGGAAAAGCAAAGAACTTATTTCTATGAAGGTCTGCAGAGAAGCCTAGTTCTGAAGTGCTCAGGT
The DNA here is from genome assembly GCA_013398125.1 of Aegotheles bennettii. Taxonomy (NCBI): domain Eukaryota; kingdom Metazoa; phylum Chordata; class Aves; order Caprimulgiformes; family Aegothelidae; genus Aegotheles; species Aegotheles bennettii. The sequence continues at coordinate 98,540 of VZRW01005845.1, read as the reverse complement.
AGAAGCAAAAAGTTGGCTTTGTAAATAAACCACCTTGAACCTCTGAAACAGAATAGGTCTCTTCAGTTAAGCAAAAACTAATTTGCTATAAAAACAGATCAAGGAACCAGGTACAGGATTACCTCATTGTTCTGAAAGACAATATCTGGCAAAGTATGTGAAACCATCAATTACTTTGTGATTACAAACTCATCAGCCTTACTTTCTTAGGACTCTCAGCATTAAGTATGTGCGACAGTCGTAACATACAAAAGAAAAGGAAGCCATCTCCCACACAGTGCAGGGGGTCACAACTCCTCTATTTCAAGTGGTTCTGTTCCAGAGAATTCTCTTTGTTCAAGAGACCCTTGATAACGAAGTCTTTAAGACTGTCTGAAAAAACCATACTAATTAAAAAAAACCACGTAGAGGTACTTAAATACCTTGGGGTAGAATGAGGAAGTAACGGCTTCTGACAAAGTGAGAGGTTGTCTTCTCATCTCTTGTTTATTAGTTACTTGCATTATTATGGTGTCAACCAACTGTATGACTATATAATCCATGAGGAAGGGAGAATATAGGGAGTATACCTGCCATAGCCTTCAGGGTTCTAAGATATGCTTATGCATAAACCAGCTTCCCGAGTGGTTCAGAGATCCTGAAATAGAAGGTCATTCACATGAGTTTCCAATCTTGAGTCACTAAAGAAGGTTAAGTGATCGCATCAGAACAGTAAAGCAGACATCTCGCATCTCTCAGACCCATAAACCACCACGAGGATGAAACGTAGGGAACATGGCTAAAGTCACCCTTCAAAATCTGAAACAGTAAATAGCGTAAAACGCTAGAGATGAGTGTGTGCCTCCAGTCCCTTTGCTTCCTTGAAAGCATCAGGAATAAAAGACAAACCTCTGAATTTTTAAAGCACTTCCATCAGCAGGTTCCAAACATAGATGATGACTAGCCTCCTCCTGTGAAAACAATCTTAAAAAGAGAAAAAGAAGGAAAATAAAAAATATAAAGAGAGAGAAAACAGCCAAAGGGATTATAAGGATACTAAGCTGTGTATATTGATCTGACCTAATATATTTATGAAAGCAAAAATCAATAGATCTGACATAACTTCATGATGAAGTCTTCCTCAGACCTCAAGGACAGTAGAATGGAAAAATAGTTCAAAATTCTCTCAGTGTAGTCAGCAAACCTACTACCTTTGGGAAGCCTCGTCCAAAGCCTGTGGTGAAATTTCTGGTTTTACCATGTTAAACCTCTGGATCTTGGTGGTCAGTGACAAAATACATCACACTAAAATATGCTTCTTGTCACAAGTTTTCTGTTGTTTGGCTTTGGTTTTCTAAGGAATGATGACACAGAAGCCCTGCAGAACCTGCCTGAGAGCATATTAGGATGTGGAAAGCATCATGTACGCCATTGACAGAGACAGTCTTAGACAGATGTCCTCAACTGTTACATGGATCACTCAGAGGATTTCAGAAAGCTAAAATAATGATGGCATCCATACAAGGCACTGCATATGTTGGCGTGCCAGCTATGTTTAGTGTAACCTAGAGACACGTAAGGCAGAGAGATGACTTGTTTGGAGCTGTAGCTAGTTTAGCAACCTTCAACGAGTTACACGGGTAGATTTTCTAACAAAAAAGATATCACATAACCCATCACTACCATTTAAAAAAACACAGGATAAACACTTCCCTACAAAATGCTTCAAGGATGTCTTTTCCCTACAGAACACATTAAGGGTGGATCTTCTTCTCTACTCCTTCAAGCACTGCAGTCAGGCACGGGAGCAAGAAAACATGTTTAAAAAGCTTTTGCAGGAGCTTGATGTCTTCCATCTGCTTTTTTTTGGTCATAGCCAAGGTCTACACAGGTGTATGCCAGATGGGCATGGTTACACTGCTTGTGTTGACAAGTGCAATATTTCCAAAAGTTTTCTTGTTTTTCTTGGACAGCCTTCTAGAGAATGCCTAAGATTTCTGCCATGAACTTCATTAAATCCTGGAAAATCTTGAACTTGTCTAAAAAAGCTAGGAGAAAATTAGGATATTGCATCTGGGGCTGGATGTTGTTCTGCTGGAGTTTGAGGTTTTTCTCCATTCTGTCAGATAGCTGGTGTTGGAGAAACCAAGTTGTATGAGAAGATTTAATGCACCCTTTGAAACTGAAGAGCTGTTCTTTGGAAACAGTGGGCAATGCTGGCTTTGTGGGCTAACAGTAAACAGTGTAGCTGAGGAGCAAAAGGAGACAGAAGCTTGGCCAGGACCAATGGATTGCATGGGGGAATACACAATAGATGGGACAAGTTCCTATAGAGTCCTTCCTGCAACCTCCAAACTCTTTTCTGGAAGCTGAGCTGCAAGGAGAAAAGAATCGGAGAGAAGAATCTGGCAGAAGGAAAGCAGAAAGGTGCACCCACAAGCAGGAGAGGAGAAATTCTTTTTGTAATGTGCTGGGACCGCCACTCTGAAGTCAATTCTCCAGGCACTTACTATAAACATAGTACAAACAAAAGCCTTTGTGTCCCAACTCCGCACTGCTTTGCTGTTTGTTTTTTTTCTAGGCACCTCCAGACACCTAAATGAAGTGTGAGATAGAAATTCAATATTTGTAGAATCATAGAAGTACTCCGGTTGGAAAAGACCTTCAAGATCATCGAGCCCAACCATCAACCCAGGACTGCCAAGTCCACCACGAAACCATGTCCCCAGGGGTGACATCCAAATGTTTTTTGAGCATCTCCAGGAATGGTGACTCCACCACTTCCCTGGGCAGACTGTTCTAATGCCTGACCACTCTTTCTGTAAAAAAAATTTTCCTAACATCCAGCCTGAACTTCCCTTGGCACAACTTGAGGCCATTCCCTCTTGTCCTATCTTTCGTCAACCTGGGAGAAGGGACCAGCCACCCCCTCACTCCAACCTCCTTTCAGGGAGTTGTAGAGAGCGATGAGGTCCCCCTTGAGCCTCCTCTTCTCCAGACTGAACACCCCCAGCTCCCTCAGCTGTTTCTCATAAGACCTGTGCTCCAGTCCCTTCACCAGCTTTGTTGCCCTTCTCTGGACACGCTCCAGCACCTCGATGTCTTTCTTGTAGTGAGGTGCCCAGAACTGAACCCAGCACTCGAGGTGCAGCCTCACCAGTGCCAGATACAGCGGGACAATCACTGCCCTATCCTGCTGGCCACACTGTTTCCGATACAGGCCAGGATGCCGTTGGNTGCATGGGGTTGTTGTGGCCCAGGTGCAGGACCCGGCACTTTGCATTGTTGAAGCTCATACAATTGGCCTTGGCCAACCACTGCAGTCTGTCCAGGTCCCTCTGCAGCGCCTACCGACCCTCAGGCAGATCAATACTCCCACCCAACTTAATGTTATCCACAAATTTACTGATGGTGCATTTGATGCCTTCATCCAGATCATCAATAAAGACATTGAACAGAACTGGCCCCAGTACAGAGCCCTGGGGGACACAGCTGGTGACAACTGGATGTGACTCCAGTTACCATCACTCTTTATGCTCAGCTATCCAGTCAGTTTTGGACCGAAATTACTTATCCTTCTTGGTCTAGATTTGGTGACAGATTTCACAAGTAACATCCAATACATCCTTCAGAGCAGGCTCATTTTCCCAACCATCTATCATGGTTTGGGAGTCTTCTCCTCTATCATATTCTGTAATAAAATTACATTTTTCCCTTTGTCAGCCTATCTGCAGCTTCTACAAACATTTAGTTCTTTAAAGAGGCCATACCTTGGCAAAGGATCACATCCTGTCTATTGCCTCTGAAAAAAGCAGTCATTTTTGCTTTCCTAAGTTCCTCCAGAAATGCTAAACTTGGATGTGCCACCACAAATCCAGTCATTAATTAATATATATTGTTTCAGCATTAAGGCATCTAGTTGAGTTCAAGTGACTCTAGTTATATAAAAAGAGACATAGAGGCAGACAATTTGAATAACAAATATAATCCCAGAACACTGGCACTGGTATTAAGATTGATTTAGTATAGAGGAAAGCACTATATGAAGGAAGGCACCATATGTGCTGTCTTGGACATCAGCACAAGGAACCTAAAAAACAGCTTATTCTTTTTAGCAAGAAATGAGTCTATGCTTGCAATGAATTTTCTGTCTCTTTCCATACACTGGCAAAAACAACCCATGCCTTTGACACATGATTCTTTATACCCCAAACTGGCCTTGACACAGATGCATTAGATATTACTATCCATAAACAAGCATCCACCATGTTTACCCTTATAGAGCCTTTCTTCTAGTGTCCTGGAGAGTAGCATTATTTTTCCCCCTTTTTGAATATAACTCCCCATAAGATTCTAAGTTTCTTGGTCTCTTTTGCATAATTGGGCACTTACTCAATTGCTTAAGCATTCAAGTAGACACACTTTCTCAACACAGCCTCCAGGGCTTTCCAACCTCTGAAGTTAGTTGGTCTCCTTCTTCAAACCTAAGGGGCTTTGACAGTTGCTGAATCCCTGCATTTCAAAGTTTTTAGATCTCCTTCTGCACTTTTACAAGACCTAGAACTTTCAAATATATCTATTAAAATGGAACACTGAAGATTCAGTGATTCACTTTAAACTGCAGATTTCCCAAAAACAAATCCTAAGCTGCCAAATGCAACCCTGCCTTAGCCAGCTTCTGACATTTTCATGAGGATGACTGCCAAGATATGTAAATTGAGTCACTTTTTTCTGTCTTTGTCTTCTAGAGTCCAGATTCCAATATCTCACTAGACTTATTTGTAGGGCTTTTCCCTCTCCCCCCAAAAATGATGACCAATTCCTCATTTTTGGATGGTTTTCTTGTTCCTGACTGAACTGTCACATCAAAGAGCTACATGCAATTATTCTAGCACATTGTTATCAAAGCATGTAATGACTTAGTGTGTATCTGCAAGTTCTTTCATAATGAATTCAATAACAATGCTATTTACTGGAGGAAAGAGAATGCATTCAAGTTTGATGCTAACATCTACAGTGGATCAGTTGTTCAAGTTGATAATTAAGAATAGCATCAGACCTTTGTGCTGTTTTTCTTGGCACACCACACTTCACAACATTCCTCAGTGGATTGTCATGAAAGCTTCCAAATAAAACCTGTGAGCATATGACTGGCTTTTTTCTCCCTTTCATTTGATGGCCTCTTTAATGGTTGTACAGGAGTTTCTACAGAAGAAAACTGGGTAATTAATGATCTTTCAGGCTGAGACTAACTTTACCTTCATAACTTTTATTGATAAGGCCTTTTGCAGATTCTTCTCAGGAAAGTTGCGTAACAGTCCAGCAGTATTTGCCCTAGTTTTCTTTGGTATGCAGGTGGCAATGCTTATTTATCCACTGGTCCCTTGCTTCATTTAAGTAATTTTATCAGTTATTTTACCCTCTATGCTTCTGTCCTTCTTTACAATTGACTGGTCTTCAGCTACAGCATTCTCATTTTTAAGCTATTTTTCCTCTTCATGAAGTTACACTCTTCCTTTGTCAGTGTCCTGGAGAACTAGCACACGTAGAACCACTAGTTGAACTTGTTGTCTCTAATTGCTTGTCACTCCTTTTCTGCATCTAAGCCTTTCCTTGATTACCCTTGGCAAATATTCCAACTCATCCTGACTTTGCAGGAAGGATTTTTCTGGAGGTATTACAGCATCTTCTTATCACTGTCTTCAGCAGCAGTTTCAGCTTCAATGCTGTTTTATTCATGTTCTTCCTCCTAGGTCACATTTCACAGTTAATTATTATAACAGGACAAACTCATAACAACATTATTGGAATGGCACAATGCACTAGAGACCCAGCAAGTCACTTTGCCTCACAGTAATGACTTGGAAGAATCAACTCAAGGGTAGCTGGACAATTCTGATCCTTACGCCCTTAGGCAGGATGGGCACCTAGAAAGCTTAGACAGCTCATAGACATAAGGTACCTACACTTCAAATAATTCCCTTGGAATGCATTTGGCTAACTTGAAGAAAGCTCACATCCTAGCATTCCTCTTGTAGCTTCCACCTCCTCTCCAAGAGAAGAGCATTTTTTCCCTCCCCTCTCTTATCCACATAAAGATCCATGTCCAAACAACAGCAAGATTTTTCGTTTCTGTTAAGGAAAGAGATTTTTCTAATATTATTTTATTGAAGTTGACTAGGTAGAACTACCCACATTTCCACAAGTCATGTGCAAAGCTAAACAGTATATTGATATAAAATATACCTTGATCTTAAGTATTATCTTAGTGCCTTCTCCAAAAGCTGTTTTTAAGAAGCATGTAACATTTTCAGAGCACAAAAGTGACATGGGAAGATAAGCCCTGTTTTCAGAAGCACCTGGAATATTTGGAGGCTGCTAAAACAGCAGCTCTTACTCACCTAAATAGCTCAGGCACATTTACAATGCTCATGTGCTAAATGCCTCATGCCAGACAAGGGTTTTACCTGTGAAATTGTAATTGCCTGTTGCTTTACGAATGTCATCATAATTATTACTTTCACTCTGAATTTCAGCCCCCACAGTAGATTGAGATACCCAGTTTCAGCTGAAAACTGACTGATGTTTGACAACCTCTGTCAATTCTGACACCATGGTGGTGTATTTCGCATGCTTGGAAAGACCTAACCACATTAGAATCACTCAAGCCAACATTTAAGAAGTCTCCTTCACTAGATCTACAGATGGTTAAAAGTGCTGCTGTTGATTTGAGTAACTTTCCACTGAGAAACTGGGTAAGGCTGGGTCAGGGAGAGGCAAGACATCAGCAGAGGTGAGGCAAAGCTTATTTTCAAGAAATGACTGCTTTCCAGAGCACCGGCCCAGACCAACAGCAGAGCCCACATGACAGGCCAGCTGCCAGGCACAAGGATGGGATGCTGAACCAAGCCTCTGGGCTCAGGAAGGATGAGGTCAGGCAGAGACAGAGCATTCAGGTCCATTTGTTGTTTTCCAAAGGGCTGTTGGGATCTCTAGAGCTTGCCAGGCTATGGTTAAAAAATTCACTTTGCTAATCTTACTGTCTTGCTCTCCAGTCACATCATTCCTATGGATTTATCTGGTCAGCTCCCATAGTCAAGGTATTTTTCTGTGGTGAAAAGATAGGAAGGGCATCACACTTACTCCAGAACCTGTAGTTTTCAGACTTGAGCCCACAGCCCAAGAAGAGGACCAAACACATGGTTAGCATCCAAGGACTTCATCTACCTGAGCATCATGCTGTGCCTATTCGAACTGCTGGGGGAGGAGAAGGGGAAAGGGTATTGCATAGGTTCATTTTCAGCAGACTGGCATAGTGACTAAACACCTTTTGTAAACAGGGCTAGGTTAAAATAGCTCCCAAAGTCTACCTAAAGAGAGAGAAGCATTCCTCTTTGCTCTTCTGTGGCCTGGGATACAGGAATCAAAGAAATTCAATGATTTATCAAAATCAGGGTTTATCAGGGTCTTTGTGACTTAACCTGGGCTGCCTATGTTGTCCTATGTTCTGTTCTCTGCTCTAATTTTGTGGTCATGTCCTTGATCTTAGGCTGCCTGGATTTTTTCACTCTTCCTTATTACACGATCCCGCTATTGCTCATTGGTCACTGAAGTTTTTCCAGGTATTGCTGCACAGGGAGGTAAATTCTCAGTGCAGTTTGCCATCTCTACTGCTGATACAGTCTAATCTCAGCAAGGTAAGTGGCATAAGGTCCCTCAAAGACGGTCTGTTTTACACCTTTTTACATGGACATGTGGCAGTTTGGCTTTCTCACCGCTCCTGCCTCATGCTTTGATTTAGAATCTTAGGCTGAATATTTACACTGATGCAAAAAGAGCAGAAATACTTACATATATACACACACACATATACACACTGAGAAGTGCACAGCCTCATCTATTGCTGTGATACTGGCTTTTATCCATTACTTGTTCTGCATTCACGTGGTACCATCCGCCCACTGCTAACCTGGATTTGCTATGTCTAACCTGTGCATCACCACCACTCTCTTAGCTGAAAAATACAAAGGATTTACTTGAATTCACTTAATTAGGAACTATACCATTCAGGGAGCTGTACCAAAAATAACTTGATTTGTGAGTTGGCAGTTTAAGTAGCCCCTTAGCAGTGCCTAACAACTACTGCTGATGTAAGATGTCTGTATTGATTTAGAACCATCCAGGTTTGAAGTGAGTCAGGTAGTTCCAGCTCACATGCGTCAGAGCTGGCAATTCACGTCTGGAGGAGTAAATCTGAGATAGGTTTATGGGCAAAATCCAGTTAAGAGACCTAGTCAAAATTCACTGTCAAATCACTCTATGGTAGGTTGGTTTTTTCCTCTACATCCACAGTTCTATCAGCATTTTTACTAAATGAGTATGGGAAATTAAGTATCTTAGTTCTGTACATGTTTTACTTATTTTTCATGTTGATATACTGAATTGTGGAAGACATGGAATATATTGTCTCCACCTCATTGTTTTAAACACAGCTTAGCTCGTATTCCTTTTCAGAACAGCAAGTGTAGTGTTTTTTAAGATGCAAGAATGTCAGAAACAACTTCTGCTTTCTCAGTTTCAAATTGTGCTCACTTAACTTGATCCTTTGTTATGATGGAAGACAAAAGGGACAGGTGAAAATTGCCAAGTGGTGACTCAAAGACCACAGGATCAAATCCCACTTTCATTCTGGTGATCCCACAACCATAAGTCAGTCAAGCACTGTAATCCCATGATCCCACACGTTTTTCTTCTGCACCTTCTCCAATGCGCATCACTATTTTCCACTTTGAACTCAGGCTTTGATTGTTGCAGGTACAGATCAAGGACTGAAATCAAAGGCTTACCACCTTCTTTGCAGAGGATGCAGCCTAGATGATGAGAGCTCACCAACAGTCCTCCAGTACCATTCTCACAGTGTCCCTTGAGCTGCAGACATCGACCTACAACTACATGTGAAGCTCCAAGCATTCAACTTCTACGTACTCGTACCTGGGGTTTGAGCGATGGGTGTGAGCTGACTGCAAGACAGAAAGACAGACTTCTGCACACACAGCTCTCGGGCTTCCAGTAGTCTCTGATCTGGGAGCATGGGCAGAAGCAGAGTCCCTGAAGTGAGGTTACTGGTATGGGAAAGAAATGGGCACTTATGGAAAGACAGATTCATACCTGCAGAGGCTCAAGGCTGGGGGAGGCTCCAAGCAGGGGGGGGAAGAAGCCAGCAATAGCAAGTGCACTGTAACAGTTCACTCAGGAACAAGCTGAGATTCCAACAGCTCCAGCACAACTCTGGAGGAATGTAAGTCACTCTAAATGAATCAGATGCTTTTGAAAAGTCTAAAAAAAACATGGAAGGAAACATCTATAGGCAAGATGTATCCTATGCAATGTCTGAAGGAAGAAATAGACTTAAATAAATTTGGGGGTGGGGACTGTTATCCTTGTAAAAGCAGGAATAATCCCACCCTCTTGCCCAATGGCCAATAAAACACCTTATGGAGTGAAGCACCAAGAGGCTAGAGTGACTTGGGAGATGAGGGGATGAAAGGGACGAATGAAAGGTCACTATGCATGAATAGAGGCATCTGAGCACTCAAAGGATTTTATGATCTGTTAACCAAACCAAGATTCTGGAAGAATGGATACTAGAGAAAACAGCAGCAGGAAAACAGAGAGTAGGAGAAAGAAGACAGGATATAGTGACTGAATAATTCTTCTCACACGTAAGAACGTTTGGAGGGAGGGGAAGGGGGAGTTGTACAGCTTTAAACTTACATGATGGTAAGCATCAGTTTTGTGTTTCTTGTAGCTAGTCCAACAATAAACACATCTGAGCAAGAACCAGCCCATGTGACCAGGACGTGCACATTTGCTTCACTGAGGAGATGTCATGTAGATCACAGATAACTCATCTGATGTAGCATTTGCTCGGGTAATCATGCAATTTTCTGTGAACAGCAAACTAAGCAACCGTGCAAAATCCAAAGTTCATTGCTCTTTTCTTCCCTGTGGCTGAATCAACATTTATTTTTTTTTAATGCAGTTATTTAACTATTTGATCCATTCATACTTCTCTCTTTTTTCCACCGGTCCCCCTTAAGTCTCTTCAAGGAATGAAGAGGCAGTCTTTCAGAAAAGCTGGCCATTAATGGGCTTCCTGGGGGCTGCCATCCTATAATTGATCAAGGAATGCATCATAGACGGTCATCTCTGCTCCAGCCCAATCAGTTCTTCAACCACAGTCCCTGGATTTGAGCATGAAACTCACATTCCCTGTCTGATACCTTGTGTCTCACATGTTGGCCATGCTGCATTGTGTGTGCTCTCCCTCTCTCTCATTTTGGGATCCTCTATGCTAGACATGGGTCATCAGCTGTCCTTCAGGGAGGAGATGGGTTTGAGATTTATGATGGGCTGGTTGGGGCTTTTTTCCCTATGAAGACTCTGTAATTCAGCGAGTTATTCAAATTAAGACCAAAAAATTCTTGGCTTGACAAATTGAAGAATTCATAACAGTGTGATGCTACCTTTCAATTTCTTTTCTTATCATAGCATACTCTTGCTTATGGTTTCAAGTGCATAATCACAAAACATACAGTGTGGTATTCAGATAACACCACTGTAGGATTTATGAAGTCTTCCTGACTGGAATATCACTCTGTTTCTTATTTAAATATATACACACAGAGACCTCTGTGGCATTTAAAGGATATTATCTATGACCACACACATACAGAGATGCTTGAATTTAATGTTTCTAGAAGCCTGTTTACCAGGTGGCCTTATCTTCTCTCTTTCAAGATCACACACAAAATCCTCACATAATTTATAGCAAAGTTGTTTGGGTTTTCTTTTTTTAAGCAATTAGGTAACATGCTCACTGCTTATGGAAAACTGAAAGTGCACACATCACAGATTTTCAGGAGGAATATCCTATAGGAATAAATTGCATCTGCAAAGCAGCAGGAAACAGAGCAGACCAGACATCTGTCTGGTTTTTTCCAGTGCAGCAATTATGCACTTGCTAAATTACTTTGATTCTCAAAACAACAGTTATGCTTCTGTACAATAACTCACTGAATTCTAACTTGTTATCAGGGAGAGGCTGAATGTAATGGTATTCATAAAAGCAGCAGTCCACTGTCTTGAACCTTACCTGTGCCTCAGGCACCATGCAGGCTCATCACACTCAGGACTTGGTAGTTCCTTTTGATGCAAGAAAAGAAGCTCCATTGAGCCATATGAAATGGAACCCATTTCTTTTCCAGCAAGTTGCATGATGGATACAGTCTCATGTCATGGAGCTATAGGGTAGAGGCAGCCACCCCACATGCTGCAGGTGACACATAGTTGGGTGGGAGTGTTGATCTGCTCAAGGGTAGCAAGGCTCTACAAAGAGACCTTGAGAGACTCAATCAATGGACTGAGGACAATTGTATGAGATTTAATAAGGAAAAATGCTGGGTTCTGCACTTGGTCCACAACAACCCCCGTGCATTGCTACAGGCTTGGGGAAGAGTGGCTGGAGAGCTGCTCAACAGAAAGGGACTTGGGGGTGCTGGTCGATGGTCAGCTGGATATGAGCCAGCAGTGTGCTCAGCTGGCCAAGAAGGCCAATGGCATCTTGGCCTGCACCAGGAACAGTGTGGCCAGCAGAACCAGGGCAGTGACTGTCCCGCTGTACTCGGCACTGGTGAGGCTGCACCTCGAGTGCTGGGTTCAGTTCTGGGCATCTCACTACAAGACAGACATTGAGGTGCTGGAGCGTGTCCAGAGAAGGGCAACAAAGCTGGTGAAGGGACTGGAGCACAGGGCTGATGGGGAATGGCTGAGGGAGCTGGGGGTGTTCAGTCTGGAGAAGAGGAGGCTCAGGGGGGACCTCATCGCTCTCTACAACTCCCTGAGAGGAGGTTGGGGTGAGGTGGGGGTCGGTCCCTTCTGCCAAGACTACAGTGAGAGGATGAGGAGAAATGGTCTTAGGTTACAACAGGGGAGATTCAGATCAGATACTGGAAAAAAAAAATTCATTGTTAGGGTGATTAAACATTGGAACAAGTTGCCTAGGGAGGTGGTGGAGTCGCCGTCCCTGGAGGTATCCAAGAAGTGCCTGGATGAGGCACTGAGTGATATGGTTTTGTGCTTTAGGGGTTATTATGGTGGTGCTGGGTAGACAGTTGGACTGGATGATCTTGGTGTCTTCCAGCCATAACGATTCTGTGATTATCCTGCCTGCCATTCCCAGATCTCACACAGCTGGCATACCAACTGAGAGTGCATTGGCATGAGACTGGGAAGAAGTAGTAAGGAGCCACTGCTTTAGTGAAAGAACAGGATACAGATGCACAAGTCCTGCACATGAAACATGACTCTGTAGGTCTAACATGATGTTCAGATGTGATGTCTCCAGGCAATTTGCCTCAAAGATACTTTAGTGAGAAAACACTGATCAGGACCATTGTGAAGCAGTTAAAAACAATGGTTAGTGATCCCACTGAGCAATTCTGAACAAAGTTGCATTCAAAACCTTATACAAACATAACCTCACAATCAGAATGCTGGCAGACCGGCCGCTTTTTCATACACAGTCGAGTTTGTGCTGAAATTCCACTTGCAGTGTAGTAACTCCACAGACTTCTACTCATCTCAGACCCTGCATGCCCTAAGCAGCATTTTAAAGTGTTTTTCCCATTTTGCAGTAATGCTAAGCCCTGATGGTGATGATACGAGAAGAACATCCATCCTGTGTAAAATCCCTATTGAAATCAAATAGATCAGAGCTAGGCAAAGTCAGATCTCTCATAAAGTTCCTCTGTTCTTATCTGCAAGGGCAAAGCCATTATTTGCAGAGGGGAGATAAAACGTAGTTTAAAAACACACACAGTTTGTGTGCCAATAGAAGTTCAGATGCAATAAACCACTGATGCAATAAAAAGCAAACCTGTGCTTTGGACAGAGCAGATCTTCAAGTGTAGATAGGCCTCCACAGTTAAAAAAGATTTCCTGTCTGTCTTTAGAACTTGATTGTGTTTGCCCTCATTTCCTAGCTACTGACTGGATGCCTTGACAACACAACAAACCTTTATTTCATTTTGAAGGTTTAGCATGTCATATAACAATAACCAGATCATTCCCCCTAACACACACCAAAAAAACCCAGAAAGATAAAATTGCTTAGAAGGAAAGTTCTATTTGTGCTTCTGTTGTTTTGACACCAATTATGCATCACGTGAATTACTTCTGGAAAGCCTTTAAGCTCATAAACCAGACAATCTATCAGTATCCATGAAATTATTCCACAGGTATCAATTAGTTCTCTTGAGATACAGGTCAAACTTGTGATTTCCTCCCCCAGTGAAACAAAAAAAACTTTTTTGTCATGACATTCATGAAACACATCCTACACTTACAACGCAATGAAAGACAGGAAAGTAAGGCAGACAACAGAAAATTAGGCCAAGTTCATGACCCTGTTTCTACAACCTTAAAGACTCTCCCCTCATCCTAACACGTGCTGAAAACAGGGACATTTGGGTCAACAGAGGAGCAGCAACACTTAGTGCTAGGGCAGGTCAGCACATAGTAGGGTGCCCCACTCCCAGCTGCACAGTCATCTACAGAGCACCTATACCTCACAGGAGCCCAAAAGGAGCATTTTCCTACCCCCTCCCTGCCAGGTGGAAGCCACACAGTTTATTCATGTGTGAATTCAGTGGAGACAGAAGAGGAAGGTGGTGGCATGTAAGAAGTTGACCTATAGCAATCAGGTGATGAGCCTGAAATTACGGCGCTTCAGCTACACACCTTTCCTGTGAAGCAGATAAGTCACTTATGCAGGTTTTGCCCAAATCCTCCTCCCTGTAATATGCTTTTTTTTTCTTTTAAATCCTAAGTTACCCCTAGCTGTGCTTGGAAGAGGCACCCTGCTGCTCCCGTACTTACCGATGGTCTCCCTGGAGTCTTTCTGTCACTAGACTCAACAGGGTTTTAGGTGGGCTTAAAAAACACCCTCCAGATCTGCTTGAATATAAGGTTCCTCCTCCTTTCCAAATTCTGCAGAATTAAATTTGATTGAAAAATTCTAGGATCTCATTAGCTGGCAAAAAAACAGCTGCTACAACTGTTTTAAACATGGAAGCCAGCAGATAGACCTTTTGTACACACAGTCAAATAAGCAAAAGTTTAAGTAATATCCATGCTACAGATCTGAAAATTACACCACAAACTTTCTGGTACCTCTTTAAAAAATAGTAATAAAATCTAAGAATTATATTCAAGTTAATGACAATCATTTCTGTTGCCCCTAGGCAATCCTCTCCCATACAAACTGAAGGTCATTATTTATTTCTTATTTAAGCATTTGAGACAACTTAGATCTTGCTGGCTAACTGTTCTTTTCCAATGTATACAGATGTATGCACAAGAAAGGAATGAAACACCTAAGGTTCCACGTAAATAGATTCACGCCAGCAGATCCCAGCTTCTGTTAGGTCTTCTCTCTAGAAGCATCCGAGATGCATGAGTAGGGAAATGGATGAACATAAAAGCTCCAGCTGGGCAAAGTTTATTAAAGGACTGGGATCCTAAGCTGACCACACATTACTGCCCTATCCATTAACATTCTATTCGCAATACACAGTATCAAATGATTCACAGATGTTTTAATAATTGGCTTATAAGCCTATATAACAAACTCTGTTTTTATAAACATCTACAATATACTAGATAACCACCTTTAACTGTTTCTGCTTCCCAAATGCTAAGAATGACCTTTTCCCTATGTTGTCTAAAACAAGCAGATTTTTCCTGCCTTCAGACAAGGTGGTCTAGGGGCTCAGAGGGGAAGAGATGGATTAAATGTCAACTGAAACGCCTTAAAGAAGAAATATAAATGCCAGGTGCTGGCCCAAGGTTCCAGAGGCCTGTAACCAGTATACAATAAAACTGAAATATTGAAAAGTCTCCTACTCTTTGGCAGATGTTGCAATGATATTGTTGCATTTTTCTGTTTTCAACACTCATGTACTTGTCCTTTGGCCATTCCTCATTTTAAACTCATGCTTGTATCTGTTGTTTGCAACAAGTCTCTAAGGCAACCATGGGGTTGGGCAAATAGCTTCACTTTGTACAAGATAACAGGTAATTCAAAACATCTACTTATTAAAGCAAACTTAAGCCATCCACACATCAAACACTGCAGTTGGTTAAGAATCCAAGAAAAATGAATCAATCTGTCCCACTAGACAATAACAACTTGATCCCTAAGTGCTGTAGCTCCCATTAATTTACAAGGTCAGGGCTGAACTCCAGGGGTGTGTAAAACTGCCCGCTGCCAAACATCCATCCTGTGTAACCACAGGGTGCGGAAGAGACTGATTAACTGCTGGGTTTATTGCCAGAGGACACACATATCACATAGTTTCACCTAGGGTGAAATTCACTCCTGACCAAGGACACTTACTGGCACCTCCATACACAGCAGGTGCATCTCATGCAGGCTCCAGGACGGTCTGCTCCAGAGCTCAAGCCAGTGGAGAGACCACTCAGAAAAGCACATGATGGTAAACAACTAACATCCCCAGTGGGCTAAGCAAAGCTCTGGTTTTCCCTCAAGTCAGAAAGTGAGGGCTTGGTCCCGGTAAGACTGTGCTTGTGGTCGCCCAAGTTTGACAGGATGGGACTAACTCACCAACATGCAAAATGAACCCATCTGCTGTCCTTTCGGGTGCACGGAAACAGAATTCTAACACTGATAAAAGTGATCTTTCTGAATGCTGGTCAGTCACGAGAAAAGCAGCTCTTCTCCAAGGTTTCCAGGTACAACACAATTCCCAAAAGATCAGAGCAGAAGGAGGCTGGAGATCTCAGGACCTTAACAAATCAGCCCTTCAAAGGTTGATGTATTTGCAACCCCAGAGACAGAGAGGGTTGAAACAAGAAACCTTCTGGGTCAAAGCAGTGGTTGAAAGCAGGAGTGTGCTATCAGGGCCGAGCTGTGGCCAGCAGGCTTCTCCTCACTCAGCACCTTGAGGGAAGCTGAGCTGCAGGCCATGCTGATAGCACAGCCCAGAGCACTCCCCAGATGGGACCAGTGCCGTGGCAAGACCACCAGCCAGCCACAGGGTTTCCAAAGTCTCAGCAGAGCTTTCTGCTCACCACCTCCATTGCTCCCAAGCTGCAGTGAACACTTGGATTTATTCAATGGCTCCTGCACCTTATAGCCACAATGCCTCCAGCCAATACTGCCAGCTCGGAGCTCCTGCGTAGAAGATTATTTGAAGAAAAAGGATAGTTTATTAAAAAAAAGTTTAAATTGATTGACGTGTTTTCCTTGGAAAAAGGGGATGTTTGTTCTGTCTCACACACCGCAGCCCTAGATGCTCACCCTAAGTACTGCTGGCAGTTTTTCCCTTGTAATATCCATTTGCATCAGTGGCTGGAATGCAATCACACCACACGTTGCTGTTCTGGAACCAAACAGCTTTAAACAGTGCATCTTCAAAGCTTCACACATGCTCTTGGATGGCTTAGGACTTGATCCTGCAAGCATCTTACTCACCAAACAAGACCACTGAAATTGGCTTACATCCTAGACTAAGAAGGATTGGGCCCTTGACATCTTCTTCCATTTCATCGTTTTCCTGCCTTCTGTGTATTCAGATGTTACTAATTTCTAACTCAGCTGGTGCCTATGCTTAATGCTAAGACAGTGATCCCAGAAATACCTGAGAAACGGGATAACAGCAGCTTTGCAAGCCAGTTGCAACAATGTCAGTAAATCCTACGGACCCCATAAAAGATACTATTGTCTCTGAACTCCAATACTCTGAAATCAAAATACACGATGGCCAGAATGTTTGCAGAGTAAAGAAAGGTCACTTAGCTTACCAGTAATAACACTGAGTGACCAGTCACCATAGATCTCCCCACTGATGTTTGTCCCTCTCGTGGGGGAAGCCCAGAATCTGTTGAAAACTTCGGTTCATCATGTGACAAACATATGTCCCACTCCTCCTCCCGTAAGAGAGGCATCAAGGGTGCAACATGACTCCTCTACAAGTCCTTTTATTGGACTTCACAGTACCTGGAAGTCCAAGAGCAGAGGCAGGTTCTAGGTTCTCCAGCAGAAACATCTAAAACTGTCACAATTCAGTACAAGGTAACACATCCCTTCTTCAGCGAGAAGTCAGCACAGATTCCACTGCAAGTCACAGATCCCTCAGCACGAGGGGAACCTTGCAGAGTTAAATGCAGGTGGGAGACACAATATTCTAGATGACCTGATCCAGCAGTGCAGATTGTTGAATTCCAGAGAGATGCTCAACGTATCAGCCTGACATCTTTTCTTTACAGAAGGATACCAACAACCATCCCAGTCTGATGGATGAGTTTCACAAGTCACCAAGAGCATTAAGTTCCTGAAATATCTAGACCATGTCCAATGACAGTAGGCACAGTATCAGTGCTTGCATACCAGAACTTGCTGACTAAGTGTACTTCAGCTGAGTTAAATAAAAGACCAAAGTATTTTCACAAAAGTATTCAAGAGCTTCAGCAGTGAACAAGCTTCCCAGTCGGTACCCCATAACATCCTGGATGACATTATGGTCACGAAAGCCAACTCCATTTTAGACATCAGCAGTGTTGAGCTGCCACATTCAGTAGCATCATTTAGTGCCACAAGGACCATCAGATTGCCCTTATACCATTTTATTAATGAGACTGACACCTTGGAAAAGAATAACCAAACTAAGTCTGAGCTCTACTACTTACCAATCCTGAAGTCTGATAAGCAGATGGATTAGTAAGGTTAGAGAAGGCCAGATTGTCACAATCACATCGGACAGTACTATTTAGATAATGGCTGTAACACAATAAACCATTCTCAGCTGAACTTTTTTGTTGTTGCCATTTTGACGAAAATAAAAAAGTGCAATTCTCTCACACAACAGAACAAGCATTAGCTTACTGTAGATGCCTGAGGATGTTTCTGAACCATGGGTTCAGCAGGATGGTCCCTATGGCTCAGGTCTGGCCAAATTCAAAATTCTTACTGACTCTTGGAGAGTTGAGGTCCAAGTATGCATTACTTCCTCCCCCTGCTCCTCCCCACATACTGGTTTCCTTTGGGTGGTTGTCTGATGAATGAACAGACGAGGAGCTGTAACAGGTGAAAGAAGTGTCTTCTTCCCAACTTAGGCATCACCCAAGACACAGGCTGAGGACAAAAATTCAACAGAGGTGAGGCTTATTTGGTTTCATAGTGTACTATGCTACTAACTACCTGCTATGTAGGTGCAGAAAGACACAGGCTGTAATAATTTTGCCCTCTGCTAACTCTCAGCTGTGTCATTGTAAAAGTATAAGCATTTTCTGCAAGCTCAGAGTTAAAAAACAGTCCTGAGGATACGTGACACAAAGTTGCCCCCTAACATATGTATCTTCAGTCATATATACACATATATGGATTTATATACATACAAAAACATGTTATGTATTTACTCTTAATCTCCTCCTGTGGCATCTCTCTCTGAAATGAATCAAAATGGCCAGTTTTGAGGATAACATCTGTAAAAAGCAGAGGGAAATGAACCAGACTTCTCCAGAGCATGGAAGTAAGAAGGTAGTTATGTACAACTGGCTACAAATTCTTCCCACATGAAGGAAAACAGGTAAGGTTTCCGGATCAGCTCTGGTATGACCTTGATGGGCTTCTCAAACACCCCACATTAAACCTATTGCCTTTGGAAAGAGACTAATACACAGGGAGCAGAGAGAAGAGAAGAGAAAGGATGAATGCATCAAGCACAGCGTGGCCAGCCGGTCAAGGGAGGTGATTGTCCAGTTCTACTCCACACTGGTGCAGTCTCACCTCGAGTACTGTGTGCAATTTTGGGCTCTGCAGTTCAAAAAGGACATCAAACTGCTGGAGCACGTCCACAAGAGGGCCATGAGGATGGTGAAAGGCCTAGAAGGGATGACTTATGAGGAGCAGCTGAGGTCACTTGGATTATTCAGCCTGGAGAAGAGAAGGCTGAGGGGTGACCTCATTGCAGTCTATGGCTTCCTTACGAGGGGAAGAGAAGGGGCAGGTACCGATCTCTTCACTCCTGTGACCAATGACAGGACTCAGGGTGACAGTAGGAAGCTGAATCAGGGGAGGTTTAGGTTGGATATCAGGAAAAGGTTTTTTATCCAGAGGGTGATTGAGCACTGGCACAGGCTCCCCAGGGCTGTGGTCACAGCACCAAGCCTGACTGAGTTCAAGAAGCTTTTGGACTACACCCTCAGGCACATGGTGTGACCCTGGGGTTCCCTGCAAAGGGACAGGAGTTGGACTTGATGATCCTGGAGGGTCCCTTCCAACTCGACATGTTCTATGATTCTATGAGTGGCCATTCCTCACTTGCGACGTGACAGGTAAAACACATCATCCAGTGTCCTCCTGAGGACCAATACCTGACAGCACAGAGGCAATGCTTTCAGCACTGTCATCAAGTTATTCAACGAGGGAAGCATCTAATTCATCAGACCAACAGAAGCTCTGTCCTAGAAGGGTGCTCCTTCATCTTCAACTGGCTTTTTTCCTTTTAACCCTAGATGTTATCAGGAGAGTATTTGAGGTGACAAAACTCATGTGTCTCATAAAATTCTAGACATTGTAGCATGATCCACTTGGTTTACAGTTATTGCTACAGAAGGAGCAAGGTCTCCCATGGGATCTGCATCACCTCTGCCAGCTCTGTGCAAATACCCTATAGTTTAGAAAGCATACCAAATGCCTGTACTTAGGTAGGTGATTGTTCCCCAGGTGACTGCTGTAGCCACAGCTGGAGTCACTATTCATTTTTACAAATATCTGCCTTTTCTCTAGGCACCGTAGCAGCAGAAACAGGAATATAAGACCCTCTTCTTCCAGCAGAGAACTCGCACACTACTGGTTAGCCTGGGAAATGGTACGTTAGAGAATGAAATGGCTTGGTTGAGGTTCTCTTCTGATCTTGCACGAGTCCCGGTGGATTTAGATTTCTATCAGACATGTTATTTTAAGCCTTACAGCACAATTTTTGGATGCAGTTAGTAACTAACCGGACTGACTGCTTGCTGTGGACATTTCTTTTTCTGAGACAGGAGAAGTGTCCTGTGACTAGGGTTATGACAACCTTTGCACAATGAATAGATTTTAAGTTGGGTAGATTTATATCCATCCTACCACTCACTAGTATATACAATATCTCATTCTCTGCTCCCCTCGTTTGTTCAGAAAAAAACAAAGACCAAAAAAATTCTTAAAAAGTTTGAGGATGAAACAAACAGCAGTAAATGAGACTCTTCACCTTCCCTCTTCTTGTCCAGAGCGATAGGGTCAAACTCAGTAAGGTCACAGATCCCAAACAGAAGCACAGTGAGACAGTGCACTCCAACAGACATCAGTGTTCAGAAGACTACCACTGCAGCTGGGGCTTCTGCACACCTACCAGGAGATCCACACTGACTTCTACTTAAATAACTATTTTTCTTGAAAAGCCTCTTTTGTGTATCTGAAGAATGGAATTATTGGCATGTCCTGTGAGAATGAAACAGAGGTACCATTGTCATAGAGCTGCTTTTAAAAAATTCCTAGACTGAAAGAAAAACAACTGGAGTCACAGCTGGATCAAAAGCAACTGAAGCTCTTGGGCTTGCATCCATTAGCTGGAGGTAAATTGAAATAAACTCCCCATTCCACAGAGCTTTGGAAATCTCTGGGGAACTATACTCACCTCCAAAGCTATAAATAAATAAATAAAAGCAGCAAGCCCAGACCTCCCGCACCATCCTACTTGACATAATAGTCCACACTTGGGTGGTCCATTTAATAAGCCAACCTCTCTTTTATAAAAAAAAAAAAAAAGTAGAAAACACTAAATCATGCTTGTGAAAACTGAGTATGTTTCCAAAAAGATAGGAAAAAGAAACAGCATATAAGCAAGAGTAAAAGCAAGTTAAGTGCTCAAGAAGAAGGGAGTTGAATGAAAGAAGGCATTTAAAATTAAATTAGCTTTGGGCACTCCATAATCCAGTGCATTTTGGTTAATTTTGGCAATTTCCTCCCTCCCCCCCATTTTTTTAAAACATCCAAGCCTACAATAATACTGGCTGGGACAGTCTCCTGCAGAATCTCCAGGACTCCAAAGCGTCAAGTGTCAAACACCTGGCATCCTCTGTAAAAGAAAGATAAAATTTCATGAAACCCCTTCTTTCTCCTGCTGGCACACACTTTCCAGAAAATGCCTGTTGCTGAGGGGAGGCACCAAAAGATGCAGTGATCCCATTCTTTTACTTTATCCTCAGGCTGCAGACAGTGCTTTCACATTTCCTCATCATTATTTGAGCAAGGGCTTATAATTCTCCCTAGAATAACCTACAGCTGCAATATGACAACACAGAGTTGTCACCCTCAAGACATACAGAACATTCACACCTAAGGACCTTGCCTATGGCTGCACGCAATTCCTGTTGGAAACTGTATCATACCCTGTTCCCAAAGCCTAGGACATAATCAAAGAGTCCTCTGTTCAGTTCTCCACTGATCACAGAATCACAGAATTCTAGGGTTGGAAGGGACCTCGAAAGATCATCCAGTCCAACCCCC
>VZRW01005845.1:10240-76371 GCA_013398125.1 Aegotheles bennettii | reverse complement strand
CTCCAGCCTATCAAGGTCTCATTGAAGGGCAGCACAGCCCTCCGGTGATGTCTCACCTATAACTGGGAATATCCTAAAATAAAAATTAAAAAAAAATAAAAATAAAAAATAAATCACACATTTTAGGAACAAAACCAATAACATCCTTCTTTAGTTCTAATTACCAAGCTTAACAGGAGCACAGTTAACATTGTAGGGCTACAGGCTCACCTCCCACTACCAGAGTGTATAGCTAAAAATTGTTTGTAACATCATAAACCAAAACCGAACCTCAGTGCATTGCACAAGAGAGATTAAATTTATTCAGATAAAATAGGAACAACAGATTTAATGTTCAGAGCTTGGCTTTGCAAATTAAGTGGGATTTATAACAGCAGCCCTCAGGGTTACATACAACTTGTCTCTTGTACGAACTCACTTGAAACTAAATACCATGAGACTACCAGTTGCACATTTTCACCAGTACCACTGGTCTGAAGGTAACCTTGTCTACTGATCATTAAGATTACTTTCAGCTTATTATCTACCAGAGAGATAATGCTGATGCACCTCACTTCCACCTCCCCTTCTACACGTGCACTCCCTTGCCTTCCACACTCATACAATCCTCTGAAGAACCTTGTGCTGAACAGAAACTGGCCTGACCAAAGGCCTCATTTCAGATCAGGTCTCAGGTGTCTACAAGAAGGCCCCTCCTCCACATAAATATCAAAAAATACCTGGTTACAAGCATATCAGCTGTAATTAATAAAATCATGTCATTCAACAGCTTACATGAAAAGTCATCAATGAAGCTGCACAGAATTTGTTTGCTAGGACTTTTGTTCACAGAAATTTTACTAGGAAGATCAGGACTTTCCCTTCACGCTCTTTGAGTTGGGGTTCATGTGTCCTCAAAACAAAAAAATATAAATAAAATCATAAAAATCCAACCTTTGGTACTCCACCAGAAAAAATATGCACTTTCTGTCCAAGACATCACATCATGCCATCTCGTTAACTTAGAAGCACTAATCTTGCTCCTTCTCACAGAACAATGGCTTCACACTTTGACACTGAAAATAGAAAAATCAGGAAAAACATGGGCTCTAGCCAGTAAGCATTGTACCTAGCATAGGGGCAAGCAGTCTGACACACAATTGCATCTTGTAGCTCCACTAAAGCAACTAAGCAGAGACAGATGAAGAAAGGAAAGCTTCAGAAAACAAGGTTGTCATGGGAGAGTCTTCACAACAAACTGGGCAGCCATTGACTGCCATTTCTGAAAACACCATGTTACACTGTTAGCTTTAATCTTATCACACTTGGGAACAGATGTGTCCTAACAGCACCAGCAGTACACAAGATGTTTACACTATAGTCTTAAAAAAACCCACAAACCCCTAATAAATGAGGAATATGAAAGACAAGTCTAACATTCATTATTTGCTTTTCCTTTGCAGCACAGCTGGCCCCCTTGCAGTGTGCAGTT
The DNA here is from genome assembly GCA_013398125.1 of Aegotheles bennettii. Taxonomy (NCBI): domain Eukaryota; kingdom Metazoa; phylum Chordata; class Aves; order Caprimulgiformes; family Aegothelidae; genus Aegotheles; species Aegotheles bennettii. The sequence continues at coordinate 74,900 of VZRW01005845.1, read as the reverse complement.
TTAACTATAACGGTTTTATTTCTCATTGATTTTCCTAAAAATTCATCCATAGTATCACATACATTTTAGACTGGTATCAACCAAAATGCTGATGAGACACTCACAAGCACAGTACATGTATTCTGTACATATAATGCACATATGTTTAGTATTGTATGTAAATAAATACAGAATATATAAATATCCTGTTCTCTGTTCTATCAACTATCTTATATCACACAATAAAGCTTAAGAGACCCATAGGGTCTCTATAACCTTATTATAAAATAATAATCAAATAACTTTGTTAGCATTTTTAAGGATTTATGGCTGTTTTGGAAATTCCAGTAGTATACTAAAGCAAATCTGATATTCAATTTACATAATGAATAACGTTATTTCATTGGGAGATGATGAAACCTGAGAACTCTTCTCAGTTTAGCTCTTAAGACACTGAAGTGACATCCAACTACAGCCAGTCTCATATCATATTCTACCTGTTTCATGTAGTATCTTGTACATAGGTCTCTATATTTTGTCTACAATATAATGACTAGTTACAGAGCTTGATATTTGCCATAGGTCAGGTGCACAAAATATGAATTAGCTGTATGAATTGTATGTAGGCATGACTATTGTGTGACTACATGTTCAAAACTCACCTACCCTTACTACAGGAAATTCTTCAGACTAAGTAAGTGAAACAAGCAGTTAAAAGGGGACAGTAATTTCTTGTTGAATCCACTTGCACTGGACAAGAAATCAAATTTGAAGAAGTTAGAGACGTAAACAGCAGGGCAAATTAAGTTGTTTGATGATATCCTGTAAGGAATTTTCATTAAGGACATGCAGACTAACACACTCTGTACCAACCCTCTGATCAGGTAGATCAGAATAGCATCGGTATAGCAAACACAACTGCACCAGCTGGCATGCAGACAAGGTAAGCAGAAGAACGTGTTATTAATTAGGTTCAGCTCAGCACAAAGTGCCTGGTTACAGTGAAGACTGAAGCTGTTTTGGAAACCAGTGAATCTTGAAAGGTGGGAAGATCAAAAATTTACCCAACAGAACGTAGGGTCCAACACCAATGGAGACTCCAAACCTCTGCTAACAGCTGAGGTCTCAGAAATGGTTCTTTAGCACCACTAACCCACAGAACAAGATTCTGGAGGCAGCAGCCAGCACAGCCGAGCAGTTCAGCTGATTTTAGTACTCAAACTAATTCACATAAAGGCAGAAAATGAAACCTGGGGCCTTCTGATCTGCAGCCAGAGCACTAAGCATTGTATCACCTTTCCAGAACCTAGACACAACCCGTGTCCTCTGCTCACACGTCAACAAGTATCACACAGAGGGCGAGTGAGACATTTATCACAGAACTAACAGTATATTATAGTGTAGTTTCTGTACTAGCTGTGTAGCAACCTGCTTTCAAACATTATTTGACCTTGTGCTTTGGCCTTACACTACAGGCAGATGCAATTTCCAATGCCTCACACTCTACTGCTATGCCAAAACCAGCAGCACCTTGCTGATCGTTCCTAAGCGCACCCTGACCATGCTTTGGAGCCTGCTGTCTCATTCACACACACACTTCAGACTAAGACTAGTTAATCTATCACTATCTCAGGGCTGCAAAACAAAGCCTGCACTGAAGGAAGCTTACAAAATTTTTCCTTCCACGTAATCATCTCAACGCCAGCTGCCTGATAAAACAGTACTAACACAGGGAATACTTTGTTAATTTAGAAATACTAGTGGAGCTAACTCAAGCACCAGTCCAAGACACTCCGTGCTCTCTGCTGCTAAAACAGGACTTCCCGATAACTTGTGTTTACTGAACCACTCGCTTAATGCATCAGCCCCTGGATTTCTCATGGAACCTTGCTAATAATAGTGAACAGGTCCAGAAGACTGGAGTCATTTGGGGTCATTTATCCAACAGTATTAAACAGACCAGGAATGTTGCAAAACGACTGATCATGCCAGAACCCAAAAGTTCACACAATGGTAACCAAGTGTCCCCTGACTACCAGGGCAAACGTGAGGTTCATTGAGGTATTCATAGGAAAATAGGTTACCCTTTTAATATGGTCTGTGGGCGCTTCTTCCCCCTCAGTGATGACAGGCAGACTTCAGGCTCTAGCCCTTTTCTGCTTTTCCCCTTAACTCTAAGTGTCCTTTCTTTTTTAAAACACGTACAGCATCTGGACTCACACACACCAAATGTTGTATGCTTTAATATGTTTGAACTGCAAACTGCCTTTACACTGAAAAAACCCTGCTAATCAATAAAGATATAAATTATCAGATGTAGACCATCTGAACAATATCAAAGTGTTTGGCCTCAATTTATTTTTGAGCTAGATTTCTGAAGTCAATTGTGCATCAATGAAGACAATTTTCACACAAAAATCCACTGTATCACACTTCTGTTGTATTTCAACACTTGTAAGTGTGGCTCCTTTTTGGTAACACTTTTAAAAGCAGCAGGAACACTGATTTTGGTAGTGTTGTGCTGGAATGGAACAGCAAAATAATTTTGGATGCTTGAAAAAACATTTTTATATCCACTGTTCTTCAGCAGAATTCATGTTCAAGCAGATTTGCAGGTTGTAAGCAGCTTATTCTTTCACTCTTTCCTCCCCCTCATTTTCACTTTGCGATGTTGATCTCGGGGACCAAATCTTCATGTGCTTGTTCAGTCACCTTTTAGACAGAAATCCTATCAATTCTGGCAAACACACCATGCTTAAGTGAGATACTCCCACGATGGCCAAACCAGGAAAAGGTAAGCAACAATTGCCAGGAAGTTTACTAAACCAAGCAGAAAGAATCCAGGCCTTCTGCTGCCACTGGTGCCTTGGGAAGTCACAGCAGCTGAGCCAAAGAGCAGGGGAGTCTGAGGAAACATGGAGCACTGCAGCAGCAGTGAAACACATGAAGAATTTGGAGTAGTGGTGTTGTGAGTTATGACATCCTATGAAGGAGTGCCAGACACCAATGAAGGGTGCATATTAATTGCTTTTACTGTATTTCCCCCTGACACTCCTCACACACAGCCCCACTCATCCCCCTGATTTGTCCTGAAAAGCCTCCAGACAGAGATGATGCACTGGAAATCTAATGAAAGTCAGCTTGGAAGGTCAGAACTGAAGTAAACTGGCAATGTCAGACCACTTTTTACTCCTTTTACCTGCAAACCATCTGCTCCTTTCCTGTGGGTGCTCTTTTTCTGTGAAAACACAGCACAGCTTCTTCTGTGGTAAAATAGCTAAAAAGCCCCAAAACTGAAGCCAACTGATCTTCAAAGGGGGAAAAGAGGAAGAAAGTGCACACAAGAGCAGAAAGACACGTTGACTTTGGGATTTTTACTTTTAAAATATACAATCACTCAAAACACACATCATCGGTACGACTGACAGCTAAAAATTTGCCCCTTATTATAAAAGCAACTGATGAAGTGCAGATGGCAGCTTGCGTATTGAGTTGGCTGCTTCATAAGCTGCAATTGTGGTGGATGCAAAATGGATCACCTCATCCATCTGGAATAAAAATGGCATTATCGCTTGGCAATTCTGTTCTATGTACGGCTGCAAAATATCTTGCCCATCTCTACTCTTTGGCATGGCAGGAGTTTAATAATGAAATATAAAAGAATGCAGAGCCCAGATTATCTTTTATTTACAGAAGTGACAAATTAACCACTGGAATGATAAAACCTGCCTAAGCAATCACTTCTCCTCACTGACCTCACGCTTAGGCACTGCTTGGAATTAAATCAGCTTTGGAAAACGTCATTCATAATTGAAAACAAACAGTGACAAAGCAAAAAAAGATACACCCATAACTGACTTGTAGCTTCAAGACAGTTTCCTAAACACCATGAAGGCTTGATCCTTCCCTAAATAGGCAGCCAGTATCTAGTGACACCACCACCAGCCAGATCACATGTGTCATGTGTACATCACACATCAACCAGGAAAAAATAATAGGAATGGTGTGCTCCTTTTAGCTGTGCAAACTACAACAAATTACATCTCATTGTAAGGTCCACAGTACATCACACAAAACACATAGTTAAGGACCATGGAAACACACACAATTATGACTCAAATCACCATTTGCATGACATGAGATCAGGCTTTGTGATACACATACAAGTAATGACTGAGTTACTCAGCGTTTGCTTGTGTGCTTACATTCAGGAGGTACTTCAGGGAAAAACAATAAATAGCTACCTGAGTTGTAAGACTAGTGTTTTAAAACCTGAAGATTATTTGGTGATGCCACGACTGTTGGAGGCAGGGAGAAGAACCACACAGAGAGTAAATGCATCTTATGCTTTGGCAAGGATGCTGACTAGACAGTTTGGAGAAACAGGAAAACAATTGGCATCATGGACGCCAACCAAAAGAATTTGATTTCTTTTGATGAGCACCTTGCTAACACAAATAAGAACTCCAAACCACCTGGATCATTAGGAAACAACTTACTTTGCACAGACATGGCCGCGGGGGTGAGGAGCGGGAGCTTTAAATCACTGGGGAAAAAGAAAAATAAATCCCAAACCCATAGAAATCAAATTTTCAACGGTGATTCATTTACGACTATCCCATTACTATTTCTAGGTTCAGTCAGTTAACCATCCATTGCCTTTCACACCATGGCAGGACAAGTACAGAAATTCTATATTTCTGCTTTGGTGGTATTTTGCACCCATTTTGGATGGCTATTGAGTTGAACAGCAGCACTGAATTTGCTCGATGAATTCTTAGGTACCCCAGATGCTTGCCAAAAAAAAGCAAATTCCTGTTTACTCACCATTAAATGAAGAGCTGGATCTGCAGAAATGGAGAAAAGAGGCTGTGTAAGGAACTGCCATCTTACCACATCCTCGTAAGTTCTTTCCAAAGCAATAGTGAGATTTAAGTCTAGGTCAAGGGATGGCTTCTGCATCACACTTATCTGCCATTAATGTACTCACATATTTTTAGCCTTCATCATGGTGACCAGAAACTGGGAAGTATGACCCAAGCGTACACAACGTACTGATCCCTATTTGAGACTGCAGAGAGTCTACAACTATAACCACGAGCACAGCACACCAAAAACTTGACAATGACAGTATCAGAATCCCCAGAAAGCTACAGAGAGGGTGATGAGAAGCTGGTCACCTTCCAGACAACTCCTGAATGAAGGAAAGAGGGCTGCAAACACAGTATTTGGTATAAGGCTCAGGTTCTTCCACATCTGGCCATGAAAGGTAGTTTCTGAGATGCCAGCTTAAAATGTAAGGCTTTAAGCATGAGCAAGACAGACACTGGATGTCAACAGCTCTGTGTTTACTGCATTACCTTGCACCACTCTTGGATAGATGCAAAGTAATTCCCTTCCTTACTGGGAGAACTATCATCTTTCATTTACTAGAGGATAAAGGTTATGTAGAAAAACGTAGATATATAGAGAAGTTTTGGGGCATCAAAAGCTATCAGGTATCTCACACCACTGAAAAAATACAGCAGAAAGCAAACCAACTACCACCGCTTTGTGGAAAAAGGTTTTTCTTCAGAGAAGTTCTATAAATACCAGGACAGACCAAGTTTTGGTACATCTTGCTGCCATCGTTTCAATGATGCCATTTGACTATTCTGAGGGTAACTACAGTTCTGAGTTTAGGAAGTTTGCTTTAATCTTGCCTTGCACATGGCTATTTATGGACAAAAACTTCATTTTCCCTCTGAAAGGAATACTCAGATGCAAAAGAAACTGTGATCCTGATTCTAGCAGCATTTTTATCTGATTTCCTAAAGTGAATACTAATCGGAAAGGTTTTGCAATTGGCAGGAACTTAAAAGTTGTTTGTTTGGTTTTGTGTTGTTTTGGGTTTTTTTAAATCCATGTGGAGATTATAAGATTTTGTACTTAGGGGAGGGGAAAAAAGGAAAAAAAAAAACACCTTACCTAAGTAAGTTTGATATGCAACTTACTTAGACAATAAATACAGAATTTTATAAACATACTTCCCATCACGCCCCTTTAGGAAAATAATCAGGTGGTCAAAAGTACCATTGTGGGCATCACTGGCAAAGAAAGGTAAGAAAGTGACCAGGCACCACAATTACCCAGCCACATTTTAACAGAATTTGGTAATGTTCAATCTTTTCAGTATTTGGATAATAAATAAAACATTTCTTTAAAATGTTTTCACTTTTATTAGCCAGTTTTAATAAAAGAGAAGGCAGTTTCTATTCTCCTCTGCAATATCTGAGAGATACAGACCAACCAGTAAGACAGGAGAGCTGTTAAAACAATAATACATAATTCCATCCCATCAACAAAGGCAACAAATTGCACCTAAGGAGATTGGTTTAGAAAAGCAACGAAGCACCTTAAGTAATATCACTGCCAAGTGATAAATTACATTTATGTCAAGTCATAATGTGGTAGATTGCTGCCACCTTTTGGTTACAGTTTGCAATGAAATTAAATTTGTACCTAAACACACACACAATGGAAATGCCTATTGTGACGTGTGGGATCCAAGCATCTCGGAGAAGAGTGGGACAGGAACATTGTTTATACTTTCTGTAAACTGCACAGTGTGTGGCTGCATGTCTCAACATCTACTTACCACCTTCCAGCTGCAAATATCTTCGTATCTTCTTCTATTGCTGAAATCAGCTCCCATTGGAAGGCATGTAAGGGTTACAAAATTATGAAATAACCTTTAAGAGTAAAATTAACAAGTGTATTAGCCAAGAAAAAAAAAAAAAAGGAAGATGACTCCAAGGAGATAAATACATCAGAAACTATGATGTGCAGTTTGTACAGCTTATAACTACCCAGATGAGGTATTAGCCAAGCTAAGGTTTTTGTTTTGCACTTTTCCTCCACAATAATTCACTTGTGAACAATAAAATTAGCTGCATTTAAGACAGAAGCCACATTTCACCCCAAAACCAGCTCTCTAAAGTTTTTACAGCATACATTCAACCTTTATCCTCATCTATTAGTTTTAAAAGCTATTATTAACTAGTCAATGAGAAGTAAACCATGCAAAAAAATTACTGCCACCGTAGATTTGACCTATGCAGCCTACATTACAACTTGAGACTATGTATACAATGCGTGAGCAAGCAAATCCAGAGAGTTTTACCCATGTGAAAGGTTTTTCCAGACTCTCAGATCTGACTGCAACATAAATCCTCAGCCTTCAAATCAACAGCAAATTCTCAACAACTGCAGAGAGAGCAGTTACAACAAAACTAACAGATGAGCACATCTATCAAAAAACCCCCTTGTATGCATTACCCTCCTTTCTTAAGTCTATACAACCCAAATGTTATTTGAATGAGGCATCACATATATCTATGAATTTCTTAAGACTACACAACCCAAGCAAATGTAATTTGAATGAGGCAGCACGTGTATCTATGAATTTCGCGTCCTCACTGACCAGACGACTGCACAGCACGATGCAAAGGCAGCAATACCACATGATGGCTCTGAGTATGGAGGCAGAGCAAAATTTTTAATAAGTAATTGCACATAAACTTGCTCACTGTCAGCAGATCATCTCTTGACATCCTTTTGTTTCCCCCCACTTGTTTAAAAAGAAAGAATCCAGCTGCAGGCAACTGCTAATTAAATACTTTGGCTTTCAGCTACAGTTGCTGTATGCACACATCTGCTGTGCAATAAACACTGCTTTAAGTGTAATTGATATATTTTCCATGCTCTAGGAGAGAATATTTATGACGTGAAGAAAGAAAAAGCAAGCAGGGTCCAAGCCCCTGCCTCATATTCACTGGAAAGTAAAAGTTGCAAAGTGTTTAAAATTAAAACTGTTTAAAATGCCTTTATTGCTTAAGGGCAGTCTTTAATCTCACATTTAAATGCTTTGCTCCCAAAACAACGTATTTATTAATCTTTTGGCCTTGACATTATGTAAATCCAAACATATATTTCAGTGCCTAGACACGTTTAAGTGGCTCATGTTGAGCATTTTGGCTTAAATGAATCATAAGCAACATCGTGTTCCATTCCCCTTGATTTCACAATTTGGGTTTCAGACAACAGATCTGAACAGAGGCAGACAAGTCAAATATCTGTAATGAAGTCCTTCTGAAGTCAATGAGGCATTGGTCAGACTCCCTACGCCTGTACAAATCTTACTGTGAGCCTAGACAGAACAGGGATGGAACAAGTTAAAAAATATGACTGAGCAATGACATTCAGACAAAGGATATCTCCGAGTTTGGTCAGTGGCATTAAACACCTGGGACTATTGCAGAATTAGCTTTTGACTGTAAAGCTGTTGTGCATTACTAGTATTCAAATATTCCATAAGTCCCTTTGGAACTTACAGTGAAACCTTATTTTATGTCTTTTGCTGGGTATCATTGAAAGCAGCTGTTCTCACAAGTATTACAGGAGGAACATTTTCATTCAGATTCACCTATCTCCCTGTACGATAAACACTCCCATTAATGAAACACAATGCAACTACACACTTTTAAGTAAAAAAGACCCCAACAAACAAAAAAAAATTCACCAAACCATCACTGATTACATTTTCTTGCTTGTCTTTGTTAGTCTGAAGGGCTACTGTCTCAAATCAGAAGCAGTTCTTCACAGTAAATATGAGGGGTTCTTATATCCTCCACTGAGACTGCTAACACAGGAAAAAATACTAAGATGAAAGGATATTAAAATTTGACAAAACTTTTGAACAGCATCCAGCAGACAGTACTCAAACCTTCTGTAACTAAACCAACCCAAGAGTATGCTGATCAGCAATTATCTCTCATCTGAGACAAAAGCAAACAGATTCATCATATTACTTATTATTTGTTCCTCTACTACCAAGAAGGATTTACACGAGTGAAAAGAGCCATTTTTAGAATTAAGAAAAACAAATAATATAGCATAAAGCAGTGTATTAATCTTCACAAACAACTGCAGGAGTTGAATTTACCTGTAACTGGCTGCCCACTTTCTGCATGCAATCAACACAATTTTATTCTCTTTACACTTACAATTACATTTCTTTATTTTGCTGTAAGTTACATTGTGACATTGAAGACATCTTTACTTTAACTCTTCTCTAGAAATTTCCCCCAGACATAAGTACAAGTGGGAAAGAAAGAGAAAAAAACATGAGAAACTTGACATACAGCTGTCAGCAAAACAGCACTGGACTAGGCTAGATCAATGACTACAACAATAGGCTGTTCTCTTTTCTTTGGCCTTAAAATATTGGAAAACAGAAAAGGAAAAAACCTTAGAAAAGTTATCTAGGTCACAGTTCCTTCCATCCTAGACCTGAGCACAGTATTACTAACTCTGTCTTCAACAGCTACCAAACTTGCAGGTAGCATGTCCTCCTTCCCCTCTTGTTCCAAGTCTGCACAGAAGACGACATCCACTACTGGTCCAAGTTACTGTTAGCTCCAACAGGACAGCTCAGCACAATGAGCTTGTGGGTATCAATAGGTAACTCCCAATTCTGTTACCACCCCTGAAAATGATGGTAAGATGCTATATAGTGAAAGTGGCTATATTCTTAAATAATTTAAGAAATTACAGATGAAAGTACTTTAAGATGAGTTTGCAAGACAAGTTTTCAAAAATTAGGGCATGCAAGAATTATGGGTACATGTGGAACTTTACTTTGGTCCCCCCTCTGTACTTCTACTTCTGTGTGCTATAATATAGTATAAATGGCTTAGCATGGAAAGTACGGGACACAAAACATAACCAATTTGGTTAAATTTTAAGGACTACATAAATGCATTAAGAGGCAGACAATGCATTTCATTAAGATGAAGAAAAATACAAAGTAGTGATTACAGTGGATTTTGATGAAGCTACATCAAAACCCAAGCATATATACCCTGTATATTACTGTACACAGTACTGTATACTATAGTAGAAAAAATAAGACATGTGAACATGCAGCCTGGGGATAATTTTTCACTGTAAGGATGACTGCTGTAATACAGGAGAAAAACAAATCCTCAGAATTGTCATTTCCAGGCAAAATCCAAAAATACAGGCTGCAACACTGGTCTATACTCATCACCAGTTTCTTACCTGGAAAGAGTAAATTCACATCTCCTGTCTCCTGGAATCAACGTTCTGCTTTAAAAACAACACATTAATCTCTGTTTCCCCCCGCCCCCTCTGGGAGATAACCCGAGATCTGACAGCATATCTAAATCTATTTGTTTTTTCTAGTTTGTCAGCTATATTCAGGGAAACATAACAGATGGTTGAAAAAAAAAAATCTTAAATCTTCCAGGAGAATGAGGTTTTACTGTTGGTCAGATTTTATTCATTCTACTAGCACTAGGAGACTACAGCTACATTAATATGAGTATTCATTCTTTTAGTCTTAATTTGGTTTATGTAAGTGCAAGCACACAGAACTTTAGAAAAGGGTCTTATTGAAAAGGCAGGAACAAATGGATATTTCTGATTTTAAAGTATTTTTTCTGTTATATTGCTGAAAACAGTACTGCAGGTAGGGCTTTTGTTTTTCCCCAAAAATACATAATTCAGAAATTTTTATTAAAAATTGAAGCAACATATTTTACCAAAGAGTATTCTTTGATTGGAATAAACAAACACCAGGATAACTAACAGATCTAAGGGCATCTTTACTGGACTAAGAAAAATCCATGTGATGTTATCATCTTCACCAGCTGTTGAAATGTTTTGTTCAGAGTATCTTGTTTTAGGGATCAAACTGTTTATTTCACTTTTGGGGCCACGTGCATACAGGAGCCATTCACACAATGTCTACTTAACAACTTACAGAAAATGACTGAAAAAACCCCATAGATTCAACTGCTTTTTTAAAAGCCAGCTTTCCTAATGAGATGATTTTTTTTCAGTTGTCGTACATTAATATGACAAGAGAAATACTGATTATAGGACACAAGTTTAAAATGTCAAGGCAAGAAAGCATTAAGTGAGGACATATCATCAATTTCAGACTGAAGTATTAAATAAGACTGGTTTTCCATGATAATCAATTCACATGCCACACTGAGAAGCTGAAATGAACAGAAATCAACCACTTAAATTTCCATTACTGAAAACTACGTAGATTTAAATACAATTAACCTATTTGTTCCCAAATTAACCTAGTCCAGATTCAGCATGTAATTTAAATTTGAATCTACTGATATAATTACTTAATAGAACATTGAAATCAAGAAAACTACACAGTGTTGCATATAGTGCAATTTGGCCAATATCTGAAACATCACAGTAACTTCTGATAAACTGGAAAGAAATATAATTATTAGAAAAGAACTGATGTGTTTCTGCTCTGTTTCTTAATGTGTTTGAGTAGACAGAATGAGATCTAGTATCAAACAATCAGCTGTACGCTACGCCCAAACGCTCAAGTCTTCCCAGACAAGAATTTCCATCCACTTCAACAAAAGGCAGAGATGTTCTTCATTCCCAAAACAGCTAAAAATCCTGTTATTCAGCTTTAAGAAACTGTAAAATTCAAGCCAACACATTCCAAAAGGACTGGTGGTTTTCTGAAAACCCTTCTGGTGTCACCAGAGAGCAAAGGAGTAAACATTCCATCCCATGTCCTTTTCTGACCCATATCCTAAAGCATCAGCATCTACCTTAAGACAATATCACCAGTGTAGTTCAAGTAAACCAAACCAAATGTAGACTAAAGACCCAGACCCATGTTAATGCCACAGCTCATCTGTTTTCAGTTCAAACAGTTCCAACTCTAGCCGTGATCTATGAACATACAAACAGCTTGCTAAAGTGATCTAAACACAGCCGATGTCTTCCGGAGCATGGGCACTGAAAGAGAAAGCCTGCTTAGATAATGGATGTTGGGAGGGACCTCCAAGGGAGTATCCGGTCCAATCTCCTTCTCAATGCAATATTAATAACACTGAAACCAGACCAGGTTGCTCAGGGCTTTGGATCTTGAAAACCATCAAGGACAGAGATTTCTCAGATCACTGGGAGTATCTGTTCCAACAGTTGACTATCACCATAGTGAAAAAAATCTCCCATTTCAATTCATGACCACTGACACTCATCCTCCTACTGTGAAGTTTTAAGTGAGCTTGGCTCCACCTTCTTGGTAACTTATTAGGTACTGGAAAGCTGCTGTTAAGTTCCCCCAAAGCCTTCACTTTTCCAGGCTGAACTTGTCCAGCTCCCTCAGCTTCTCCTTGTGGAGTACACACTCCAGTGTATTTTGTCATGATTTAACTGTAAAATCAGTCATTTTCTTTTGCTCACCTTCTGCAATGTGTAAATAATAAATAATAAATAATAATAATAATAATAATTCTTCAGAACCTCTAAGCCAAAAAGCATAAATTTAGGAAATTTATATAATTACTCATTAAATCTGTCTGAGAACAGACTGCAGTGAAGGGTGAAATAACAGCTACAGGTCTGTCTTGGTGATATTTCCCTACAAACACTCCAGCTGGGAAGGAACGCATTCTGTAGACATTTGGAAGCTTTCTTGAGAAAGACAGAAGGAAAACCTCTATATGTCATATCCTGAAAGCAAGCACATGAAACTACTCAAAAGGGAAGGGGCTGATTATTTAATTAACACTTCATGAATAACAAGAGCAGTAAGATTCTTTTCAAAACAAAGTGACCAGTGACTCCCAGCACACTGTGCCAGTTCCGTGTACCTGGTACTCCAACGAAACTGAAATTCATCTGGGGACACACAAAAAAACTGAAGCAGAGCTTTAGAGACATGACTGTCATTTGAAACATAAAACACCAAGTAATTACGTAATCTGTGGAATACAAGCAAATTGCAAGCATAAATAGTTTCAGCAATTCACTTTGATAGCTTCAAGGTAAAAACCAGTCAAAAGGCACTTACCTTTTGACTGCTCTGGAAAGTTTAATTAATTCCAATGTATCCATTTGTTCACAGATGTTTTGAATTTAAACTGAGTTTTCCTTCCAAGGCAGAAGCTGTACCATGAGAACAGCAGATAATACTTTTCTCAAACCCAAGGAAAGAAAGTCACGGCTTACATCAACAATACATGACTTGGATCCATTAATTCCCCATTTTGTAAAGGTATGCATGTTACTGCTTACAGAGAAAATAAAGAGATAGTGACATCTTTATATTTGTCTTTGAAAACTTCATTGAAATCTTACAATTTTGAAGCTAATAAGGTTGTTTTGCTTTGTTTTATTAGAAAAAATACTCAGGCAAGGTCTACAATCATCTGTCAATTATAAGTGACTTACAAGAAACTCATGAAGCAATAAAATTAAAAAAATACAAATACAAACTATATCTGAAACACTTCTATTTGGCAATTTTATAACAAATTCAAAAAAGAAACAAAAGATTACGGATTACTTTATAGGTACAGAAAAAGCAGTAGGTGAAGTGCTCAAGCAAAAAAAAACCAAACCAAAACACTGCATTTTTTTCAAAAATAAAGTCACATCACTACAGATTTTATGAATAATACCCTTATTAAACAACCATTCCAGAATATCTTATATTAGTGGTGCTTTTAATCTGCACTTCATTTTGTTTGATAAGATTTTTTTTGTGTGTATATAAGCAACATTTTTAACCCACTGGAGCTAAGCAAGACTCTTGCGTCAGTACCAATGCAGAACGCATTTGTATTATATTAGGACATGCTCACTTCTGCAACCAAAGGGTTACTTTAAGTTTTATTATATTTAATAAAAATTTAGTGTAAAAACTGCTGGTTATTAGTTCACTGTAGTAAATTCCTCCCCAATAAGGAGGACTAACTCTGCAGTTTGACTGCATAATTCCATACAAATTTTACATATTAGTTCCTTCCAATAGTAAGGAAGAAACTAATTTCATGTTCACTATTAGAAAGGAGCGCCATGAATTAATTATGGGTACTATTCATCCCTCTAAGATTTCTGGGAAGGATGTTCAATGTATTTTTGTTCTTACAACAGATATTAACAGTAGTATATAATCCCTTAGGTATGTAAAAGAAGGTTTTTTTATTGTTAAGGAAGGTGCTTTTTTTAAAACAATTCTTCTGGCAGCACTAGTGAATTACAATATCCTTCAATATTATTTCTACCGTAATATATACATTTTAACTTTCATGCCTCTAGAAAAACATCTACAGTACATTTCATAATATAAAAATATATTACAAATCTGCTGAAATATTTACAAGCAATGTCCTATTATCTATATGCAACATTTTTGTCTCCATACAAAGACTAACAGGTTAGACACATCTCTATTTGTCAGTTAAAAAAGTCCATGGCTTCTTGCTTATTAAGCAAGAAAATGATTTTACTTTCTTTTTCAAAGCCAACTTTGGTGCATAAAGGATTGAATTTCTAGATTATTTTTTTTTAAAAATACCATTTTCTTTACATCTAGAAAACATTAGGCCAAATAAAAAAGTATACTTTACAAGTGAATGGGGATCCTAAAGGGTCAAAAAAGTAAAATAAAACACCAATAACACTAACTGCTTAAGTACAGGTTTTTCAAAAACCGTCCATTGATACAGATCACAGAAAAGCAGATCTCATTGACATACTATACTACTCCTGAAAAGGGGGTCAGACATACTGCAACACTCTTAACATCTTTAAACCGTACTATATGTATTCATAGTTGATTGGAAAAGACAAGCATTCCATCAACATTTGTTTAAACATTATAATCCAACATATTTTAGGGATCTGCAAAAGGACACGAGATTACAAATGACGAATGATTACTATCCACCATACTCAAAGGGCAACAGGATAATCCCTTGGTAGCTGTTTTATTGTCTGATGTGTTATATTTAGTTAGCATTGACAAGAAGCCTAATAGCTTGTTAACAGTTGTCCTGGGAATTGTGAGTAAATGGTGATGGTTACTTTTTCTTTTCATCAAATATAAACTACTGTATTCACTAAGGAAAAAAGCAGCTTAAAGAAGCAAGCATGCAAAGCCTTTTAGTTGTTCCACTAAGTTGCCAGAAGAGTGTTTGCTCAGTCTCCCACTGTACCATTCCATGAAAATGTGGATATACAGTAATATATTAATATATTCCACGGAAGCATCAACTTCATTCACAGAATGTTTACACTAAGCATAAATATTTATCTAAGAAAAAAAAAAAAGGATGGGATTTGACTAATGTGCAACTTTATTTCTAAATCCATTGTCAGTGACTAAGACTGCAGGTGTCCCCACTTGCTTGGTTTTTACCTCTTCAACCTCTTCTGGGGCATTGTTCTGTAAAAGAAGATAGTGCAGTTTTACATAAAGACTCGGAGATGCAACTTTGAGTCAGCTAAAGTAATCCATGAAATCATGACTAGAAAAAATCTACTTTCATTTAATTTGATTAAAACAAAGCCATTTCAGATGATCCCATATTAGCATATATTTCAGATAACTATTTAAAACTTTCTATCAGAGTCATCATTTTAGCATGACCTTAGTAGCTGTCACTGAATTCCCTTAACCACTTTTTCCCCTTGCAAAGTTTTGGTCTTCAACTTCGGGGTTTTTTTTATCTTGCACAGTTGGTCCCAAATCCACACTGATCTGTACTTCTAAAAATATAGTACATCATCATGTATGGGGACCATAATTGGAAGAAGGAGAAAGGGTTGCTCATTTTTCTCAAAGGACTTAATCTCAAAGATTATTACATCATTATTTTAAAAGCTGATTTTTTCCTTTTCAAATCAAATTAATCTATCAAGCTCTGCAAAACTGATCACTACAAAGATGATTAACACCCAATTTAGATTATAAAACAGTCACTGTGTTAAGCAGTTTTAAAACACACAATCCAATTTCCTCATAACATTTTTAGGATTTACTAATTTATCAGTAATTCATATACTAAAGTAAGTATTTTAAATACTTACAAAGATAGCAGATATAATACGATGATTTATTTTCATATTGTAAATTAAGTTTTCATTAATTTGATTAGTGAAATACACCAAATATTAAAGGTGAACTGAAAGGCTTATTGCATATGAAGACTTCCGATTAGTATTCTAGTTACTCCTTTAAATGCTAGGTCACTGGATTTTAAGGAAGAAACACAGGAACACTGAACTTCTGTCATGGCAGAAAAAGCTCTTTTTTTTCTCTCCAACCCATTTTCATGAATTTTTCATATAAGCCCATAAATATGTATATTTGGACATTCGAAGAGTTAAATAAGCATTTCAGATTACCTTTAAAAAATGTACACACACAGAACTGTGGGTACTGACAATTATGTGAGCACACTAATAAAGAGGGGAGGAAAAAAATCAGGAAATTATTAGAAACAAGATGGATTAGACGCCAATCATTTTTGTGTCCCAAAACCACAAATGTGAATGCAGCTTAAAGACAAGTAACACGTACTGTCCCCTTCTGTCCCCCTCTAAAGAATCTTGTATTAAAAAATAACAGTACTTGTACACAAGTACAGACTTCAAGGTAATACTGCATGTATTACAGTTGAATATAAAATATGTAAAGATAAATTTGGACTTTAAAAAAATTGGTATACAAACCAGTATGTGATCTTAAC
This sequence comes from Aegotheles bennettii, assembly GCA_013398125.1. Taxonomy (NCBI): domain Eukaryota; kingdom Metazoa; phylum Chordata; class Aves; order Caprimulgiformes; family Aegothelidae; genus Aegotheles; species Aegotheles bennettii. Next base: position 58,329 of record VZRW01005845.1, on the reverse strand, counting down.
AGAAGTGATCTTTCAGGATTCCACTGTATGTACCTCCTTTACTAGAATTTCTGTACACCAAGCACAAAAAAGTAAAATACACTTGGTAAATACACACATTCCCCGTTTCTCAGTAACTAGAGTTCAGTTCAAGAAGTTAAATAATTCTGAAACAACTTAAGACCTCAGAACTTAACTCCTGGACGCTGACAGGATCAAGGCTCCCTGGTCTGGTATATAATGCATTAACAACCCTGATTTTCCAATGTCAAAGAGTTAAGTGAGGCTTAAGACCATATTTAAGTAAAGAAAGTTTCAAAATTAGGATATTACCTGTATATGTTTGGGTCCAGAAGCAAGGCAGTATCTTTTGGTAGTTTTGATAAATGAACTACTTTAGTTTTTAACTGATGTCGCTCACTTTCATTTACCCACACATCAGGCAGACTATGAATAAATAAATAAAATAAAAATATTCAAAAAAGATCAACCGTTTTTCTTACCATAAAATTACGTGGTAAACTAGTACATATGAAGTTTTTTTTTACAGTAACTTTCACATTTCACTGGTTAAAAAGTATCTTCACTGGAATGAGGAAAAGATAGCCAATCTTTACACACCATACTTCAAAGTTTTTCAAATCCAAAGTGTCAAAAAAGATACTAAATAGAATTCAGATTATGCCAGAATAATATTAAACCAAACATATAATGATAATTACACTACATTCTCCATTTTAACAATTTAGTGTGAAAATGGGTAGCAGAAAAAAACAGATGTTTGAAAATACTTTATTTTACTGGGCTTAAAACTCTCTGTTGCTGTCAAGAAAGTATGTAAAGATCAGAACATACTGCAGGCACTGAGCTTTGAGTCACACTAATTTGCTTGCTCTGAGTTCAGAGCTTTCAGTGTCAAACTGCTCCAGCTTTAAGTTAATTGTTTGATTATATTCTGAAGAAATCCAGGCAATCACCACAAAATATTTCAGCTATGTAACAGTTGTCATTGTGAGACAGAATAAAACATTAAAGGGAATTGTTGCTTCAGTGCCACTTTGTGAAACTTGGAGAAGCGGACTGGAGGTAACATAAACAACTTATCTATGATTTGTACCTTAATTCTTTGAAACCAAATCTGCCTACTTCAGACTAGCTTATTGCATCATTGCTTCTTTTATGGAAAGCACATTGGATTTTTAAGGCCCTGCTGAGGTTTTCAGGTAACACATTAAGAGAGACTTCTAGATCGCTGTCTTACTGAAAACCCACTTTCCTGCCTACTTCCAAAAATTAGCATTGACCAAGGCTGTGAAGAACAAACAAGTGATCCAAAAAAACCCCAAACCCAACAACCCCTTGAGATTATTTTCAGTCCATTTTTGTTGTTTTGTTTTTACATGACTTAAGAGTTTTTACATGACTTAATTTCAGGTTGGGGGGAAAAAAAAATTACGTTTGTGATTACAAAGTCTAACATTTTGAAGCAAGTTTCAAATTGAGAAACCCAACATTTGAGACTATCTAAATGAAATGGTTCTTTCTGCGACCAAAGCTATATGCAATTTTACAGACTTTTGCAAATTTTTAAATCTAATCTCTATTTTTCAGCGACAAAAATTAGCTGTAACTCAAACTCAACTTTTTGGGTAAGTCATCCAAGAGATGAAATATAATATAGAACTTATGTCAGAAAGAGCGAGAGACAGGAATACAAACCACTACCCAGAAGGTAATCCATATCTCTACTAAGGTTTAACATGGATCAGGAAAGGTGAAAAAACATCATATGACTTCTTTTTAAATAAATCCAAAATTGTTTGTTTGACAAGCAACATTTGAAAGACATTTTTAGCAGAAGCTCTATGCTTAAGATGCAAAACAATACAAAGAGAAATTAGAAAGCTTTTCACATGCAAAGACTATTTGAAATAGACAGAAAGACAGCAACTCAGTATGCTAAGAAGTACTGGCACAAAGAATAAATTCCTGCCTTAAACCAAAAGAAATTTAAAAGTTATTTCCCTCTTGTATAGGAAATGGGTTAAAGACTAGTGTTTACTTTTTCTGAAAAAATACTTAGTGTACAGACAACCTGGAGCTGTTTAACAGCTTCTCAAGATGACTCAGAGTAGGAAAAGTTAAATCATTATTACTAGCTCCATCTAAAAGGATGAACATCTCAGCACAATGGAGTAAACATCATGACTGCATTGAACTTTTCTACAGTGTGAGTACACTGACTGTGTGAGACAGATGGATGACATGAGCCATGATACCTTTGCATTTGCTTTTCTTAACTATAATAATCAAAATTAAAATGAATCTACTGTACACTCAATAATTCAAAACTACACCATTCAGTGCAGGAAATATACCCTCTACCTAACCCAACCAAGATGCAAGAAATATTAATATAAAACACAGTATTCCTTTGACCTGTTAACCAACTCTACACTCTGCTGGGGATATCTTAACATTACTGAATAACTTATCTTCTCCAATGCAGAGATTGTAATATTATATTCAGCTGCATGAGCAAAAACTCATTTGACTGTATTAGGAAAAAAAGTACTCATTTTTTTTTAAATTTACTTTTCATGTTCCTAGAGTGTTATATGCTTTTTATCTTAAAATACAATTAACTGTCTTTACCTGTAAAATTTTAATAACAATAATTTCAGAATGCTGCTACATAGAGTATTACCAGCTGTCCCAAAAGGAAGCAAAAAACTACACTTTTTACTGGCTTATTTTAGTTATTCTCTCCCAAGACGAATTGAAACTTGCAGTCTACAAGAGCTGCAATGAGCAGCAAAAGCTACAGACGCTTTTAAATTGCATCATAATACCAAACATTGGAGCAGATAACTTATCAGTAACCATAGTCCTCTGCAAATACAAGTTGTAATAGGTTCACACTGTCAAGTTCACTCCACTGCACGTGACTAATTTGGGACACCATAAAACTGAGTAATTTAAACTACTTCACCAAAGCAAAGGCAAATTTCTGTTATGCTAAGGCTTTGCATCACCATCCCACTCAATCACTTAAAAGCAGCGCTGAATCTAAAAGATCCCTTGTTCTTAAAGTCACCTGTATCAACTATGACTATTTCATCTGAAACTCAGATATTCTTAGCTAATGAATTCTGTCAGTTTAGAGATACCTTCCCTGTAAAGCTGGAGCCTCTAAAACGGCATGACCTACCCAGTTATGCAGCTGTTTATCTTAGTGTGAACTAAATGCCTCAGTAACTTCCATGTTAACGTGAACCAAACATCCCAGTAACTTCATCTGTATGTAGGACTATGCATCCAGGAATCAGTATGCAGGAATACAGATCCAAGTAATAAATTCTATTACAATTATTCTTATCTTTAAAATGAAAAGTAATTAACCACCTTAAAACCTGTGGAAAACACGGAGCAATACAGCTCCTGCCTCTCTCCTAAAACCACTCTGCCTACTGCTCTCCTACAACATAGTGGAAACCAGACATTAATTCTTCTGTTAAATTGTGGCACCCTGGCAAAGTTTCTTGTAGGTCTACTGTTACACTGAGGATTGCACATTTTTCAGGACGTAAAAGTATTTTAGGATCATGATGAGCCAGTAGGTAAAATGAAGTTGTCTCAGTGATAAGATTTCTTTATGTATGTGACTGGCAAAACCAACCTGAACTCCCCATTCAATAATTACAGGATCTTGTTATTAATACCCAGAGTGATAAAACGCACAAGATATACAGCTTCAAATTTACCTGAACTGGTATCAGAGTCTAAAGACTTGAAAGTTAAAGTAAAAATCAATTAAAGCATTGCTTATTATTTTTAAACTTCTAAATTACTTTTTAACAAGCATTTTTCAAAACATGAACTTTAATTTAAATATTCAAAGGCATAACATAATTTAGTGAGACAGTTTATTTACCTCACTTAAATCCTGTATCATATCACTAACAATATACTCACATGTCCTCTGGTGTCCAATGAAGCAAGAGTTTTATTTTTCCAGAATCTTCTTTTCTTTTAGCTATTACCTAGTAACAATTACACAAATCAATTAAAAACAGATCTGCAGAAATTTTTGCTCAAAAACTTGTTGCTCTTCAAGTTCAACTTGACATTCATAAAAGGCAAACTGGTTTACTCTTTTAAAGTTGTGTTAATTCTATATATAGGTAGAATATACATATCACTACTCCAGCCATTCTTGGCAAGGTTTAATATTTTCCTTTAACAATTGGCTATTGAGTGGTCCCTGGAAAAAAAAAATTGCAACCTGTAAGTAGTCATTTTCTTTTAAAATAGTTCAAGGTTTTAAGCAGCTAGTCCAAAAGACGTCTATAGAAGATGAAAGAAACTGATGCAGCTTACGGTGTAATTGGAGCACAGTGTAAGAATAAAATCTTCTCCCAGATGCTTTCACATCTGGAGACATCATATGTGTAACTCCCTAGGTACTTTTCAATACCTAAACCAAGCAGTGAATGAGGCAATGGCAAAGGCTACTTGGGAGAACTCACAGGCTTACAGAGATTGTTTAATGCACACATAACGGGGACCCTTAACACTGTCTAGAGTATGCTTACTACTATTGTTGTATGAATGACAAATCAAATGACCTTTTGACAACTGATAAGAGTTTAAGCAGAACATATGCACTGTTACAGTCCCAGACAAGATGTGGGAACTCTTTTCTAGTAGTTTCTCATACTAGCTCACAGTACACCAGCACATAAGATACCAGCACAAGTTTTTAGGTGCAGGACCCTGAAGCAAGACTCCCACTTCTAGGCAAGATAAAGCTAAAAATACATACACAGAAAGTATAAAAAAGGAAATCTGCTCATTCAGGTACAAATATACTCTCTAGCACCAGCATTCAAAAGGTATCCCAAAAATTTACAGTACCCAGAAAAGCAGGGAAAAGCAGTTTGCGTCCTTTTCTACTGATTTACCATCAGCTTTCACAATACTTCATACAGGTTTTCCTACTTGCCTCAAGCATCAATTCTCTCACATTCCACACCTCTGAGCATAAAATGCATATTAAATCTTTGAAAAACAGACACTGCAGATACTGTAAACTCCAAAAAAGGTCATTAAAAAACCTCTAAAGCACAGAAGCACAGAAGGGTGGCAAGTGATCTGTGTGAAAAACACAAAACTAAAATACAGCATGCTGAACTTAAATATTCAGGTCCATAACCTGCATCAACCAAAGCAATTTCTCACAACTAAATATCATGGTAAATTAAACTTAGTCATGATATTTCAAGAAACTAATAAATTTGTTTCAAGTTCTATTTTTACAACTATGCAGCGACCCTCTATACAGAAATGACGCAGAGAGAAGAGTCCAAGGGTTTAACAGCCAGATTATTAATACAGATAGATCTGAGATATCTGAAAGCATCAATAACCTTATAGGTGAGAACTGGAATATTGGGTTTGCAGGGCAAGGTTTTGGTAGTGAGGGGGCTACAGGGGTGGCTTCTGTGAGCTGCTAGAAGCTTCATCCATGTCCGACAGAGCCAATGCCAGCTGGCTTCAAGACAGACCCACCACTGGCCAAGGCTGAGCCCATCAGCAACGGTGGTAGCACCTCTACAATAACATATTTAAGAATTTGCTACACAATGGCAGTTGGAGACAGGAGTGGGAATACGTGAGAGAAACAACTTTGCAGACACCAAGGTCAGTGAAGAAGGAAGGGGAGGAGGTGCTCCAGGCACCGGAGCAGAGATTCCCCTGCAGCCCATGAGAAAGACCATCATGAGGCAGGCTGTCCTCCTGCAGCCCACAGAGGTCCATGGTAGAACAGGCAGATGTGCCTGAGCATGGCTGTGACCCTGTGGAGAGCCTGCACCAGAGCGTTCCAAAAGGAGAAGATTCCCATTAGTTAGCCCTAGTTAGGTAGCCCTCACAGTTCATCTGCAAATGGGACTGGGAGGCAGAGTGAAAAAGTCTCTTTTTGATATCAGGGAATTCAAGATAAACTGAAGGAATGCTTCCTGCAACAACTGCAACAGGATGTCATAGTGGGATACTGAGTTAAATGACAGTAAAAATCCCTTTTTTTAGTAATCTTTGCCAATTAGACACAGTAAGAATACTACAAGGTTCTTAAATTTAGGCATGGGAAACATTGCTAAGACTTTTCCTCATAATTCTCAAGCCATACCCAGAGCAGAATAAATCTTTTTGCTAAACTTGGAGCAGGAATGAAAATCCTGACTTTTAAATAAAGATTTAGAAAGCACTTTTCCAATCCCTTTCAACTAAGTTTTAGTCTTTGCCCAGAACTCAGCTGTTTCTGCAAACTCAAGTGTCTTTGCTGTAGACTGGAGCACCTGAGCCTAGAATCAAATAAAGGTAAGTCAAATCTCACTTTAGAAGGCAAGTAGAACTCAGCTCTCATTAGCTTTCCCACACAAAACCATGAAGTCCATTCTCAAATTAACCTTCAAGTTTTAAGCAGACACATATGTTCTCTCACCTAATGCAAGCATCACAATATCACATTAAAGGTGTCATTTTCAAATGTTATCATTTGGAAACACTCAACTAGCTACACCCAAGTTAGAAGGAAGAAGTTATTCTCTACAAACTGCTCTTCATTCTATCTAGAAACTTGGAGAAAATGGACTAGGAAACCATACAAAATACCCAAGTCATAGATGCATATTACATTGCAAGAACTAGTTACAGCTGGGCTTGCTGTCCCTCTATCACATGATCAACAGCACGGCTTCTACAGGGATTTACAGTATAATACATGGTGAGTCCAGAACTTCACAGATCGCTGTGAGAACCACTAAATATCATCACCTGCATTCTCCAACAGGGAAAAAAAAAAAGTACAGAAACGCTGACATTAACAATTTTTCATTTTCAGGAATGTGCAGTACAAAATTTAGGACCTTACTGTCTTACCAACACCACGTTAAAAAGAGGTGTTAGTAAAAACTCAGAAAATGAAACACTGATGTGTGTAAGAGTTTCAGGGCACAAAACTTACAGCAATTCAAGTACTGCCTGAATTATACCACTGCAAGTGCCATTCTGTTATTCTAGCAATGAGTGCTAAACTAAGGGCTTGAACCCGCTTTCACACTAAGTTTCATGGGAGGAGTAACTTTTAGCAGTAGAAAAGAAAAAAACCCTCTTTTCATAACAAAAGAGCTAATCATATATATGTATAATGTATAATCATATATATATATAACATATGAAAGCTATGAAAGTTACCTCTGTATGAAAGCATCCTAGCTACGTACTTGTATCCAATATGAATATTGCAGACATTTCCCCAATATCACTGGCTTATCTTGTCCCTACCAAGTAATCAACACTCAAAATCCGAGCAATTCACTTGTTTTGACCGAGATGAAAGATCCTCTTTCCATGTGTGTAACAAGCCTATTTTTGTTTAAAAGTAGTGTGTTAGGTTTCTCTTAGGAGACAACAGAAATCTGGCATCTATAGCCACAATTGCTTTTTCCCACGTATATTCTGAAGTTGTCAAATGTAAAGAAAAGTTATAAAAAGTATCTGTTTTTATCACAATTAAGTGCAATGAAAATTTTACCGTATCTTAGGTAGGCTGGAGTCAGAAACACAGCTATGATGCAGACAAATGCAAAATGGCAAAAATTTTGCAAAAAAAGCAATTGAAAAAATGATTTGCTATTTTGACACTAAGTAATTGGAGCTGTATGGTCACGTCTGCAGAAGTTACAACTGAAATGGAAGAAACGTAGCTTGTCTTCAACAATGACGCTCTGAAGACTTAAAATTGTTTTGCAAATAAATTAAGTATATTTAAGCTTTAAATAGAATCATATACAAATATAATTCAGCCTGTAGATGTAAGCTCAATACAGCTTTCTTTGAAAAAATGCTTACTTCTCTAAATTGCATGCACTATCCCAGAAACAAAAAACAACTCATTTAAATTTATCTCCGTGAAGGAAATCTGCAAAGTTGCCTCAAATCAGAAACGGAGTTCTGCTGACCTCTTCTGGAAAAAGAAAAAAAATTCACCCTATAAACTGGTGTGCGTCCTAATTTATTCAGTCGCTCTGTTCCAAAGTTTTAAGATGTCAAAACACATGTAGTTTGTATCAATGCGTGGGATCATTGAACTGAAATATCTAAAACCGTGAAGAACAGTTCAGTATTCAAATATATTAGAGAAATAAACACAGACATCTTAAAAAGCTGGAGGGGGGGTCAGAGGACAGGGTAACCTCTAAGATGTTTTTTAATCGGTATAATATCTACTCTTTAGGGTCAAATGGAAATGTTTGACCTTTTCCAATTCAGAGAACCAAAGCAGCAAGAATTTTACTCCAATAAAAGAACTAAGCAGAAAAGAAAATTCATAATGAAGTCAAAGGTGAACTCTGGATGGCAAAAACATTTCTTGAAAAAGGCTTTATTGGAGTCTGCATTCTACAGCTTTCCGTATCTATAAAGTATAACATGGGTTTAAAAATATATATACATACACACACACACATATATATATAAATAAAATGAGCGCCTTTTCATAGGAGATGGTATCTATATGGTATCTATAGTGACTGCTTAGAAATTCTTCACATTACTAATTTTTCACTAGGATAGCCATCCTGTAAAATACTGCATTGTGCTGACATTATTCTTATGCTGCCTAAAAATAAACCCACATCACTGATGTCTGTTTTCACACAGCAAGACAATTTATCTTCGTATTTTTTACCTTTCAAATTACAGCCCCTGATAATCACAGATATCTTCTTCATCTGAACATGGACCACACAAACCATGTAACACTATTTAGCCAGTCCTCATTCAAATTCAATGGCCTAATGTTAGTAAATTATGCAAAATGTGTTTGCATCTGAGGTGACCATTAGCTCAGTAGAACAGAACACCCACAAGACTGATGCTATTCTACCTTTTCTTTTTAAAGAAGATCTTAAGCTGTCTCATAAATATAGCTGATGTCCAGCACAAGCTCACACAACTGTAGCAGCACACTAAAATAGGGTAGCAAAGTGCAACATAGAGCTGGAATCATAGAAAAAGTTCTCCCACTGGTACAACCTCTCCCACAAATGAGGTCTAAGCAATTTCAGATCTAATCAACCCCCTACCATCCCAAGTGACACATGCACGGAGAAGTTAAAAGGATTTTCACCACTTCCTCCAAGTTAATTCGAAGCAGTTTTAGAGCACGTTCCTCCCTCCAGTTCCATCTCCGTATGAATTATTCCAATAGCCAGAGGTGAGCTTCCACAGCTGAGCAGTCTGACTGGGTAACTTTTCAAATTAAAGCAAGCTGTGAATTGGAAGAGAATCTGCTTTTCTGACAGCATTGTAAAATCCATGTTGGGCAGGAAAAGTAGAATGAGATTGAAATGCTGTAACAGCTAAGCCACCTGCAAATTTCCACCCGCATATGGTGCTCAATGCACATAAAAGTTCAGGAATAATCATTTGGGGAAAACGGCTAATATGTGCCACAGATATTTATAACAATCACCAGCCTCGTAGAAAAGGACAAAAGTTCCATGCATATAAAATCACCTTTTACTTATGGAAAGAGAGCGATAGCTTAATAGTTTGAATCCCGTGTTAAGGTTAAGCCATAGCCAAAGACACAGCAGTCAGCATTCCTTCCTTGCACTGCAGTTCATCTTGCTCTAGTCTGCCTAATTACAAAGCACGCTCCCTCATTCTGCCCCATCTCTTAATTCTTCTCTTCAGCTGAGATTCTACCTTTTATATGCCCATATCTCCCAATTTGATTAAGAAAACCTGAGGCTATACAGCTTTTTGAACCTGATCCTTATACCCCAATTCAGTGTTTTTCCCCTGTGTCGAACTTTTCTAAATTAATACTGATGTCTATACTATCAAACACAAGTGAAATTAACAAAACAGGACAAAAGGCCATTCCCCACCTGGTACTTGCCTCCTTTCACTAACATGTTAGTGGTAAGTTTATGAAAAGAAAAACAGGAGGACAACAATACATTTATTTCTGATTCTCTCTTTTAAACAAACAAAAAAATAGTAAGTACAGACACCAGATCAGCATCTTTAAATATTCAATTATACAACTACCCATCAAAACAGTCCTTGTGATAAATTAGCACTGTCACTCACAACTATGGATATGCCATCTGAACTGCATTTTTTGCAAAAGATATAACCAATTTCTTTTGTAACACACACTTGCTGTTAGATATTTCCCCAAGTGTATCAGACAGGAATTCTTACAAGCTGTTCAACTTGTAATCTAGAACAATTAGTAACACTACTTTTAAAAAGTTAATTTACTAATAGAAATGGACAAATCAACAATGTAAAATACCCACTATTACTTCTTTCTGATTAAATGCCTACAGCATTAAGAGGAAAATGGCAATCCTTCTCAAGTATTAAGATTTTTTTTCAGACACATAGGTAAACAAACAGAACGCATAATATATATACTTACAGTACTATGAAATACAACACTGTGGCCTTTTCCTAAACTTTCTATATGTGCTGAGAGGTTAAAGCAGATGGCTCGATGTCTTATAGCATCCAGTGTTTGCGCATCAAAGAAGTCATGAGGTCTTGCTAAAAAAAAGAGGAAGAGAGATCCTCAGTGTTGAAAACACCAAAAGCATTCAAACACATTCAAGCATGTAAATCAGTCTGAAGTGTCATTAGTAAATCATTTATCATTATGACAGTAATACTACCTTGTCAGTTGTAAACATTAATTTAACTGATGAGACAAAATGACTCCAAGAAGGGCACAATTCAAGTTAGGTCAAAATATACTCCTTGTAGATTAAAAAAACAACTTTGACAAACTGAATTACACTCTCATTTTTTCTGAGTTTCAAATGAATTCCATTCTCTCTTAATATTCAAAATTAAGAACTTAAATTTTGCTGACTTCTTCTGGGAACATCTATTGCTGACCAGCCTCGTAGAAAAGGACAATAAAATTTTTAAAAAAACCAAACCAAACAACAGTTCCAGTACAAAGAAAGTAAATCCAGAACTCACTAAAAATGTGAGTTCTAACTTACTGCAAAACCAGCCCAGTTAGGTTGTGATGTTTATGGGAACCTAGCTGGCAAAGTCACCCTTACAGCAGAGTTAATAGTCCCAATGTTACTGCTGTGACTTCTTAAAAAATAGTATTAAAGTACTTCAAAACACGATCGTTCATACAATCAACATATTAGACGCAGAACTATACCCATACCTTATTTCTTAACTTTATTAAAACAATCTGCACTGATCCAATTTAAAATCACTAAAAAACCTAGCTATTTCCAGTGAATAGTGGGATGCTGCAAAGAGATCAACAATGGCACTGAAAACAGAACTGCTTGGTACTGCAGTGGAATGCAAAGGATTAAGTAAGAATTATTGCGAACACAGAGAAAACACTAGCTTGTCAAGAATTTTTTTATGTCCAAGGAGTAATAATGCTGAATAGCCACGTGAAAAACTCCACGCTGCTGGACATGTTGAATTCTATGTACTTCTTGTCATTTCATGTTCTTTGATTATTAGTAAACAGATTCTTTTCTAGGCAACATACTAAACTCTAATTTACAGTGAGTAAAGTGCAATTAACATCCATCTGATATTTTACAAGTAGTCTAAAACCAGCAGGCACTAATAAAGCCCTTTCCTTTTATAAAAGGACTTTTATAGTTAAGTGTTCTTGAACAGCAAAAAATTATTGAATTCTGATTCAGAGTATAAAGAAGGTCCATCAATTCTGCACTAAAAGTACTTTAACTAAAAGATAACTGCTACTAGACACTTATTTGCATACTGTTAGAAATAATTCACAATTTTTTAAAAAATTTACCATATAGTACAGTAGTTAAAATTCATGAGCAAATAAAGTATGAATGGAAGCATGCATAATTTTTAAGCCTTATTTGAGAGTAGCAATTCTCCATATAACACACTGAAATGAAAACTAAGAACAGGACTTGATACTGCATTATCAACTATGTATCATCCTGTAATCTGTAAAACCAGTGATTCAAAGTCTCATTGTCTTCATTTAAAACAACTTCTATATTTCTTTTCACCAATATTATCTATCCATTATTTCAAAACAAACTATAAATTCCACTTAAAGTTAGTATTTGCTACACTCCTGGGACTAACTGCTGTTAAGTATTCATCTGTACATTATGTTGTCTTTACTCTACTCAGTAGGATACTGCCAACTAGGCAATCATCTCACTGAAATGTTTTCTTGCTCTAAGTGGTAACGCAGAACGGCAGCTCATGCTGCAGGTGGTCAGACATACAAGCTTATAAATATTTTATAAATATATATGAGGGAGGGAGGAAGCAAGGGTGGAAAGGAACAGCAGATTTCTTCAGGATTTACCATTCAATAACATTTGACAGATGCAGAAGAAAGGGCACAATTTGTCAATGGCATATGAAGAGGTTTATACATTCCTTATTGAGTGTCAATGCTGTATCTTCTATGCATCTTAAATCAAAATTATTTTCAGAATAACTTCTCCCTTCCTGCTCAATACATGTTCCAAGTACACATCAATTACTGAAGTCAACTAAATTAAAATCTTCATGCCAGTAGCCTACTAAATGAAATTCCAGGTTTTATGTAACTGTCACAGCCTTATTGTAAATTCCACGAACACCAAGTTTCCTTATCTCCCTTAAATTTCTCCAGTGATCTCAATTATCATGCTGTAAAAAAACTAGGTCTGAGAGGGACTTGATTGTACTTAGAAATATTTATGATTAGTGAAATAGTAATTATTTAAGAGGATAATTATTAGGATGCAGGTGGTTCTAGAAGAGTATCGATAAGTTGCTTTATTGTCCTTTGTAAAGCCCCTGTCATGGCTGGCCTAAACCCCAGTCAAGTGAATCAACAAAAGATCAATCATGTGTCTTAGGTTTAGGACTAAAAAATAGCTAGTAAGTGATTAAATTAAGATAGTTAAGTTAGAGGAAAGTTAGGCACAGAGTAAGCATACATTGAATGGAATAACCCGAGTATTTCTTAGAAATACAAAGGTGATCTTTGATGGAGATTGTTCCAAAAGACAAGAGACTGTGATGACCAGGGACTGCACCAATGAACAGAAACTACAAAGGAAGAACTGAAACGAGACAATGAGAATCAGCTGAGACTGTACACTTCTGATAACTGCTGAAGAATAGGGTAGTTGTATAGAGTCATGTAGAATTATTTAGGGAGAGGATGTGTCCAAGCTATTCTTTGCTATTCACTGAGGTGGTGACCCAACTCTGAGTTGTTAATAACGGCAATCCTAGAGATAACTCACAGTCTGGTCAAATCCTTTAACAATGGTTGTTAATAACTTTAGTGTCATCTTTGCTATTGGAACAGTGATAATATTGCAAATATAATCTTAGGTTCTGCAAAATTCTTTGAGTTACCTTCAAGAACAGCAGTACGACAAGCTATTTCAGAGAAACACACTGTCAGTATGCTTGGCTCTGTGTCTCTAAATGACAGACTACATGGAGCAGTGAACACATACAGGGCTATCCAGAAGAGAAAGCAAGCTACTGACTGTAATCCTGAATTATTCTGCAACACCAAAATCTACATGACAAATCAGATGGTCTCCTACAGCACCACTAATGTAACCAGCTATAAGGGTGTCTTGTAGTAAAACTTGCTGTCATCATAAAAGTGCTAATTTCCAAACTTAAGAACACATACTGTTTACAGACAGGAAAAAAGAAATGCAAAACCATTTAAGAACAGCAAGAAGTTACAAAAGAAAGAAAAAATTCTCTTTACAGCCTAAGATAGAAAAGATCATGTTCTCATCACATATAAAGCTACAGTAAAGTCTCCTTATTTAATTTATGCTTTGGTGTATCTCAGAAGTGTGTTAACCTTCCCATAGGAATGAGAAAAAAAAAGCCAGTCTAACCAACCCATAAGCAGGCAGAAAGAACTTTTTAATAACATTTTTGGGGAGAAAATTGCTTTGTGATGCAAAACTCTAGTTTTTCCTCAAATGATTATTTGTGAGTGATTTAAACAGACTGCACACTATCAAAATAGCATCTTGCTTTACACTCATTTGTTGTAACTTCTTGTAACTCAGCTTGTAGGGAACATGGTGCATAGATGGGCCCATGCACAAATACAGACTGGGTGGAGAATGGATTGAAAACAGCCCTGAGGAGGACGACTTGGGGCTGTTGGGTGATGAGAAGCTCAGCATGAGCCAGCAGTGTGCACTTGAAGCCCAGAAAGCCAACAGTATCCTGGGCTGCATCAAAAGAAGCGTGACCAACAGGTCGAGGGAGGGGATTCTCCCCCTCTACTCTGCTCTCGTGAGACCCCACCTGGAGTACTGTGTCCAGTTCTGGAGCTCCCATCATAAGGACATGGAGCTGTTGGAGCAAGTCCAGAGGAGGCCACAAAGATGATCAAAGGGCTGAAGAACCTCTCCTGTGAAGACAGGCTGAGAGAGTTGGGGTTATTCAGCCTGGAGAGGAGAAGGCTCCAGGGAGACCTCATAGCAGCCTTTCAGTACCCTGAAGGGGCTACAGAAAAGCTGGAGAGGGACTTTTTACCAGGGCACGGAGCGATAGGACGAGGGGAATGGTTTCAAACTGAAAGAGGGCAGATTTAGATTGGATATTTGGAATAAGTTCTTTCCTATGTGGCTGGTGAGACACTGGCACAGGTTTCCCAGGGAAGTTGTGGCTGTCCCCTCCCTGGAAGTGTTCAAGGCCAGGTTGGATGGCGCTTGGAGCAACCTGGTCTAGTGGGAGGTGTCCCTGCCCATGGCAGGGGGGATGGAACTAGATGAACTTTCAGGTCCCTTCCAACCCAAACCATTCTGCGATTCTGTGTTCAACACGTCTCCCTTTCAGACACTTGTAAAACATCTAAGTATGTTATTTTGTTACTTTGGCTTCTCAGGTAAGCATCCTTGATCTCCCCTATTCTTCTTATAAGGACAAAATACACAAACTTGCACACTTCATTCTTTAGTTAAAAGTAAAACTAAGCTAAGAAACAGAAACACAAGCAAAAGTGTATCAGTCCTTTGTCAAGTTCACCTAATCAACAGTAATCCACACAAAGTTTTAAAGAAGAGCTACCAATACTCAGCGTTTTCATAAAATGCCATCAACTTTGGATACATTTCTGGGTCACGCACCCTCTGGAGAAATACATTACAGTAGTCAGTTCCCAACTCAGTTAGAGATGATTTTTGCCTTAAGGCAAACCTCTACAGCCAGCACTGCATTAGTCTCAAGAGGCAAGAAGATAAGAAATGGCTCAAGCAGCTGTCATTTTTGGTCCTGCACAACACTTGATCAAGACAGCAGACCATGTAACTACTGCAATGTGGTCTTTAACATCCCCATATTATTTACTACTTACACTTTTTTGTCAAGAGTCATTCAAGAATTCTGCAGTAAATTCTTATTATAACTAGAACATCTTAGCAGGTAATTTGAAGTTTTAACTATGAAGCTATGATTTCAAACTTGTAACTCAATAATGTTCATCAATTATTAACAAAATGCCCACCTGGAAGACTACTACTGCATATACTGGGGGAGGAAACCCAATTAAGCAGCATAAAATGCTTCCGAGTCTGCTCAAAACCAAAAGGGGAGTGTACTAGAGATGGAAAAGCAGAAGAAATTGAGAACCACAGGGGCATTGCCAGGGCATGCAGAGATGCAGTTAGAAAAAAGCAAAAGCTCAGCTTGAATTGAAATTGGCCAGAGATGTCAAAAACTACAAAAAAGGTTTCTTCCAGGTACATAAACAATAAGCAGAAACAGAAGGAAAATACTGGCCCACCATTAAACAGGAGAGGTGACTTAGTTGCCAACAACGTGGGAAAGGCAGAGGTTCTCAACACATTCTTCACTTTGGTCTTCACCCACAATGTTGGGCCTCAGGCCTTGTGAACAAACATCCTGGTCAGTGCAAACACAGACCTGCTGTCCATGAAGGGAGGGTTGCTGTGTCAACTGGTACAGGGCCTTCACCTCTACAAACCCATGGGCCCAGGTGCCATCCACACGAGGTGGTAAGAGAGTGCCTGACACTGTTGTGAGGCCACTCTCCTTAATCTCTGAGACGTCGTGGAGGCCTTCTAGCCCCAGAAGACAGGAAAAAGGCTAATGACACTCCTATCTACAAGAAGGGCTTAAAGAAGGATCCAGGAAATGACAGGCCCATCAGTCTTCCTTTAGTCCCTGGGAAAGTTCTGGACCAAATCCTCCTGGGGGTTACTGCAAGTCAAATGAAGCACTGACTGGGAAAAGCCAGCATGGATTCACCAAGGGCAAATCGTGCTTGGCAAACCTGATTGCTTTCTATGATAAAGTAACCTGCTCAACTGATGTGGGGCAAGCAGCGGGCGCTGTCTACCTGGATTTCTTCAAGGCTTTCAATACAGTTCCCCACATCCTCCTCCGAGAGAAACTGGTGTGTCATGGTCTAGACAAGTGGTCTGTGTGGTGCGTGGGAAGCTGGCTGACCTGCAGAGTGGCAGTAAATAACTCTTCTTCAGACTGTCAACCTATCACAAGTGGGGTTCTGCAGGGCTCCAGATTGGGCCCAACTCTGTTTAATATTTTCCCAAGTGATCTGGATGATGTGATCAAGCGCACCCTGATGAAGTTTGCAGATGACACCTAACTGAACAGGGAAGTAGACACTTTGGAAGGGGGAGCCACCCTGCAGGAAGACCTGGATAGGCTGAAGAGTGAGCTAACAAGAATCTTATCAAGTTCAACAAGGACATATGTAAGGTCTGGCACCAAGGAAAACAACCCAGGAGTGCAGCGCAGGCTGGGATCTACCTGGCTGAAGAACAGCTTTGTAGAAAGGGATCTGAGGATCCTGGTGGACAACAAGCTCAGTATGAGTGAGCAGTGTGCTGCAGCAGCAAAGAAAGCCAGCAGGATGCTGGGTTGCATCAACAAGCACATCACCAGAAGAGACAAAGAAGTCATTATCCCACTCGACTCAGCATTTGTCAGGTCACACATGAAATACTGTGTTCAGTTTTGGTACCAAATATAGAAAAAAAAGATGTGGACAGGCTGCAGAGGGTCCAGAGAAGGGCCACAAAGATGATCAGAGGACTGGGAAGCCTGCCCTCTAAGGGAAGGCTGGGAGAACTGGGTTTGTTCAGCCTTGAGGAAAGAAGGCTTAAGGGAGATCTCATTATCATGGTTCTGGTACCTGAAGGGCAGCTACAGAGAAGATGGAGACTCCCTTTTTACAAGGAGTTGCATGGAAAAGATGAGGGGTAAATGGGTACAAGTTACTCGTGGGGAAATTCTGATTGGACACAGAAGGAAAATTTTTCACAGCGAGAACAATCAGCCATTGGCATAATCTCCCCATGGAAGTGGTGGATTCCCCAACATCGGACACTTTTAAAGATTCAGCTGGACAGGGTGCTGGGCTATCTTGTCTAGACTGGGCTTTTGCCAAGGTCAGTCGATCCTCAAGGTCCCTTTCAACCCAATACTCTGATAAATCAGCAACCTAACAAAATTAATATGCAGAAGCAAGCTACGATGAAACTCAGGAATCTCTGAAAGTGAAAATTTTAAAGTGACCAGTCTTCAACATCTACACTTTGTTTAACACAGTCAAGAAATCAAGACAATCCTTTAGGAACCTGCAACAATTTCAAGTCTCTGTTTCATTACATCTGTGACACTGAAAAGTAACCACCTAAGCCTTCACTGACCAGCCTTGAACCTTCTCCTAGATTTTTCCACAGATTGCTAGCATGAAAGCTCTTTGAAAGTCAAATTCTGAAGAGGACAAACAGCTTTCTACCTCCTTTGAATATTGCATCAGTGTCAAAATTAGAGGAATTCCGAAAGTTTATACTATTAAGATGTGTTTAATTGATACAATTTGCTCACGTGTATTTTAAGAATATCAATGCATCTTCCCCCCCACCCAAAAAAAAAAACCAAACCAGAAGAAAAGAAGCTAGATCACCATAACTACAGTTAATAATGGCTCTTCTAGCACTGAACTGCATAGCTGTCACACAGTGCGGAAGACAGACACAGGGATTAAACTTTTCAGAATTCTAGGTGATATTGCAACTTTCCAGGACAGGTTCCTTTGTGTTCAAGGCAGAAACATGACCACTGCTTCATAAATTTCAGCCGCTTAAAACACAGGTGAGCTATTAAGGCAAGAATAATCACAATCATGTGATATAGAGTAAATACCTAAGACCACTAATATGTGCATCCACTGTTGCAGCACTATTTGAATAATTGGTAACTGTATTTCTTCACAGGAACAGAAAGATCAATAGAGATAAGTGTTCCGCCACAGAAGAGTTCCAGCAAAATTAAGACTGTTAATTGCTGACCCAGCAAAGTAACACAAAGTTCTCCAGCACATCATCACTAAAATCCTAGTGACA
The DNA here is from genome assembly GCA_013398125.1 of Aegotheles bennettii. Taxonomy (NCBI): domain Eukaryota; kingdom Metazoa; phylum Chordata; class Aves; order Caprimulgiformes; family Aegothelidae; genus Aegotheles; species Aegotheles bennettii. The sequence goes on along the minus strand of VZRW01005845.1, from coordinate 39,865 downwards.
GGCAGAAGACAGGACTGAAATAATAGCCTGCTTATGAATAGAGCTTCCTTTTGTGTGCAGCAGGAGATATAACAGGTCCAGTGGTTCGTAAAAAAAGGGTATCTCTGTGCTTTTCTCCAATATTGTAAGGTTGACTTTATACCACAAGTAAAAATTAATAGGAAGTCTAATCTAAAATGCAAGTGTAGCAGTAACAGTTTAAAATTAATAAATCATCACTTCACTACTGGAGAGTTTAATCCAAAGCAATTATAAAACAAAGTTCATTTTTTAACAATTGCCTACTCTTTCCTAACCATTTTTGTACATTAGAATCACAGATTTGACATGATTACTAGTCTGATGTTAGGACAACTCAGGAATCAAACAACTGGATGAAAATGGACTAGAAAAGGTAGTAGGTAAGCGATTATTACTTGCTAGAGGAAACAATTATCACTTTAAATGATAAATCACTTCTCAGCACACTGGTTCATGTAAAATTAATGAACATCAACCGAGCAGAGAATGATTAAAAAAACATGTAGCGAGTCAGATTTGCCCAAAATTTGATCTTGGTTATGCTCATAAAACTGTCATTAGGCTAATGAAATGTTGTGCTTGAAAAAGAGTTTATATAATATGCATTTATCTCTAACTTATATGAATCTGTAATCTCTGTCTGCAGTACTGGACTTTCAGATCTCAACATCACTAAACAGAACATTTTTCCAACAGTAATAGTTAGCAAACAACAAGAGACTCTGAAACAAAAAGCATCTTTAAATTGTAAACTCAAACTGTTGCTCACAGGAAACTGATCTTTTCTACTGAACACATGGCTGCTTTACCCCAAAAAGAACACAAACAATCTAGAATAGTTTTCCTCCCATCACAAGGGACACCAACACTACAATGCTACAGATCGCCAATGCTACCAGACCCACATCTGCCAGACCAACACCCACACTGAAGAGAACTTCCTATCTTAAGACAAAACTTTCCAGAACTTCTACATCTGGAAATACTTACGCAATGATCGTCGTCTCTTGTTCTTCAACTTTCTTCTTTTATTTATTCCAGCTTTAGATGGAGATTCCTCTTTGGCCTTTGGCTGGCTGGCAACTTTTGAAGAGTTCTGCTGGCTGAAGTGTGTGGGCACGTGACGGGCAAGTCCTCCCTGAGATGCAAAGCTTGCATTGCACCCACCGACTACACACTAATGAGAGAAAAACACAACGAGATCAGCATGCTCTATGGCACTCATTCCCAGGAGTTTGATCTTTCAATTTTGCTTTTCTGGCTCAACCACCAACACACTAAAAGGAAAACAAATCCTTAGTGGCCATTCAATTCTTAAAAACAGAAACATAACCTGAAATAAATTTCTATCTGAAATTAACTATCAATTATTCCATGGTATAATGATTTCCTCTATGCTATATTATATTCTCTAATACTGTATAGCATAAATCCAATCTCAAACAATGCACTGACAAACTCTCCCCACAGAAAATAAAAGCTTCTGAAGAACTTTCCCCTTCACAGACCAACATCCCTGTGTTTTTCAAAATATTGCACTGTTATTCTGTATTTCTCAACAGCTCTCCAGTCTTCTGCATTTGACAACAGTACTGTTCTCTAACAGCCTCCTCTCTAATAAGACAGAAGTAAAACATGTATCCTTACCCACATTAAATTTGAAACAGCTTAATGCTTTTTTGTAAATGCTATACAAAGTCAATAAACAGTTATTTTACAGTTCTGTCTAAAACTTCAACTTCAGTAACTTGAAAGTTGTATTAACAATTATTTATACATTTATTTTGGGATGCTACTATCACTTCAGAAGTATTTAAGAAAGTTCTTATTTGAAGAAAATGGCCTTTCTCAAAAAAATAAGAAAAGATCTAACAATAACTAAGCAGAAACACAGAAATTGCAAGATATGTGCAAATAAGCTAGTACTGGCTACAATAATTACTGGTATTTTTATAAGTATTTGGTTTATATTTACAATTATTTCATTTGCAAAATAAGTATCTAAATTATACTGCTGGGGAGGAAGGTTTCTGCTCTGAGCTTACAAGGGTAATAGAAAAACGATTTTAAGATATGCATTCCATCACTGGCTACAAAGAATTGTGTATCCACATGATTGATTTTTCTTCTGATCCAGATTAATAGTAGAAGGGCAAATCAGTTCATCAGCCAGTAGGAAAAAACCCATCACCACTCTAAACTATTGGAAATTTCTCCTTCCACATCTGTTCTGCTGCTCCTCCTCCTTCCCCACTTTTTCAGCTCCCATCTGTACCTCCCTTCTCTAGCACTTCTCTTCACAGCAAACTGATGAGGCAGCTCCAACAGGAGTTTGGGAATAAGTAATGCTGCAATCATGTATATAGTGCTAAATGTTCTTTGAAGGATTAAGATGAATTTGCAGGCTCTTACAGTACCTGCCCCAAGCCTGAACATTCCACTGAAAGACAAGAAAATGGCAGTAGACCACAACTCAGCACGTTTTACCCCTAAAACCCAACTGTGTTGCTTTCCAACTGGGGCTGCAGAACTGAACAGTCTGTTTCTGCCTCAGACCTAGCAAATGGTTTTCCATGATCATCACAAAACAATGTAGTGTCAATGAAGAGAAAAATCTGTGTTATCCCCAAGGGCTTAATACTTGCTGTAAGACTAAAAATATGTGTATATATATCTTTCAAGATAGTAAAAGACAAAAATAAGATGACATTTTTCACATATTTGTCTTTTTCTTTCTTAAGGGAAAAAAAAACCTGAGTGGAAGTTAGGGAAAGTTTTCAAAGTACTGAGCTAAAAACACGTAATTCCCTGACAAAAAGCTTTAGGATCCTCCACACTGTATTTCTTCCTCCCAGCCTCCCTCACTAATAAATATCTTAATAATTGTGAAGCTTTTTACCAAAAACCTACTTATGTCTTTTTACCTTGCCCTGTAATTTCCCATGTTCAAACAACAGCAGTACTGTATGCTATACTGTAGTGACTCACAGAGTAACAAATCCTAACGCATCTATGAAATGCACAACACTTAACCTTCTGATCTCATTTCCACTACAGTACCCTCAATGCAATATTTACTATTATAATTAATACTGAAGATTAAAATTCATGCTTATAGAATTACAGAATGGTTTGGGTTGGAGGAGACCTTTAAAAATCACCCAGTTCCAACCCCTCCACCGTGGGCAGGGATATCTTCTGCTAGATTTTCTGCTCAAAGCGCCACCAAACCTGACCTTGAACCTGACCCACCTTGTTGTATTAAGGATGATCAGGCTCACAATCAGCAGACACAGGCAAAACATATGCGTGCATCAGTTTGAACAATTTTTTATTCTCCAGTTATTTTTTATTCTCCAGTCACTTAATATTCTCCATTATTAAGTTTCTGAAATAGTTGTCTTGCTCATTAAGGGAGTTTTTTAAAATTAAACTAAGCAAGCTAAACTAAAATCCAAATTTAGGTTTAACTTTCATTAAGGTGCCCCTGACTTCAGCTTCTAGCTCTCTCTGACCCTACAAACACTGACAGAAAAAAAATGATCCCAAAAAAGGCCCACAACCCAAAGTTCAATCACCCTAAGAAATTAGTATTTCAGTCTTGACAATGCCTGCTAGAGGTCAAAAACAAACTTAAGTTTTGGTACAGTGCATGCATTCTAAGTTTATTAAAGTATAATATAAAAAGATGATACCTTCTGAAAATAACACAGACTTTGTGTTTGGCACATTTCTGAAACTTTTTCAAACACAAGTTTGTAACACTTCATAGTATTTCCTGTCAGATGGGAAACATTGGTTTATGACAAACTGCACTTTGACTCAGTGCCGAAACTCAGCTTTTGTCTTGTCATGTACAAAGAAAACAACCACAGGTATTCTACAGAGATTACCTACAGACACTACCATTTACTTTTCTTGCTCTACCCAAGTTCTACTTTCAAAAGCCCCAAATCAGCATTCTTAAATCTCCAATATATGCAGCTTTCAACTAGAAATTATCTTTTTCCAGAAAGCCTATCTATAGTCCGCCGTCAGAGTATGAAATATTCACAGAAATCATTACATTCAGATATTGTGTAGTGTGAGACCACCTGATCATGCCATGAAATAATCAACAGCTGATATATCAAAGATGACACAGAATGCCTTTGTAGTAGACAGGAAATAGTAGAAGAGGAGAAAAATCTTACCTTTTTTTCTTTTTATTTATTTTTTTTTCTCTAAAATAATATATCCAGCAATCCGTTACTAATGAGTAAAGTCTCTTCTCTCCAAAGATAAAGGAGCAGTTCAGGCTGTCACTTCAGGATCTCTGGACGGTAAGTCACACCAAATCAGCTTCCCACCAGATAATTATACAGATCTAGAGGGCTTCTAACAAATCAAACTCAACTATTATGCACAACTTTAAACCAATCTCATTTTTCCCCCAAAACCTAAATCTCAAAATTTTGCATTCAATTTTAAATATGATCGATTGGGTCCGGATTGGTGGATATGTTACTTCAAGAGAAAATAAGTCAACACATAAGTAGTTTAATTTCTCCAGTGTACCCATACCCACCATTATTAATAAGCAGTAATGACCAGTGACTTTAACAAACAGGATATAAAAATTTCTAGCAAATTCAAAATAACCAAATCTCTTTTTCAGAATATTCAATGTGTAATTTTTGCAATAAATCTAACAGTAATATTTTAGACCTCTGGATAAAACTTCTCCTTGTCTCAAAATCTAAGTGTTCAGGCAGAGTTCCTTTACATTTTCTATCTGCACCTGCAATGCTCTAATGGGTAGAAGATACTCTGTGAAAAGGATGAGACGTGAGTTTTGAATGAGGACTGAAGCTGCTTGGCTGTGTTTTCTAGATTTCAACAAGTGTTACTCTACTGAGAGTCATACAAAAGCAGTCACCCCTTAATGAATTCTGGAAGTTACAGGTTGCAGAACGAGCACCAAATTTAATTTTTTATTATTACTTTCTTCCCCTCTTTAAAACAAAGGATGAAATCCTCCAATGAACCTGTGTGCTGTCATTCGCTGTTACTGAAAGCATTTACTCCACATAAGCAAACCTTGCATGACTGATCTTAAACATTAAGAACGTAGTCACTGGAATCAGTACATGAAAGCAGTTGGTAGCATACCCACATGCAGTTTTGTATTTCCAGAAGATTGCTATATGTAATTATTTTGCACTGTTTTGTGCTCACTCTACCATTTGTCCTTTCATTGTGCCTATCATCTTGTATTTGATCACCTAGACTACATTTCAGGAGTTCCTATGATACATCTCCAGGTAATTTTCAATGGCTTGTACAGCAACAAGGCATGGCGAGGAGTACTTCAATTAATTTATTAATTTTTTTTTTGAGTACCAGAAATCATGCTAGAAAATGCAGGTTGGCATAGCACATTAACTATTCAAATACTTACTATTTGTAACAGTCAAATTTAGGACAAGTAAGATAGAACTTCTTCATTCAGTTTTTCTCACCTCGCCAAAGACCATTAACCGGCAACAGTTTCCTAACTCAGCAGATTACTCTTTAGATCCACCTGTTTACTTGTTCTGAAAGCCTGAAAGTTTTTAAGCTGCTGAATCATCAACAGGACCACCACTACATGTTGATGATACTCCACAACATTCTATCAGCTTCTCAAAAGCTGTAAAAATTTTGTAATAACAGAACTAAAAAAAGAATAATGTTTTTCTCTCTCAACTCTGAATGTAAAACCATACACAAACACACTAAATGTCTTCAGAGAAACAATTACATGCTCTGAGAATACCTATACTAAATGAATGTCTACAATGATACGAAAAAACCAACAACAACAACAAAAAAAGGATGGCTAGAATCAGACTGCAGTAAGCGAAAAGTCCCAGCAGCACAACAGCAATGAACTTCAGGTATTAAGAGGAGCAGCATAACTTCAACACCACCTAACAGTGGGCCAAAGAAGGCCAGTAAGTTCTAAACCAAAAAAATGTTCTGTAAGACCAGTTTGTTTGTTCCTTTTGACAAGAAAAACAAATTTAGGAAAAGGTGCTTACCAAAAGTAGGATAGGAAAAGCATGCTGCTTTGTAGAAATTATATCTGACTACAGACTGAGAACTACCTGCAATGGTAACTGTCTCATTTAATGGACACTATTTCTTTGGTGGAGGGATTGCTGGATGCCGTAGGAAAAGAGACTTAAATCGGTAACAAATCTTAGTCATGATGGCCTCAAAAAAACAAGCAAAAAATCCATCCATGTGTTCCACATGAAATCCAAGGCCATCAGTATTAAAAGGAAAAAAAGAGAGAACAAAAAGAAAAACAATATGATGACTGAAGGGGAACTGAGATCCTACATTCTGCCAAAAGATCTAGGCTATCCTTTTTTCCTCCCCGCTTAGTTCAGCAGATGACTCAGATATAAAACGTCTCCTTCTTGTGAGCTGGACATACACCACCAGGAAATTGCCCCATATAAAAAAATGGAGCTAGTGTAACAAAGGTCTCAAAAACAGGTATTCATAAGGAAATTCACCTTTTCTGTGACACAATATTGATGCTGAGGGGGGCACACTAAACCACACAATCAGAAAATATAGGAGAAACTTAACAAAATATGAAACATTCTACCTTTGTAATTTAGAAGTGGGTTCATTTCTGTGACAAATTAACTACTCAGTCACAGTTCATATGAATGCATGGAAAGTGCAGGTAAGACCTTTTAACATGAAAGCACAGCAGCTCATTTATAGCTGGATACAGCTTTTAATTAAAGGACAACACTATGTGTACCACAAAAATAGATAATTAAGCCAAATGTGGGCAACTACGTATAATGAGTCTACTTGCAAGCAAAAAGAGTGACAGGACAGGAACATATCCTTCAACAGAGTAGTTCCAGTGCAAAGGACAGCTTTATGCCTGAGACAGTCCCCAGCTGTCTTTCAATTTAAGAAAATACATATTTTGACTAGAAAAGTAAGAATATAGCAACCTGCCACATATTTATTACTCTCCTCTGGTCATTATATGATCATAGTGTTCTTTTACCCTTAGAAAAGTAAATTTTCCATGATTTTAACTGTCACTTTCCTAGCTAACATTCTTTTCTCAAAAACTTCCTGAACAGCAGTTCTTCTGACAACAGCATCCAGCTATACTATTTCCCTTACTGTCTTTTCTACCTTTCCTCAAAAGTCCTGACATTCATTTTTTTAATAAAACACTAAATGATTAGGTATTTTCAGTGAGTTCTCTAACGTGACAGATTCCTTCCTTTTATGCAAGAACTCAACTATATTCTCGTGAGGCAACAGAAATTTCATTTGTAATTTAGGTTTTGGGAGATATTTTGTCTGCAGTAATCATCAAGAACAAGATGTCCTTAATCCAACTCTAACTTGATAAAATTTGGCTTTTCCTAAAAGGTGAGCAATTAAGATATATAAGAACAGCTAAATGCACCAAAACAACATTTGCTCCATTTCTGAATGACTGCTGTGAAACAATTAGTAATGGCTGTTCTTGGACTGATCAAGACTAACATCCAACACTTGAAGTGTTTTTGGATCAGTCAGCAGATTTCAAAAGCTTGTACAAGAAAAGAAGTGAGGAAAGGGAGCTAGTTAATTAATAGGTTGCTATCATAGACACTAACATACTTAGCTACTTCATGTGAGCCCTGAAGCCTATATTCAGCATAAACGACAAGAGAACAAAAGATGTTACAAAATTCTACTCAGACCACAATTATCCTCCATTCAAAGGCCCCAGAAACAGATTGGGAAATACAGAGATAAAAAACAAACAGAGGGACTGGAGACAACAGCGGGGAAAAAAATGCTGAAGTGACACACACTAAGCCACGATGATTAACTACTGCAACCCTAGCCTGTATTTTGTTCTTTCCCTTAGTATGACCAGAAAGTAAAATTACTATCAGAACTAATTGTTTTAAATTTTAGGGCTCTGGCTGTAACCAGCCTAGCCAAAAAAACACATGATACAAATTTTTACTGACTTTGCTACGTAACTCTGACAGACTCAAAAGTACTACTGGTATTTCTGAGCTACGACCACCTCTTTTAAACCCAATGCCTCCAAGATTGTGTTTCTTTGATCTAGACCAATAAGTATGCAAATCACCCTACTGAATGACTTCCCTTCAAGACCAAAGCTTGCCATTATACCTTAAGGTATATAAAATATTTAATTCCAAAATGAGAAGACCTAGGGTACAAGTTTCCTCTGATGACTGAGGGTTTTTTATTTTATTCAGGGATCAGCATTTAAGATTGAATCAGTTGCTGGAACAACCATATCTGCAAACTTTCAGGGATCTATGATCCTTACGCTATGCCTCCAAGATCATGCTAACCTTATTCCTTTAAACAAATGATGATAACCTCAAAAGCAAGTTTCCTGTTGTTACTCACTCTCTCAGTGAGAATTTTCAGACTAAACTACACAGTTCAGTATGGAAAATAAGTCTAACCTTTACTAAAGCTCTTTTCCAAATAGTGTGATGCACTATTTTTACTCTCTAGGTTTTTAGTTTAGTTTTCTGTCATAACTAGTTATAAGCTTCTGAAAGACATTACTGTAACAAGAAAAGTATTTTTTAGTAATAAAGCTGCCTTAAAATTAAAGAAAAAAAAAGAAAAAGAAAAAAAAAGAAAAATAAGCAGAAGATATTACCTCAGAAGAGAGGAGAGGGAAGAGGAGAAACAGTGACTAAAACTTGGTAGGGTTGGGAGACAGAGGAGGAGAAGGTATAAAATGCTACCTAAACTTAAAAAAAGCCCTAATTCATTTTCATATCCTACATGGAAGGAGAACTTCAGTCTGAAGTAGTGTGGGTGGGACTTACCATCGAGTGATCCAGGACTGACAGCTATGAACTGCCCCAACTGTATCCATAAGAGGATGAAGCAACTCATTAATAACGGATTGGTGGATATGGGAATGATAAACACTACTATACCTAGAATTGCAGGTACAGATTAAGGGGAAAAAGAGAGAGAAAGTTAGAAAATACTATACAGGAAATACAGTCAGCTCAACGGTCCTGCATTCCTAACTTCCTTATTATTCTCAGAGAGGTTAACCATAATAAGTTATTGACTGTGTTTCAACTGAATTTTGTTAATAAAACCAGCTCTTATTCAAGCACAGAATGTGCACCATTAGACACGATCCAAAGTTTCATGTGGAAGTTTACATCACGAGGCAAAATATCTCACTGTTACAGTGTAAGCAGCTCAACTGGAAAATACACCAAAAATTGAAATTCAGTGCTATTTAGTTTTACATCCCCTACCACTTACAGATTAAAAGAAACAGGGATAGAGAAGCAACAATGTATCTTCACCTGCTTGCATAGCAAAAAAGGTCCTCTGGGCACTATGGCAAAGAAAAAGGCTCAGCTCACTGGATACTTTTTAAGAAATCCTCCTGTTTTGGCATTTTTCAATCAACACATTGTATCAGGAAAATTAACAGCTTTGGTCTTAAAACAAGGGATGATGTACGTTACAATGAAACTTACCTTGAAAGGTTTGTCCCCACTGTGTGTCAGCATATGCCTCTGCAACCAACTTTGACTTGTTGAAGGTGTATTATATACTTTGCAACCTTTCCATAAGCAAACAAACACCTAATAGAGTAAAAATGTGGTAAGTTTACACAAGTCAAAGAAAACAGTAAAACAAACAAACAGAAAAACCCAGATTAGCAAAGAAGCCTGTTTTCACAATACAAAGTACTTCAAAGAACTTCTGAACAACAGCCATTTATTTTGCAACAAACTTCGTTTCTCACCAAGAAAAAATTATTACAACCACAAGCATTTAAAAAAGCAGGTCACTGGAATAAAATACCAAAAAATAGATGTTCCTGCAGATAAACACAATCAAGAGCCACAGCATCCACTGTAAAGAATTTGTGTTTGCACTCAGTATCTATTCACCTGACAGAGACAGAACATTTTCTGAGTAGCAGATATAGAAATGACATCGCTTGCTCTCAAAAGCAAGTATTTTTATTCTTTGAGCATGAAAAACCCCAAAACTCTTAATTACAATACATTTGTTTAGATACAAGTGTTTTATATTACAGAATACTGGATACTTCTAGTTAGGGCCTTATACCCAATTCCCAATTAAGAAAGTTACAATTTCTCATAGGATTCAAAATCTATGGGTGTTTTGTGATCCTGGTGTACAGATCAGTCACATGAACAACTTTCTCTTTTTTCTCTTTCACATCACTTTTCTCTCTTATTGTGTCTGTCTCTAACTGAAAGAACAAAAACTCAACCAACTTGCCTTTCATTAGACTTTTCTCAACAGGTACGTGTGTGAAGGGGAGGCATAGCCCTAATTTGTAGCAGCAAAATACAGTCCCCAGGAATAGCATTGTCCATAATAAAGGCTTTCAGAACTGCAGGAAACTAACTGGATTTGAGTTTCTTGTTATCTTTTGGAGATTAAAAAACACAATCTTCAAAAGATTGGATTTTCAACAGGAGTGCTACCTATTTGCTGTGTAATATATAGATAACCCAGCTGACTAATACAAAGCTGAAAAACCCTGCATGTCTGTATGATTGATCCAGACCTCCTGACACATAAAGCCCAATCCCCTAAACCTTTGGTGTCTGCTGCTCCTCAGTTTTGAGATTCCCCTCAAAGCCACTGAATTGGCATTTCCAAGACTCCTGGCTCTGCAACAGCTCTGTAACTCTCCCAATATTCATCCAACTGTAGACTGTAGTGCACTTAGCCAAGAAGTATTACTATGAACTTACAGCCTGTAAGAAATGCAATCCCTCCAAAAAACAAGCACTAGCTTTTACAACAACCCACCAGAAGTTCAGGTAAGGCTTCTTGGGAACCTTTGTCAAAAGGCTGAATCAAAAATACTTTGGGGAAAAAAAATTTGGGAAGTACAACTATTTTGTCAAAAGGTTTCCTGGTATTTATCTGGTTTGGAGCCAATATCTCAGTATTATCTCAAAAATATACCTTTTACCATACGTGGATCCGTATCACACTGCTTTTAAGTTCTCAATAAGTGGTTATTACCCTCACTTTTCCTCAAATTTATAGTCACTGTAGTTAAGTAGTATCTGAAATCCGATCAAAACCACAAGAACGTAATTTCTAACGCCACTTAAACAGCTCACCAGCAGGTGGCAGACAAATCATTGACACAAACCAGCCAGGACCCATCCCCTCCCATAGCATCAAGTTGAAGAACTTTCAAAAGAATAAGCCAGCTCCAGCAGGGGGATAAAAAGTGCGAACCTAATGCCACAGTTATTAGACACTTGGTGCTTCCAACAAACACCTCTTTAAGAAAGACAAATACAGTCTAAGTAAACATAACCACAAATCACATGGAATGTAAGTGAACAGAAATACAATACAAAAAAAAAAAAAGAAAACCTGAAAAATCTTCCAGTCCCTTTTTAAGAAATGAAAATGGGATGGGATAACATAGATCCCCAAAGATGCAGTTATGTGAAAGCCCACAGGATACCATTACACATCATCCATTTCATGTTTTTCATCCAAGATTATACAAAGCATTACATGAATCCTATGAACAGAACTACAGAAACCATCTCACAGGGTGGCTAAAAAGCCAACTCACTGAAAGAAGTCACCAGATATGATGCTGAAAGTTCAGTCGTATCAGGAAACATTAGCTAAATATAACCAGAGTCACAGCCATCTCAGTGACACAATTACATAATAAATTATTCACAGTAATGCAAATTAGCATTTTATTTAAGTCTCTTATTCACTCGAGAGAAAGTGTAATGGCCTACCATTTTACTTCTGGAGAAGTAACAGGACAAAAAGTCAAAAGATAATGACTATTCTAGGTTCAGATTTGATATTAGCTCTCCAAGAAATTAAAAGAGCTACAACATACACCAGCAAAAGCAGGCAGATTGCTTGTGTTTGATGTAAAGGTAGTTTACATGACACTCCAGGCATCAAAGCTAATTTGTGAGGTTGGGAGGGACAAGCAGTTAAGTACAGCTGAAATTACACTACTGGAAAATGTTTTGAAACATTGAAACTGTGAGACCAATGGAGACTGCATTATTTGACCAGGGATTAAACTGAAATATACATGATTGCATATGCAGCTTCATTTTAAAAAAACAAAACAACTAGATGCAATTATATTGAAGGTATGCTTGCCATCAGTAACTGATACTTTAAAACATACAATTTGCTGCTTTCATTAAAGAGTAAAATACTGGCAATTAAGAAAGAGGGGAAAAATAAAAAGTAACACCAACCCCTCCTCGTTGACCATCCACATGTATGGAGCGAATGTGATCTGCCAAATCCGGGCTGGAGCTGAAGCAAGCATGGCAGTGGTCCCAACAACAGTTATAAGCAATGCTTTTTGCAGAGGAGGCAGGAACTCCTTGTCCATTCATCATAACTGGAGTTGAACGCCCACTGGAAATTGTGCTGTCTACGTCCATAATAGTGCTGCTTATGCTGCAAGGCAAAAAAAAAGTTTGTATTTGTTGTATGTTAATAGAATAAATATAAATCATATTCTTTGGGGTTTTGTTTCAGATATATTTAGACAAGTTGAGAAGAAAAGCAAACTTACTACTTATTGTGGTTCATCACTTTAACTACAGTAAATGTACAGTCAGGAAATAGCTATAATTACTCGACAGTGTAACTTCTTCTGGACACTGGCAACAAAAGGAAGGAATGGAACATTCTCCCATTCACTGACTTGTCAGAAAATTAACTCTCGTGTGATTAACAAGGTAATTTTTAAGCTACATTAAACAGCCATTCATTATTTTATTTCCCAGGTTTGAGGAAAAAGAAGAAAAAAGGCAAGCTGCATATCAGCCCAGAGATGTATCTAGCCCAGCATCCACCACTAACACTCGAGCCTTAAGAACACAGCACTCCAGTTCTACACAAGGTTTAAGATACTCCCACTCTTGCCCCAGCATGGCGTCCACCACGTGTATGGTCTAAACTAATGCTTTTCGTTCTGCTTTATTGACACTGTCCCGAGAAGCCAGAAGCAGCAGTGGGGATACGTGGCCAGCAGGGGTCATTGCCACCAGCCACAGCATTACGGAACAGCTCATCTTTGAAAGGACCTCAGAAGATCAAGCGGTCAAGTTTCCTGCTCAAACAAGATGCAAGTGAGATCAGACAGCTTGTGGTCTTGTCCAGTTGAGTTGTTAATTATGGATACACGTGGTGCAGCAGTAATTACAGCAGTAATTTTTACGTAGGTGTCTTTACATATTCTTCTAAGCAAAGTGCAAGGAAAAAAGAAAAATTTAATTAAACTACTTTAAAGAAAAGAAATAATAATTTCCTATTCAGCTCTACAAAATATTTATAATTTTCTAATTTCTATTATATCTGGTTTCTCCCCCATCTCTTGCACATAATTTCTATGCTAAAGCATTTTGCTTTCAAAAGTACAGGTGCTGTTTCAGATTTTTCTATTAAACATTTTGAGATGGGTGAAACAAAACTTGCACCATTATTCAAAATTTGAAGACATCATTAGCATGTTTGTCCTTTTGCTCTAAAAGCCTTTACCAGCAAATTCTCACCTTATCTGTATTTATTTAATCACTACTGTGCTAGCAGTTTTTTTCCTGTGATAGATTTTGAAATCATCATAGATATTTGCCTTGTTTAGATCTCTCCCCTCACACACCATGTGAATTCCGCTGGATTTATCAATAAAAAATGTCTTGACTTAGTCAAAGTAACAGACTCTCTTTAGCAATGCTTTCCAGTGAAGCTTTAGTTCTAACTATCCTAAGTAATTCAGTCTCATGAGCAAACTCTCAGATGAGAGATACTAGCAAGGTAACATTTATGAAGATGCTGATTATTGTATCCCAAGCACAGATCCCTTAAAAATCTTCCACTCCATTAGTCCCCTCCTGTTATTAAAACTAACCAATTATTCTTAGGCCCTTGTTTTCCAAGTTAAAAAGAAAATTTTAGAGACCTTTACAACAGGCTTTTTTCTTTAGTAAAAGTGTATCAAATACATACTTCCTAAATGCTATATAAGTACCACATGCCTTTTTTTTCCCTCTCCCAATTTCAAAAAAGATGTAACAATTTACAAGGCATGACTTCTACACACGAAAGTCATACGAGCTCTTGTGCTGCTTCACCGCATTTTTCCGTGTGCCCACCGTTTTTATTTTCTTCTTTTTTCCATACCCTGAACACACACACACAGCTTTCCATGATCCCTTCCCACCTCCCCCTTCCCTGCCCCCTCCCAAGTAGTCTTGGTTCCTTTTTATGACATACAAACTGCAACTAGCAAATAAAAAAAAGGTGGTTAACATAAGCCCATAGATATGGTTTTGAATCTGTTCCATACTGCTGCCTTTCCAAGAAGTTTTTCATATTCACCAGAAACTATTTAAAAAAAAAAGCAACTATTACCAAGCTGAAGCTACCAGTCCCAACAGTGCTACCAGCCACTAACTACACCTACTGGTAATAGTAGTTTAGGATCCCTCCAGAAAATTGTCAGAAGCTTTAAGCGCAAAATATGTTGCAAACAATCCCAGTTTTCCCACCTGCCAGGCCCACCACAGATGCTACCAGGGGGACTGACATCCCTTCCTTCCTCAGTTGATGCCCAAGTCAAAAATTATCCCCAAATACAAAATCTGTAAGACTGTTACAAAAGCAAAGTCTACCAACAGGATGATAGGAAAACTGAATAAATAATTGTGACACCCCCCACACACACACACACACACCTGAGTTTGAGTTATGCAAGTAGAGTTTTCTCAGAATCAGTACTTGCAGGTAGGTGTGAACACACAGGGGATGGCTCACGGCCTGACCACTTCTGTCACACACAGCGATCTTACACAGATCAGTGCTTCCAACAGGAAGCTGCTCAACCAAGGATGGCAAAGCACTGCAAATACAGCACTCGTGCAACAGCTGCCTCAGGCCACTTCACGTGGGTAAGCAACCCAAACTTGCCCACAGCTGAAAGGTACCAAAGTACAGTACTTTATAAATATTCATAATGCACGAGCTCAAACTTCCAAGCTATTTACAGTCAGCCCAAGTTTCTACATCCACAAACAGCATTAGTACAATTGTCAAAAACCTCACAAATAGGTACAAGCAAACTTCCAGCTAAGAAGAGATAGATATGGTGCTGGTGATGGCAAGGACAGACAATGAAGGGGTATTTAGCATAGTTCTCTCAGGGGTTCCCTGGTCTTAGGTGGGAAAGCAATGAGAAAACACAACCCAGAAGGAGTTCTGTGAAAGGACAGGGGCGAAGAAGCACGCACTCATGGGGGTGTGTGGTTTCTCCGGTTCACAGCCATGCAATCTGGTTAATGGCTCTAAGCAGAGATGAAAAAACCTCAGAATGATGAACCCACAGCACGAGAGCTAATTTCATACTGCAACTGCAATGCAACATACCTTGGCCACCTTATGATACAAAATCACAGGTCTCCGATTCGACAGCCCAAAGAATGCAAACACTTAAGCTTTTTTTTTTAAAAATATGCTGGGCTACCTTTAGAAAATTATTAATTTTTTGAGAAAAACACATAAAAGTCAACTAGTAATACTGATCCAACAAAAGATATTCTGATAAGTAGGATTATTAATGATGTGAGAAATCAATTATAACTAAATCAGCTTTGTAAGTGTAATAGTTTAAATGTTTGCTTGGTTTTACTGTAACAGCCTAAGTGTTTGCTATGGGCTAACAAATGAGAGTTGCAGACACGATATCAAAATTTAGTACCAGAGCAACAGGAATAAAACAAGTGCCCATAGCACTTAAACTAAGTAGCAGCATACAGAATTTCTTGGAAATTGAGGAGGAAGTGCTACATTGGACTATGATTCTATAACCTATTCAAGATACAGTCTAAAAATGGAAACTCAAATCCAGTCCAGTGATAACGGATTCGTATTTTACTTAAGGGGGAACACCTTCCTTTTGTCTAGTTTGAAGAACACTGTGTAAGACACTAAAGAGCACAGATGGACATTGCTGTAACAGGACCTACTAGAGAAACAGCTAAACTGCTTATAAAACAAAACGGCCAGGAGTCACACAACAACAGATCACTGTTTTCTGATGGTTCCCTTGATAGGCTCTGCCAAAATGCAAGAAACTCACTGTCCTGGCACATTCCTTCTCTAGAAATAACCCATTAAATACATGATTTTTTTTTCTCTCTTCTGTTCCTCCAGAACCAACACATTCCAGGCGATCAGGTGCCTCACAGGACTGAGAATCTAGAATTAGTTTCTGTCTTTCTCACTTAGCTGGGTCACCCAGGAAAGAGGTAAAGGCTGTGAAGAGAATCTGTGAAAGACCAGCAACATCCTTCCTCTCTGTCATAGCAGCCTGTACAGGTCAAGCATGTGCAACTCTTGTCTAGTCTTCCATACAATGAGAAAATAGCAGGAGGCTTTTCAGGTAAAAGTTTGTAGTACGTATAAAGAGAAGATGCTGACTTGGGAAGTCTCTTGCCCTTGGCCTGCCATTTCAAGATGAAGCAGAAAGATGATGCTAAATTTTATAGTCAGAGCTGTGGCTGCTGCTACGTCTGCGAAGACTGAGCTGCAACAATTAGACCTGCTTTTTGTTTCGGGATTTCGGAAAGGGTGTGAGGACAGGACATACAAGTGGGTAAGATGTGCGCACACACTCCACCACCTTAAGTCTGCTTGAGTCTTCTCCTGACCAGAAGAGTGGAAGCATGTCAACTCAGCCCAAGAAGGGCTGGACCACTAAAATAGTGTCTGCATATCTTTCAATCTATGAATGGGGTCTTTCAATCTTTCTATTTGCTTGAGATGATCCAAGAGAGGGAAAAGTTCCTCAACAAAGAGAAGGTAGTAATGGAAATCACATCCTTCTGCCTTCCCGGCTAAAATCCACAAAGCCCATCAGTGGGAAAGTAATAATGTGGATCAAAGAGGAGAGAACAGTACAAAGTAAGGAAAACACAAGACATTCTGGTAAACTACTGGTAACAAAACAAAGACATTGAAACAAATTTTTAGCTATATAAGCAAGTTTTCTGCTTTTTTCTAAGCCCTTTTTCCCTAGCCAGGAGATCTGTTTAAATCTTGACTGCCACTATCAAAGCAGAATAACACAAGTAGAACTTAAGCGCTTGTGGCATTCCCCTATTGCTAGTGACAGACAGGTCTGGGTTTGCTCCCAAGCTGTAAGCAGGCTCCAGCTCCATTGTAATGGATCTATAGACCATAGCTTGATGAAGAACATTAGACATTCGAGTTTCAGAGAGTTCAACTCAGGGGTCATCCCAAACAATAGGACATCAAAAACAGTCACTGCTGCAGAGAGCTTGCATACACAATAGCTGTTTTTAAGAAGCACCATTCAAAAGACTGACTAATTACTAAAATTTAAAACTGTTACAGCAAGCACAACATAGTCTTTGAGCTTGTGTTATCCCTA
Organism: Aegotheles bennettii; assembly: GCA_013398125.1. NCBI lineage: Eukaryota > Metazoa > Chordata > Aves > Caprimulgiformes > Aegothelidae > Aegotheles > Aegotheles bennettii. The sequence goes on along the minus strand of VZRW01005845.1, from coordinate 22,314 downwards.
CTTTCATCCTAATCCGAGCACCAGAATCAATTTGAAGTAAAAATCACAGCTCTAGAGGCAAGAACTGAATGCCTTTCTAAAGTACCTTACTAAACCCACACTTCATTTTACCAAGTCCGCAAACACTGGCAAACAGTGCCTTCCAAACACAGCAAGGTAGAACTGGAAACAGTCTTCTCAGAAGAGTTAGACCTTATTCCCTCCTCCTACAATTTTTTTCCCTCTATCAAGAGGAAATCAGCTTTGAAAATATACTGACATTTAAAGTGTGTTCATTAAGCAACAACATTAATGCAAGCTTAAACAGAGGAATCATTACCTCAAAGGCACTGTTTCAGGTCTTATTTTCACCTGTATCTTGCTCTACCTGTAGCTAAAAATAATGTATCTTCATAATCGAGATGATTAAGCTTTTTTTAGCATCACTTTCATGTTAAAAGGTTAGTAACAGCACAACCTGTATGTACACGTGAACCAAATGCATCTAGCTGGTTATATCCAGTCCAAATGGTATTTAAAAATGAACCTGCATCTGAAACAAAAAATAATAGCTAAGAACTTGTAGTTGCAAATAATTTTCACTTTATAGGGAACAAAAAAAGTTCTTCAAGCATCCTAAACCCTGGATTATTCTTTTCCTTTAAGGATCTAAGCAAAACTGAGCCATTGTTAGAATCAGGTAAATATGAGTATTTTCTACAAGGAAAAAAAAAATCTGAATTATTCCCAATTAAAATGCACACACTTCAAACCACGTAATTTACCACATGTGCATTTGGGCACTAATTGTTGCATACAGTTAAATGCAAATGAAAATATAACGACCCTGTGATTTAATGCATTAAGGAAAATGGTGTATTGCACATCATTCCTGACACACACTTAGTTCTCCAAGGAGATCACTCTCCTCACTACCACAAGCAATCCCTTCCATTGAATTTAATGAATGGAATGCCCAAAATTTTTTCCTGTTTTTTTCGCTAATCTTTCAGAACAACAGACAGTGGGAGTCTCGAATGAAAAGCAACAAACCAAAACAAGAACAGCATAATTTCATTTTTACTTTCCATGAACTCCCATTAGCAACTGTCCACTCGAAGTAATAGCAGAGGCAGGCACTGAACACATGCACAAAAGCCCAATCAATTTGCTATTATACTTTTAATGTCTGCTAAACATAATCCCTCTAGACCTTAACTGAAGTAACCTTCCCTCAGGCAAAATTCAGACCTAACAGATGGGCCTTATACCATGCCTTTGAGGGTCAACAAGCACTACTTCAGTCTGATCAACAGGAGCTCATTTCAGAGTTACAGTACCTCCACTGAGAATGCTTAGCCTCCAGTCCCCAGATGTTCAGTAGGTAAGCAAAGGACCCAGCTGATTTCAGCTAACACCAAGGGAAATGAGTGTGGCAGATCCTATAATAAATAACCTCATCTTGTAACGCATCAAATTAAAAATGAGCAGTGATTTCAGTGAACACACATTGCAGGGTCACTAAAACCAACAGTACTGAGTAGCCATCAAGCTGTACACTACATTAATGCAAGTGAGGAATCTGCACAAACAGTTTCTTCTGAAGCACGCAGCAATAATCCAGTCATAAAGCATCAAATCCACAAAAGATTGCCTTCAACTAGATGAAAAGCATCATTAACATTCAAGAATCCAAATACTACGTACCTCACTAGAAGCAGGGGAATATTTTAATGATAAAAAAATACCCTGCTAGTTTCTTTAGCTTTTACTAGTCAGCCAAATACCCTGCCATTTCTGCACGGAGCTTCACCTACACTGTTCCAATCCACATGAGGGAAGCTTAAGAAAGAAAGCTGAACTGTAACACCCAGATAAAACAAATTCAGAACAATGGAAACACTGTAAATTACAGTCATTTTTTACAAACTCTTCAAGGGTTAAAACCTAGAAGACATGCCTAGTGACATACCCCAGCACCTCATTATTTTCATTTCACTAGGAAAAGTCAAGAGTGAAAACAAAAACTTCACAAGTGTCCTCATTACTTTATTCCTTTCCAAGACAAAGGGTGGAAAACTCTGGTGTGCAGCTCTGCCCAATGGACTAGTTTCACAAAAACAACAGACCACCTACTAATTTTACAGTTTTTTGAGCCACCAAATTCCAAATTATTTATACTCACTGCTGCCTAATGCAATCAATGGTCAAGCAAAGTTAAATCCTCACAAAGATTGAAAATGATCAAACTATCAAACCTCACCTCCCATCGTTGATAGGAAGCTCCTCTATCTGTCCCAGGAATTTTATTTACCTTTTTGTATAAAATCTCCATCAGTTCCAAACATGAGAGCCACTGTATCTTCTTGAGGAAGCACCACATGATTAGTTTTTTACTTTTTTACATTCCATCCAGCAGTACGAACCACAGACCACGGCTGTTAAAAACTGAAGCAGGACAAACGTCCTTTTTAAGAGCTGAATGGTACAACTGAACTTGATACAACAGATTAATAACAGAAATTGCTACATTGGGTCCTAAATTAAAGCAGAGGAAGAAAAAATTAGTAAGTTTTCATAGTGAGATTTAACTTCTGCTGACCTTCAATGAATATTAAGCTAAATTTAATGCCAGCTTCTTTATGAAGTTCCTATTAGAACATCTGCATCAGGGTGCCAGCATGCAATAGAATGCAGTGCTCAAGGGAACCATGGCTCAAGGAAACAAGGTGTCCAAGCAGATTTAAATTAATCTTTGCTTTATGCTCTCAAAATTATCATGCCAATTTAAAAGTGATATTAAAACAGATCCAGAGAAAAACTTAAGCATTCACAAATCACAAGCAATCACTATGAGCCAGCAACAGAGTAGAAAAGTTTAACATCTGCCTCATCTTTTTTGTTCCCCTCCCCATCTTCAGTGAATTTGGTATTTTAGGATACAACTACATTGGTAACAGATATACTTCTACTACTAAATATCCATGCTTTATCAATTTAATTTCCCAAATCAAACATTTATGTTCCACAAGCAAAACAGTTTGCCTTATTTTAGTGGTTGTAGTTTGATCGTGATCTGGAAATGCCATAATGCTTTGAGCTACTACAGTTTCTTTTCATGTAACCAGCAAGTAATCCAGAGAGAATCTTCAAAGCAGACAGAAAATAACTTCAGCTAACCACATTTCTAAGAGTTTTTTTTTATCATTTTCCTGAGAAAACCATTTGTCTCTAATTTAAATAGAAATTATCCAAAATAATTTCATGACTGATAATGATCAGTTTCTGAATTCAGGAAAATCTACCACCAGCAGGAAAAAAAAATAGCGCATGTGGATAAACCACCATCAAAACAGAAGAGAAAGATAATTCACATAGCAACAAGAAATTAGAATACCTGGATCAAAACAATAAGCCAGAACTACATGAAGCGAAAGTCCACCACTGTGTTTTAAAGGAAACCATTTTAAAAAAACCTTCTGTTCACATCTGCTCTTGCAGCTCCTATCCACAAAGACCCCTGACACCACCACTGACTCCATGGCTCTTCAGAGGCACAGGAGGAAAAATAAGATAGGCAAAAATTGTATATGTCAGAAAACTTACTTTGTGAAAGTGAGGGGTAATCAACCTAGATAGTAAGAGATATAATATTAGAAAGCTAAGAGGGACAGAAAAGGAAAACAACAGTTTGGTGGTTTAGCATTTTCCAGAAGCACCTTTGGGTTCATGATACCTTTAAATAAGTAAAGCAACATTATGGCAACTTCTGAAAAAAGAAAAAGACCATGATTTCCAGGACTGCGTGATTTAAGAGAGCACCCACTCACTTGGAAGCACTTGTGCTTCTGATCATTTAAGCTTTTTTTCAGAAACCAAACCTACGCTTTGCACAGATTAGGTTATTTTAACAAAAACTCCTCAAAACGAACAAGACTCAAAGTACTCATAAATCAATCTTAAAAACAAGTCTACAAAACTCTTTATTGAATATCTATATAGTTATATGACTACTAAGAAATCAACATAGTTGAAAATAAAAGTCAAGGGAGAGAATTTTATACAAGTGATAACATTAAAAAATTGTTTTTAAATTCTTTTTGAAGCAGCAGCTTATTTTAGAGTAAAGCTACGTCTAGATTAGGTACAAATCCCTACAAAAGGGAGTAACACTGCAAACACTTTAGACTGATAACATAAAACCAGGGGAAGATAGAAAAGCTCTTCAAGACAGAGAAATCAAAGGAACTTAAAATAACAAACATGCACAGGAAACAAAACAAGACTGAGAAAGTGTGTTATGAATCACCACCTTTCTAGAGCTGTTTCCACTCTCCTGGGTCACTTACTTTGATTATTTAGATTGTTAGCCCTAGAATATTCGGGCTGATAATATTTACATAACACAAACCCAGGTTATCACAGGATTTGTAGCATAGAGAGGAACAGGTAACAGAGTGAAGAAACTTGGAATGCTAAAATATCAGAAGAGCAGTGAGAGAGCAGAGCAGGTTAAACATGCAGGCCTTGTGACATTACAGCACAAAGCCTACATATGCAAAAGGATTACACAAATCAAGAAACTGTAAGTGGTTCTGCCCTAAAGATACCAATAAAACTAACTTTCATTTCTGGGAACCACATTATCTTCAACTTGATTATCTCCTTGAAAAGTTAGGGAACAGCAACAAGTGGTTCATAATTTTCAATCTTTACTGATAGAACAGTATGTTTACTAGCACAGCTTGAGAGAGGCACAGAAAAAACACATTCAGTCATTAAAGAGCTGCCAGATTTAATTTTACGTTTTTTTTTTGGAACCGTGCTTTCCATTCCAACAGCCATAATCAATACGAAGAATTCTAATCAGCAATGGAAATTAACAGCCTTCAGGCACAGCATCAAGGAAATTGCACCCACTGTCACTATTACTCTCCCACTCTTTCACCATCAGGATTTCTTACCTCACTTCCACTCTCAGAACACAAAACTCAAAAAAACAAGCAGAAGACAAAACAACCAAAGAAAGATGCAAAACTTGCAGAGGAGACCTAGTGAGTTACCATCATGTGAGGTTCAACTTAACAGAGAATAAAAATACATGGACAGGATAGCATTCCATGAAGTACCCCCGTGAGTAGTTGCTACTTCAAGTATTCAGTAGGCATCAAAAGCAGAGAAACCACAGAAGTAAAACTTGACTCAATTCATAATGGAAAGGTCACAAATTACAGTCTGATTCCCGTTCTGCTGGACACTGAATTACCTACAACAAGGTGTACAAATTATCTAATCTACAACTTGGCATGCAAGTTAGCCTAAGGAAAGTCTACTTCAAGACGTGCCAAAGTTTTTTTATTTCAAATACAAAAAAGAGTTTACATTTCTCTGCTTACTGTCTATATAATGAAAATATTTTATTTGCATTTTTTTTTAGATTTGGTTTAGATTTAAGTTTGATTACAGGACAATAAACTGTAATGGTCAAAATAAGGACTTCACTGCGGTTTTACAGGGGAACTAGTAATTTGTACAAGATGCTGCATGGAACAACATTAAGATTAACAATAAGTGGAAATTCTTTACGCTATACTCTTGTTTCGGTGAAGTATATTTAATAAATGATACTACAACTATGCCAATAATCTTGTGTGCAAAAGTCTCTCAACTCAAACAACTTAGGTTCATTTTACTCCCTCTGACACTACACGAGCTATTTGAAGTACAGCACTCTTCTGTGGTGCATCAGGATGACTACAGCACCTTCAAGGTCATAATAAATCTTTTGCTTTTATATCACTATCAAATTTATTTGCTTATGCTTTAATCTATTATAGAAAGTATCCATTAAACGCTAGCAACTGAAGTTTAGCAGAAGATACTCAAGATCTTCAATTCTAGTATAGAGAAGAAAATTAGATATGGGAAAAGAAATCCCAGATCTTTTTTTTTTCCATTTTAGGGAAAAAAAAGTACACCAGTACCTTGAGAGGCCTCAAATTTTTTCCTCATTTATGTTTTCTAGTTTTGCAAAAATGACAATCTGAGAATTGTAAACATTATCTTAGTACATCACAAACCCCATGATAAGTAGCAAGCATAACATGGAATATTTATATTTCATTTCCTAAAACAAATTTATTTGAACAGGTTCATATTCTAAGCATGAACAACTCCGGATAGAATGCATATGAAGTTACAAACAGGAACCAGCTATATAGATAGATAACAAAACAAAGAAACTCCTACCTTGAAGAATCTTCCAAAACAACCACTTTTGTTTTTCTGCAAGTCATGCCACTGTGTTTTTTAATAGCAAATGGGATAAAATTCATTTTTCACACAAAGGAGTTCCTTACACTCTTCTGGTCCCTTCTCCTGCACAAGTTAACTGGAGATTACATTCCCACCTGTTCCAGGGATTCCCTGCAATTCCTTGGCTCCTTTATAGCAGAGACCAATTTTTCACTTCCTGTGGGTTAAGCTTTCATTTGTTCCTCAGGCTACTTGACAGATTTCATTCCCTATCATACCAAAAGTTTTCTGTGCATATCTCACATCTCCTCCTTGCCAGAAACCTCTAGTCACATTTCAAATGTTCCATCTGCTCCCTTCTATGCCATGTCCCCACTTTTCTACCCAATAATAAACTGTTTTACAACTACACCAACCCAATGAGTTCTAGGTGTACTTCCATACCATTGTCTTCCATGCTAGCTCTGCATACTGCTCATTTCCCTGCCATTATTCTCTGTTTAATGTTTTGCAATAAAAGATGTAGATACATTAAAGCTACTGGAAAGCTGTGCATATTTGAGGAAGAGTGGCTATGGTAGAATATTTCCACTGCACAGTTCAAAAAAGTTAATTTTATCTGTGACCAACTCCAGACACGCACGGTGTCCCCTCTCTGCCAAGTGGATGTTTAGGCTGCACGTAACACCCAGTTAACTTATCTGCAAAGGAAAAAAAGACAGTTCTTTCTGCTACTGCCTAGGAAATTCCCTTAAACAACCTGCCAATCAAACCTCATATTCACAAGTTACCAGGCTTAATGATGTCACAAACTTACACAAAATGTACACAGACCTGTCTGGATGTACAAATCCAACATAAAGGCAATACCAGTTCTCTCATACACTGTACAGGGAAATGTTTTTCTCAAATTCTATGAAGTATATTTACATCCTACTACAATAACTGTAACAGCTCATTATACCAAGCTCTTTCATCTAGTTCACAAAAAGACCTCATGTTAACCACTCAATTACAGCAACCAACAGCTTTAGCAATAAAGATACTCGCCATACAAAATATCTGGGCTGTTTTGTCTTCCCATCAACAGCTATTTCCTTCAGTGCCAGAAAGGCCTGAACGTAACCATTACAGAAACAAGGGTTTTATTTTGCAATTTCAGAGCAGTCAGAAACACTGAAAATATAATTACCTGAATTCCCAAAATTCTGCTGGAAATCTTCTACCTAACCCACTCTGACACATCAGTATCACACATACTCTAAAAAAAATTTACTGACTTAACCACCTTGCCTTAAGTGCTAATGAATGATTCTTCACTTCCTGGATAGGAACAAATGAGACCATACAGCAGAGGCCCGAAGCACTTTTTAATCTGGTCACATAGATACCTGAAGGATACCTACTTATTAGTCCTGTATGCCTTCCTGATTACAATTCAAATTTACTATTCTGCCTTCATCAACATCACTCGTACAATTCACACGCCACTGCAGAGTCAGGCTTGAAAATTCTTCACTTTTAAGAATTTAAAAACTAGATAAAGCCTATATTAAACCTTTCAATAACTGATCTTTTAAAATCAGCATATATATTAAAGGTTTTCATTTTAAATTTGATTAAAAAAAAAAATCGGCCTAGATCCTGGATTTTTAATGTCTAAATCTCTTACCTTTCAACCTGTTAGTTTCACACTGCCTCATTTCACTCAATAAAATGAACAAATCTGACAATCTGAAGCACAAAAAGGTTTATTATTTAAAAGCCTTCTGAAACAAGTTTTGAAAAACTGCTCGTATCACACAAGAACAGAATAAAAACATTTCTAGGAGTTTAAGCCTAATACAGTTAAGACAGCTAAAAGTTTCCTAGAGTATTATTGAGTATTCCTTGAGTCAGTCCCTCTCAATAACCAATTCTGCTGGTGAATAAGAGTAAACATGAAAAGGCTCAAAAAATAAAAGCGCCTTACAAGTTACATGAAAATTGCCTGCTCTGTAAAAGAGATGGACATTAATTAGTGCTGTGCCTGAGGGAAAGATTACTACTGTACAGGTCCAACGATAACCTGTTGCATTTGGCCTACCAGCACTTCTGTACCAGTCAGCAAAACAGCCGGTATCTCCAGCTAAAACATTTCTTCAGTGCTTCCTGCCTAGTCGGCAAGAGAAGGGAGCAAAGGATAAACTGCTAAAGGCAAAGATGATATAAGAACAGAAGACCAGGGGTAACTTCTAGGTGAGAGTACAAAGACACAAGACAAATTCAAAAGGGTGGGGAAAAAAAAGCCATTCACATAGCTTTGCTACTTGCATTTCTGCTAAACATCTTATTACAATTGCAAGATCTACAACTGTTCTCCAAATCAAACAAAATCTGATAACGAAACTATTTCAGATTTAAATATACTTCCATAATAAACTTCCTAACAAACAACGTTTCAATGATTTTAGCAATCTAACACTAAGTGTTTGTAAGTAAATATTGCAATAACACACCCGTGAGCTGCAGACACATGTTCACGGCGTTCAGAACAGCGGATGGATTTATACCCAAATCCATGCATCTGCTTAGGTCTAGCTTCAGTACCTGTGGCCCAAAGCCAAACTCTGTTACTGTGCTTATAGTTAACGGAACCATTATTTTTGCTTTTAAAGTCATATCAAGTGTTTCTCAGCATTGTAACAAGGCAGAGTTAGCTCCCGAGAACTTCCGAGAAACACATCCATCCTTTCAGCACACGTCTGAAGTTAGGGAAAGGCGCACACAAAAGTTACCAGCATTCACGGGCTGATAATGGTCTTTGTTCTAACTGTAAATCTGAGGATAACTAGGCTTGAATGCAGCCTATTATTATTGAGCCAGCTGATCCCAGCTTGCTCAAAAGTTGTAGACAAACTTCAGCACAGTAGTGTGAACGTAGCACAATTCTCAAGAAAAAACTGGAATGATTACAGATAACGCAACACCTACATGTCCTGAAGTTATTGCACTCAACATTCACTACTTAATACCACTGAACTGAAAGTGCCACCTGGGTATCCTAGGTATCAGTTTGGATTTTGCTTTTTTGGTTTCTGGGGCTTTTTTGAGGGGGAGGATAAGTATGTTTTTGAAAAGTACAAAGTTTGTCTATGTGTGTGGAAATAGCTGGTTAAAATTCAGTTTCAGAGCACAGATATTCAACATTGTATTTGTTTCTTGTGTCATAAACACTTACAAATCTCATGCAATAATGCCCCAAATTATTTATTCTATTAGCAGATACTCCCAAAATACATTCGAAATGTTAATATGAGAAGTTGCTGAACAATAGTTATATTCTGATCATATGCAAGGTTTTCCTGTTCAGCTGTTTTATTTGTAGTTTATATTTGTGATCACTAAACGAAAAAACAGAGATAACACATTGATAAGCATGGAGAATGATAGAGACCACACTCCAGGAAACAGGAATTTGATCGCTCATGGAATTCAGGCCCTCTCACCACACCCTCTTATTTATTCAAATTTTCTAAAGAGGAAACAAGAAAAAAAATCCCAAGCCTAGGGGCACGATCTGAATGTTACCAAACCTGCCTACAGCAGGAGAAGCATTACCAAGTATTTCCTTCTACCAGCTTCCTCTCGCTTAACCCAGGGACTGTAAATTCAAGCATGTTAGTTCAATCTCTTTCCATTTCTCTCCCTCCCCTGCCACTGGTCACCTTACTCTACAACACACTGTGAGATGAGACACCAAGCTCCTTAGGACTTCAGAGACACAGGTAGTCGGCAAAGGTCACAAAGTACTGTACAACATACTATTTCATACAAAACACCACTTCATACACAGAATATCACTCTAGCAGTTACAGAGCTTACATTTTAATGTGGAGGTGACCAAATCAATGAATGATTAAGTCTTTAAGGATTTTAACATATTATCATAACCCTGTACCTCCATCTACAAGCCTACACTGCTCCCAGCTCTTCCCTGCTATTTCCCCCTCCCGTCTCACATACTCAACTCTTCAGCACATCCCCTACCTTTTGCAACACTCTGCTTGTCTGTCTGATCATCTAAAAGGCACAAGGTTGTGTTGTGGCTTGCAAGCAACAGCAATCATTTGGATCAGTAGGTCAAGCAAGTGGCTTGCTGGACTACACACCGCAAAAATAATAAAGCATTCTACCAGGCTGCAGCAAGGTGAAGTTTTCGATCCCTGGGAATAACAAACGGCGCTCTTGGTAGCATTGCTCTTTTCCTACCCAACTCAACAGGCAGGCTTGGAAATTAACGCACAAAATTCCCTCTCAGCACCCGAAGTTTTCAGCCTGGCAGTTCAAGATAAAACTTTGTAAAGATTAAAACCAAGATGCAGGCCTTCGTTAAACCACCAGACGCAAAGAGTCCCACTCCTGCAACCGAGCCTGTACTAAAGGCACTGGGAAGGAGAAACAATGAGTACACACATAGATTTAACTGTGTGACTATAGCAAGAGGACCACGAGAACAATGACAGAAAAGAAAGTAGCATGCTAGCTCCGGAGTGCACAAGCAAGACATAATGACACTGTGCTTCCAGAAAACCCCTTCGAGTTATTTCTGTTATTTCCTCAACCCACAAATTGACACACGCTCAGATAAAAATCAAGATTAGATTTAATTTTCATTTGATGAAAATCAAGAAACTATTGTCTTAAAACTCCACTATGTACCTGTTGTTTTTCCAGAAGTTTACTCCCATACTTAGGCGATTTCACATAAAATCTCAGCTTTTGAAAAAGCGTAACAATGCCCCAACACACACCCACCACCCTTTTCATCTTGCACAAGTTTGAAGAAAATGTTGACTCCTGTAAGTCTCAGAAATCAGATACAAACCAAAGAACTGATTTTTTTCTTTTTCTCTCGTCTTAAGATTTTTTAGGCCAATTACATGGTTTGGGGGCACTGACTCATGAGGGTTTTATTTGTTTGTTTTTAACACTTGAGGTTAGATCTAGTGATGCTTCACTGCTGAAACAGATATTCGAATAGCTATATTCCAAGTACATTTCTGGACCAAACCACACGATTCTTCACACTTAACAATGAAACCATTTTAAGAGAATACAAACAAAATTGCAAGTGTTACTTAACAGTAACTCTCACATTCTACGTTTTAATGCTAAACTTCAATTTAAAAACTGCACAAGTTTCTTAAAGTATTTCAAAGGACTAATTCGTAAAGGGACCTACAGCATTTTAAGACTGTTCTTATGCCCATTTTTCGTTGTATTTTCAGTTTGTCAATTCAACCCTTGCACACAACATCCAAGACAGCTACTACACGAGTCGTGTTCTCCGAAATGCTTGACTTGGTAGGTTAAACCAGACCCGAAAGGCAGAATCCAACCACGTGGGAGAATCTGGTTGTGCCTTTCCACAAGAATCAAGCTAAAACCTTCGTAAAATGAGATGGCACCTTTAACACACAAAAACCTAAAAAATAATCTTTACCTTTACTATTCTAGAACTCGCCCAAAGATGACTTTGAGCCTCGCTTCATACTGTGCATGCCTATTACCCGTGCACACCTAACACCGAGAGCCTGGTCGCCTTTTTGTTTTAGCAAACTAAGTGTTTTCCCTTGCTTTCGGAGGTTGCTGCTCAGCTTTCTGCCCCCCGCGCAGGGACCCGGCTGCGGCCGCAGGCAGAACCTCATCCACGGGCGATTCCGCATCCTGAGGCTTCGCTACACCCCGCCCGTGCGATACGGCCCGAAAACACCCCGAAAGCCCCCTCTGGAAAAGCCCCAGCGGCTCCCGAGGAAAGCGGAGCCGAACACCGCCCCCCGCACGGGCAGCGCCCCGCG
>VZRW01005843.1:189332-199734 GCA_013398125.1 Aegotheles bennettii | reverse complement strand
TTCTGTGATTCTGTGATTTGTGAAAGTTCATTGTAGTCAGTTCTAACACCACCTGAACACTTCAAAACTCCTGCTTTTTTTGAAGTATGTATGTTACAGTCAATATTGGTTGAGCAAGAACAACTAAAGAGAAGGTGGACACAGACTGTGTGTCTCCTGGCCGCCCTGCACCTTTCTTCAAACTTCCCATAGACCTTGCTTTGGGATTTCAGGCACACAGAAGGGCTGGGATTGGGATTTGTAGGCGAAGAAAGCTAGAGTTGTCCTGAGACCAAAAACCTTGCCTGTCTGACTGCAGAAATTATGGGTTGAGTATAGAATACCTGCAGTTTACATACCTTTTATAGGTCTTGTTTCAGCCTGCCTGCTCCAACTAGAGGCAGGCTAGCTTCTTTAGCTTAAGCTTCTGGTTAGCTTGGGCAGCGTGGCTTGAAGAAAGCAGGTATCCTCATCAGACCAAGGCTCCCCTCGACTGGAAGAAGAAATTGTGAGCTGGTCCTTGCTCAGTGTGCTAGGTTAGGGTAGGAGCTGGTGTGTGGGTCAGTGTTTGGACTCCACAGTGATAGTTACGGCAGGTCCCCTGGACTGCCAACACCATCTGCATGCTGGTGTCATGATGGCTGTCCAAGGGATGCTGTGGCTTAAATTGGCAGAGCTCCCACCAACGTTTCAGGATAAGCTTTGGGTTGCGCTTCAGCCTTGTTGTAGAGGAATGAGAGCTCAGTATTGAGCTTGGTGTTCCTGTTTGTACAGTGAAATACACTGCAGGCTTGTGCCAAAATCCTCCACTGATTTTGATTTGGTTTTACTTTGGTACCCGGTTTAAAGATGGGGATAGAGTTAGCCATGTGTGGGCTTAAAAATCTCAGGGGAATGCTAAGGCTTGCTAGAACCTCAAAGTAAACAGGGAGCAAATCCTAGAAGGGCTTCCTGGGTCCGTGCAGGGTGTCAGCTTCTGGAGCTCACAGGCTTAGGTCTAAAGCTGAGGTTAAGGCTGGGGCTTTGGCCAGAAATCATAATGGGGAAGGAGAGAGGGACACCAGCCTGCTTGAGCTGGGCACGTGGTCTCTGTTTTCTGAGTGCTGCCTTGATTTAAGTACTGTTCACTGATATGTGCCTTTTATTTTTGTTAGGTCAAGGAGGACTGAGTCCAGCAGAGGTGGCTGATGCCATGTTGGATGCTATAGTGGAATTTGCAAGCAAAAAATCAGTGCAGCATTTGAAAAAAATTAAAATTGTCATCTTCCAGACAGATATGCTTAGAGACTTTTACAAAAGCATGAAGAAAAGAGAGAAATCAGATTCATCCACAACAGATTCCTGGGTGTCTCTGGTTAAATGTAAGTTTTCTATGTGCATGGGCACATAAAACTAAAGATCTCTTATTTAAAACTAATAATTAACATATATTTCTTCACAGCATTTTTTTGGGGCAAAAAAGAACCCACTGAGAAGAAAAAGGCCGTGGTTTTAGAGAAGAAAGTTGATTTAGCCACATTTCAAATTTGTGGAGAAAGCAAAAGAAATGTGGATGCAACTGAGTCCTGGATAAATGATTTAATTTTAAAGGAACAGCTTGAAATCAGTACTTCAGATAAGCTAATTGAATATTTTGATGAGAAGCAGATTGACGCGTTGGCAGATCTCCAGAGAAGAAAGCGAGTTACCATTCAGCTTGAAAACAAACTTTCTCCTCCTCAAATTAAAATTTCTGGTATTAGCAGGGATGTCTCCTTTGTTTATATGGAAGTTCAAAAAATGATCCAAAAAATGAAGGATACTGAAGAAGAACAATTCAAGGCAGAACTTGTTTATAAGCTGGTAGAATGGAGGTATCCGATAAGCAATGATAGCTTTGTTGCTTTTGATAAACTGACAAATATGCAGCTGGAGTGTGCCAAAATAGCTAAAACCCCACATCTTACTGTCAAAATTAATGGGAAGAACTACAAGGTGGATCTAAATACTCTACAGGCTAATGATGACCAAGGAAAAACTGTAAACATTCAACGTGTGCCAAAAAATGAAGGTAAATTACAGCTTTGTTAATAAAAACCCTTTAATAGTGATTATTGAATGATAGTTCTGATAAATTTCCAAAGAAGTAAGCCTTTCCTTTCCTTTCCTTTCCTTTCCTTTCCTTTCCTTTCCTTTCCTTTCCTTTCCTTTCCTTTCCTTTCCTTTCCTTTCCTTTCCTTTCCTTTCCTTTCCTTTCCCTTCCTTCCCTTTCCTTTCCTCCCCTTTCCTTTCCTCCCCTTTCCTTTCCTCCCCTTTCCTTTCCTTTCCTTTCCTTTCCTTTCCTTTCCTTTCCTTTCCTTTCCTTTCCTTTCCTTTCCTTTCCTTTCCTTTCCTTTCCTTTCCTTTCCTTTCCTTTCCTTTCCTTTCCTTTCCTTTCCTTTCCTTTCCTTTCCTTTCCTTTCCTTTCCTTTCCTTTCCTTTCCTTTCCTTTCCTTTCCTTTCCTNGTAGAATGGAGGTATCCGATAAGCAATGATAGCTTTGTTGCTTTTGATAAACTGACAAATATGCAGCTGGAGTGTGCCAAAATAGCTAAAACCCCACATCTTACTGTCAAAATTAATGGGAAGAACTACAAGGTGGATCTAAATACTCTACAGGCTAATGATGACCAAGGAAAAACTGTAAACATTCAACGTGTGCCAAAAAATGAAGGTAAATTACAGCTTTGTTAATAAAAACCCTTTAATAGTGATTATTGAATGATAGTTCTGATAAATTTCCAAAGAAGTAAGCCTTTCCTTTCCTTTCCTTTCCTTTCCTTTCCTTTCCTTTCCTTTCCTTTCCTTTCCTTTCCTTTCCTTTCCTTTCCTTTCCTTTCCCTTCCTTCCCTTTCCTTTCCTCCCCTTTCCTTTCCTCCCCTTTCCTTTCCTCCCCTTTCCTTTCCCCTTTCATTTCCCTTCTTCTTTTTTACTCTTCTTTTGTTTTTCATGTGTTCCCCCCCCCAGCATGCTATAGGCAGCAGTTTTAGTTTCATAATTAGTGGCAGGGGGGGCTGAAATCAGAACATGTATTTTATGTACAGACACCTGTACGTATGTGATTAGCAAGCATAGATCTCATGCTGAAGTCTGACAAAGGAACTGGTGTATGAGGAGCGCGTAAAATTCTTCTGTGGTTTTCAAACTTGTTTTAGTCAGATATTGGTGTGGGGACAGTTAGACTAGAGAAAATGTAAAATCCTAACAGTGCATTAGAGAGCCAGTGATGTATTGAAGAGAGAGATGGTATTCTTGCAATAAAGCATTGTGTAAGGTCCTGTCCTCTCAGCCTTCTGTATGCAGTTGGTTTGTGAGCTGTGCTGACAAAACTGAGCTGGATATCTGTGATAATAATGCAATCTCTGTTTTACAGATGAACAGTCAATAGAGCTCCCTACGCAGTGGGAAGACATGGAAGAGGAATGGGTCAAATTGGTGGATCTCAAGCCATCATGTCAGGAATATCTGGAAGTTCAGAAAAAATTTAAGAAAACCTGTCCCAACTTTGTCATAAAGAAGGTGAAACCCTAGGGGGGAAAAAGAGTGAATTCTTGCGCTAAAATAATTAATATACTTAATAAATATTTGTTTGTAAGGTATCTGCAACCTAATACACCTTTCAGATGTCTGTCTGCCCAGCACTGCAGAGGGTGGATATAAAACAAGTTAAATCAAATTTCCAAAGAGTTGCCCTGCCATTTCTGCCTTCTACGACTGCAAAACCAGTGACCACCAGTCTTTGGCCTGACTCTGTGTTCAGCTGATGTGGCACTCATTAGTTATTGTGGTATTTCCAATTAGGAAATTCTATATTGAAATGGAAGCATGAGCAAATGCATTCAGAATACAAAGGAAAATACTAACTCTTTGCAGACTGGCCATAAACCTTTTTACAGTTTTACTACTTTTGCCCTGTCAGTCCTCGAGCCTAATTGAAAAGTCTGCAACAGAGTGCACAGAGATTTAATTGCCAGGGAGAAGATGGAATTATTCAGAATCGGGAAGAGCAATAAATAGGAGAAAATACATACAATTAAATTAAGATTGAGAATATGTATTAGAAAAACTTTTTTCTATCATGAGGTTCAATGAGCATGGTCACTAAGACAAAAATAGAATAAAATATTAGTCTACAATGGAAAAAAACAGGTAATGGCATGAAGTCTTTTTCAGTTGAAAATAGAAAGCTGTTACAGCAATGCCTTTAAGATTACACTTTGCCCCTGAGCTGTATTCACACTGTTGACATAGGGAGGCAGCAACACCTATCCTCCCACCAATTTATTTTTATATAGGAGTTTCTTACGGCTTGCTAAGCTACGCAGTAAAGGAAGTAATTTTGACTTTCAAGTTGAGATCTAGAAGAGAAACTGAAATTCCGTGTAATGCTATGGCTACAGTCTACCCTTTAGTGAGCAAATAATCAGTAAAGATGATGAGGATGTACAGAAGGCGTAGAATCATGGAATGGTTTGAGTTGGAAGGGACCTTAAAGATCATCTAGTTCCAACCCCCCCTGCCATGGGCAGGGACTCCTCCCATCGTACGTCACTGGCTCTAGCAGTGGTGCAAGAGCCTATTTCTAAAACTGGCAATGCACAGCCACCATGATTGCCTGCGTACCCGGTATACAAGGCAAGACAAATGTGTGCCAAAATCTACCAAACCTGAAAACCTCTCCTAAGCTTCTTTGGTTTCTGATTTTTCAGGAGGCTCATGTATTCAGTTCCCCAACCCAACCCACACACTAACAGGGCATAGTGAGAATTAATGTCATTCTCTCAGTTTGGTTTGGTTTTAATGCTTTCCTGCCGTGATAAATATTGGTTCCTACCAGTATAAATATGGTTCTATTTTGTAACTTTGCAGATTGAAAGAATACAAAATCCCTTCCTCTGGCAGACATACCAAATAAAAAAAAACTCTCTCTGTACAAAGAACAAAAATGAAAATAATGAGAAGTTGCTGTTTCATGGGACACCTGCATCGTCCTTGAGCATGATCAACTACAGCGGATTTAATCGTGGGTTTGCTGGAATGAATGGTGAGTCATTTTCCAAAGCAGTTAATTTCCTGAACATGTGTGAGGTGCTGGGGAATGTCACTGTTACAATGCTGTCAGCACAACATCAAGGCTGAATAAAGTTGGAGAACAAAATAATAAACAACTCTGGAGCATAATCTGTATTGACAGAGGCATTAACCTGTTCAGTTAATCCTGTGTTGATGAATGCCACCATCTAGAGTGTATCAGAAAAAGCTCACCTACTCTGAAATCAAGCTTGGGCAGCTTTAGAGAAATGTTTTGTGTGATCTGCCTACGGAAAGGAACGAGGACCGCTGTTCAGCATCCTCAGCTGAGATACCAACCACCTTCTTAGGCAAAGGCAGGTACTAAAGTAGAAGTGCAGATACTTCTCCTGTTGCCTCCAAAGATAAGGACAGCACAAGCAATCAGAAGATCCCACTCCCCTACCATTTTTATGCAAACAAAATCAGTTGAAATTAATGAATTTGATTCTTCCCCTTTAATAGTTGCTCGGGTTAAGTATTAAATATTTAGCAGAAAGACTTTCTGCATTAGTTTAAAGATTGTTTTGTCCAGTTCCTCTAGTACAGCCATGTTATCTTTGAGTGCTACCAAATAATAAACATGAAGCACAGGATCCAAAGAAGTGGAATTTGGGCTGAATTGAGGTGCCAGTTGGTCTTAGAGGTCCTGCAACCTTATTTTGAGAGTCCTTACTTTCTGTTCTTAATGTTTTGTTCCTTAAGACACAATTGTACATGCGTAGGGCTGACTTGATCTTGAGAGAGCCAGAGAGCTTAACTCACATCTAGTTGACACGTCAGTGTGGTCTGTAGCCTCTAGAGGTACTTACCATGATATGTTCTTGAGAAAATGAAGCCAAACATGCACAAAATATGTCAGTGCACAGATAGAAGCAGCAGCCACCATTTCTTTTTAGAACATGACCAGAGGAGATGTAGTTTCACTTTTCTGCTCTCTGATAGTGCCAGGAGTTGGATTTACTCAGGAAGCAAGAGCCCTAGATCCCCATGTCTTCTCTCTGCCTGCGAGTATTAACATCCACTTTTCCATCTCAGCCGTGATTTATGATAGGAAAGGCATGCTTCCCTTCTGCCAGCCTGGGTAGCCATGCAAAAATATCCCGCGATCAGAGCAGCCAGATAGGAAGGACCTGCCTGTCCTGAACAGCTTTCTACCAATGTCAGAAAAAAGCAATCTCAGCAAAGAGCAGCGATTCCTCTAACTTCTTGCTGTGAAGCATAACTAGAAAATTGTAATTACAATAATATAGTCATTTTAAGTTAAGAAGGCTCTGAAGATTTGCAATTTGATAGATTGCAGGCTAAACAACAAGGCTGAACAGAGAGAGGAACCCTTTTCCCAGTAAAAAAGGGCAGTCAAAACCTGGGTGTTGATACTTATCTGACATCAAAGTGGATTCGTATTTGATTATGATACAAAGGATTATTGCTAGAATTTGCTGTTTAAACTCCAGTGAAATTTATTAACTTCCACAGAGTGAAGGCAGAAAAAAATGGGGAGCTTTAGAGATTCTTATGAAAATAGGAACACTGACTATATTTGAAAACATTGTCTTTCCAAACAGCTGCAAGCATTGGAAATGGAACCTACTTCGCTGTTGACGCAAGTTATTCTGCTAAGGATACTTTTTCCAGACCAGATACGAACGGCAGAAAATACATGTACTTGGCTCGGGTCCTCACTGGGCAGTACTGTGCTGGGAGTGAGGGTCTGATCACCCCGCCACCGAAAAACCCTGAGGATCCTGCTGACATGTATGACAGCGTGGTTAATGACGTGAACAACCCAACCATGTTTGTCATATTCAATGACATCCAGGCATATCCCGAATACCTTATTACCTTTCAAAAATAGAACATTCTGAATAGTCTGGAAAATTTTTAGTGCCTTTTATTCGTGGGAATCAGCACGGCGGTTCTTAATGCTCTTTGCATCTATGCTTCTTAAACTAAGTAATTATCTATCCATGTGTTTAATATGTCTTCAAATTATCAGTACACTGAGGCCAAGATTAGCAAATATTTTAGAACATGCTATTTCAATGTGCACATTTCAAATTCAGTTATGCAGAGGTGTAGGCAAGAACTGTGAGACCAGCCCTGACCTCTTCCCACGCGAGGCAGAGGGGACTGGTAGGAGAGGGAGCTGCTCTGTCTTACCCATGGGCTGAAGTAGGAGATGTGGGGTAGGCCAGTGCATCTGCGCATGTTCCTGTTTCCAGTGTTCACTATAAAGCACCAAGGGGCTGGCTGCCTGTGAGGCTTTATTTAAAACACACCATGTTGGAGCAATAACCTCTCTCACCAGCAGAGTTTTTATTCATTCTCAGGCATCCACTCACCCGTGTTGATGCTAAGACTTCTGAAGAATCAAAATCCAATGTTGAACATGCACTTTCATAGAGTGGTTTGGGTTGGAAAGGATCTTAAAGATCATCCAGTTTCAACCCCCTGCCATGGGCAGGGACACCTCCCACCAGACCAGGTTGCTCCAAGCCCCATCCAACCTGGCCTTGGACACTGCCAGGGAGGGGCAGCCACAGCTTCTCTGGGCACCCTGGGCCAGGGTCTCACCACCCTCACAGCAAAGAACTTCTTCCTAATATCCAGTCTAAATCTCCCTTCTTCCAATTTGAACTTGTTTCCCCTCCTGTGTATCCTGTGGCTACATGCCCTTGCAAAAAGTCCCTCTCCAGCTTTCCTGGAGCCCCTTCAGGCACTGGAAGATGCTCTAAGGTCTCCCCAGAGCCTTCTCTTCTCCAGGCTGAACACCCCCAACTCTCAGCCTGTCTCCATAGCAGAGCTGCTCCAGCCCACTAATCAGCATTGATTGTTTCACCCCCCCTTATGCTGTTGGGGCATACTTTGTTATTCCTTAGGTATAAATTCCTGTATTCACACCCATTCCTTAGAGGCATTTTCTATGGTCGCTTGCATTGTGTGTATCCAGCTTCCACATAGCAAGTCACTGCTTCTGGAATTTTAAAGAGTTGTCCTTCTGTGGAATTACCAGTTTGCAGGGAGCCATCTACAGGGGCATAGTCAGTTACTGCTTGAAAATGTGTAAAGTTCTGTAAATCAAATGAATAATGGCATTTGCAAGCTGCATGCTTAATTGCAGTGACAATGCAGATATATAAGCCATACACACGTGCTTTTAATAAAATTCATTTCAAACAGCTACGTTGTGTTACTGAGTCGTCCTTTATGCAAAGGAACACACCTCAAGTGGAAGTGTTGATATATATCTGAATATCTTTATGTTACAGTGATGCTGTAAATAGTGAGAGGCTGGAGAGGCTTAGAAGGCAAAACTGTTTTCTTGTGTTGTCTGTGTGATGGGTTTGTGCATGCAGACTCCAGGTGAGATTGTTCTGCCATAGTCCAAAGGAGACTTGTGCTGCAAATAGCTGCCAGGGTGTCTTGAAACCCTGCTGCGGCATTTCCCCTGCCTGCAAAGGGGAAAAGTGCTTGTGGTATCTGTAGGTGACAATATACAGAATTTCTGCTCGTCATGACAGGTGCCCCTGCAAGCTTCAGGTGAGCGTCCTGCGTAAATTCCCCCTTACAGCAAAAGAGTTTCATCCGCTCCTGCTTTAACAGCTCTCGCTCCCTGTGAAAAAGTGAGGGCTTTTCTCCCTTCTCTGCTTTTTTGGATGCTTTTGTGTATTGTGGAAGCACTGCAGCAGCCAGAGGGACTTGGGTGAGCTGGGACACACCACTTTCCATTGGCGTGGCCCTCAGTGCAACCGAATGCCTTGGAAAGCAGCAGGAGCTACGAGATGAAGCACCACAAAAACCCAGACAAGTTTTATCCCTGGTGGTGGTGGTAGAAGTTTCTTCACTAGTTTCTGTACTAGAAACCTGGGGATACTCTCTTGTAGTGGCTTTGTGGGCTGAGAAGCTGGAAAAAGGCCATGTTGCATCTGAAAAATGAAATCCCAGCTCCAGATCCGGGTGTTGGGATGGGTTGGCCACAGTGGGCTGGTGGCAGGAGGACCTCTGCTTCTAGGCAGCAGGATTTCAGACTCGTGGTCTGGAGCAAACTCCTCGTGGGGGAGGACTCCCAGGGATGAGGAGCTCAATCTCAGGGAGGGAATGAGGGACACTGCATCGCACCACACAGCACTGCACCACCTGCCACCATGCTGCATCCCACTGCGCAACACTGCATGCACTGCACAGTGCTGCACTGCCCTGCACACACTGAATTCCTCTGCACTGTGCTGTGTGCACTGCATCCTTGGCATGGCACTGCACTGACCCATCTACACTGCACTGCTCCACACAGCACTGCATCGCCTTGCACTGCACTGCACTGCACAGTGCTGCCTTGCCTCCTGTGCACCACACTGCTGCCCTGCACCACCATACAGAAGGCTCCACTGCACAGCACTGCATTTCCACTGCAAACACTGCAGTCATAGCATCGCAGAACAGTTTGGGTTGGAAGGGACCTTGAAGATCAGCCAGTCCCACCCCCCTGCCCTGGGCAGTGATGGCAAGGGGCAGATTGTCAGGGAATGCTGAAGCTGCCCAAGGCCAATGCCACAGCCTTGAAGAGTCATGTGAAGAGTGACAAAACCAAGAACTAAGACAAGAGGACTCCACCTTGCAGGCTTTAATGACCCGAAATCCGTGTGTGCTGCACCTTCAAATGGAAGTGAGACATTCACTGCCCAACCCAAGCAGAGCAGCAACGATCACCCCTTCCTTGGGGCAAATGAACTGATTGTGTATAAACATAAAGACCTTTGTGACTCTGGGGGACAGCTCTGGGGGTCACCACCTGGCACATTTTATTGTGCAAAGATGCCATGACTGAAAATGCCTCAGGTGCTACCACACCAGGTTGCTCCAAGCCCCATCCAACCTGGCCTTGAGCACTGCCAGGGAGGGGCAGCCACAGCTTCTCTGGGCACCCTGGGCCAGGCTCTCACCACCCTCACACCAAACAATTTCTCCCTCACATCCCATCTCCATCTCCCCTCTGGCACTTGGAACCCGTTCCCCCTCGTCCCATCACTCCCTGCCCTTGGCACCAGTCCCTCTCCAGCTTTCCTGGAGCCCCTTCAGGCACTGGAAGGTGCTCCAAGGTCTCCCTGGAGCCTTCTCTTCTCCAGGCTGAACACCCCCAACTCTCTCAGCCTGGCCCCAGAGCAGAGCTGCTCCAGCCCTCTGAAATTACACTGCCTTGCTGCTCTGTTCTGCACTGTGCTGCACTGCACGGCACTGCACTGCACAGCACTGCCCTGCACTGTGCTGGTGTGCGTTGCACTGCTCTGGTGTGTGCCGCACTGGACGGCACTGTTCTGCACGGCACGGCACTGCA